>OY282559.1:130187128-130378386 GCA_958295665.1 Tipula vernalis
AGGAAATCATTTGTATCAAAAATATGGCGGACTGGTACCATTGCTCGAAATTCTGGTCAACTGCTCATTTTGAATTTACCATATTTATGGTCAGCTTAATTCTAAGGCATTATACCGCGCCCTTCCTTAAATTTTTAGTTCCCAATATCATCTATGGCCTAATAAAAAGACATCAGTTTTTACCGCAATTCAGATTGTATTCTTCCTCCACTGGGAGTATTTTCCTTTATGATAAAACTTTGGGAACGAAGAAAATTTTCAATAATGGTGTAGTTCATTTAAATAACTATCTCATAGCTTACATTGCTTTAAATATCAAACTCGGGAGAGATTATTTTCAAATAATGAAATATATAATATCCTGAGATCCTCTAATGGCAACCATTAAACGTTGTCCCATAAAGATTGGCGAAGTGTAACTTTTTGCTTTCATCGTATATGAGAAAAAAATTTGTATATTCCTTCAAAGGAGAAAGACATTATTCATTAAATTGTTTTAATAAATAAAATCCTTGCGAATGCCAAAACCATTTTAAAACCAACAATTTTTGGCATGATTATCTTTATCTGTTAGCGAAATCTGATTACATTGCTTTTTGCCTTTGTTTTAAATAAACGAGTCAAAATCATAACAACCGAAACATTTTGAAATATTGTTAAATTTTTATTCAGATAGTTTTATATAATATAGTTATGACAACAAGATTGCAAACAACAAACTTCAAAGTTATTATAATCAAAGCCCCTAGATATACAAGCCATCAGTATCGGACCAATTTTAAAAGAAGCTTTATTTAATAGGAAAACATTTAACGATTACCCATAAGAACCCTTATGTAAAATATTTACATATTTTAAAACCAATAACTTTAATTTAGTAATTTGAATAATATACCTTTATATGAAATAAAATTGTACAAATTTACTGTTTTTTTGTATGGCTATGTGAAAAATACAGTATAAAATTATAAAAACGTTATAAATGACGTAAGATCTTATTTACTATTTACCAAAGACGTTAAAATAGAATAGACAAGAAATAAACAAACTAAGAACAACCACTTTTTAACAACAATAAAAACAAAACTAAACGGTTTTTTTACATGAAAGCAAAAAAAGTTTATTTCTCCTCTATAGTTTAACCTCTTTGCTATTTATCGACATTTTTATATTATAAAAAAAACATGAACGAAATGTGACACGTCAATGGATAAAAATGTATTTGTAAATACATTATCCATAAACAAGATTTTATGAATTGATTTTCATATCATTTTTTATGAATTATTCTTCTTGATAACTTAGAAATCAAAATTCAGTTTTGAAAGATTTTTCATTTAAGAAAAAGAAAATTAAAAAAAACATTTTTTTTGACTTTCTATCCGCCTTATATTAAGTTCGAATTTGATACCGATGGCTTATATTATAGGTGCTTTGGTATAATTCAAATATTAAACCATAACGTCGCTAAATATGTATTTTTAATTTTTATAAAAGCTTTTTAATATAAAATAAATGTAACCAACAAAAACAACAACCACAACAACTTGTACACACAAGCAAAACTTGGTTTCATTAAACACAAAATAATGACAAAATCTGAATTTTACTGGATAAATAAGAATATACAATATATGTATATGGTACATATAAGCAGCCACTTTTAAATGCACTTACAATCCCCTTTAATTTTGAGCTTTTGTTCCATTTTAACTTTTCTCATTTGTTTTACAATAAAAATATGTACGAAAATAAAAAAAGCTCAAAAGAATTGTTAAAGTTGTATATTATAAGGAAAAAACGAATTTTTAAACTTTATGACATAAAATTTTTTTTTTTTGTGTTTTTGTTGAAACAAAGTTTATTCAAGAAGAAAAATTTTTAAAGTTTTTATTATAAAGTGAGCTCTTATCTTATAACTTGGTATTTAGATGTAGGGCACAAAATACCTCTTGAATGGTTTAAAGATTCTGGGTTTGAAGATTTTTTTTTTTTAGTGGGTTAGAATTTTAGTTTTGAAAATTAGCACAAAGTAGTATGTTGCAGTTTGTAGAATTTTTTTTAAAATATTTGTTATAAGTTATGACGATGTGATTGGCCGCAAAATCATTATTAAGTAATTTGACAATTTTTGGTCGAAATTCAAGGGCGAATGGAGCTTAGATGTTTCTTGTATTCCCGTGTATGATCTTCGAGTCAATAAAGTTATTTTTTTGTGGGAAAAATAAATTGTATTTTATTTTTATAAATACGATTTAGAACAAGCTGTAATCGTTAACCGATAAAAATCGCTAGGGCTGAAAATAGAGCATTGAAATTCAGGTGAAAAGATGTGGAAAGTTCTGGAAGTAGAACTAAATGGAAAGCTGCCACCAGGTCGAAAGTTGCTGTTATTTTTACTATTATATTAAACAACTTCCTTGGAACGTTTTTGTGAATCAAAAAAACAGTGCGCCAAAAGATATTATTTTATATTTAGCAACCGGCTAGCGTAGAGGTTTTAATTTAATAAAATACTTCAACTTTAACTGGTCAAAGGTATATATACTATATATATATATATATATATATAAACATATATATATATATATATATATATATATATATATATATATATATATATATATATATATATATATATATATATATATATATAATTATAAGTTACACGGATAATAAATCGAAAAAAATATATTTATTTTATTTAACTTTATTATTTTATTGTGTACACTTTGAGTTAGATCTTAAAACTAAACTTATTTTCTATTTCTTATAATATCTTTCTTATCAAAAGTGCAATCATGCACTTTTCCTGTTGTTAACCTATTTCTTCTTTTATTATATTTCTTGTTGGTCAGCGATATTTGTTTGATATTTACATGACACCTTTTGTCTGTAATGATGGAATGTTCTTTATTCATCACTTATGAGCGTGCGACTATTTGTTTAATAGTCACTTGACACCTTTCTTGTGCGATCATGGAATGTTCGTGTTGATTGTGGGAATGTAACTCCTCCCGGGGGTAAAGAAAGGGTGTCCTCGTCCTTTGTTGTAATGCCTAATTTTATTAGTAGATTTGAGTATGTTGTGTCTCCTTTTTGAGTGAGATCGTCTGATTTTGATTGCTTTGTGTTGTTTTCTACTGATTTCTTCCCGTGTTGACGAACCTTGATGTAGATACATAGTGTTATTAATCCAAATGATGAGATAGATATGCCTCCTGACAAAGACCATATCCAGAATTGATGGTTTTCTTGTTTTATGTCCATGTGGCTTATCCTTTTTCTGTTTTGAATATTTTGTTGTTCAATCAGATCTATATCTACCGTCTTGATCAGTTTCCGTGTTATTTCGAGATTATGTAGAGCACCCTGTATTTCCTCTGCTTCGCTTCTAATTTCAAAGGATTGGAACTTCTTGTTTTTAACTATTAAAGTGCAGTTCTGGAACGTTATTAGGAAATTGCCTGTTAATGTGCGGTTGTTTGGTCCGCAATCTGATGACAGTATTTCTTCTTTTGCATTATCTATGAGTAATTTATCCTCTGTGATGAATCGTACTGTAGTTTCTGATTTTGTGGTCACGTTGCAAGTGCTTTTAGTTCCCATTATAAGCGGTTTAATGCATTCATCGTCAAATTCCTTTATTTCCGAATATTTCTGTACAAAATTATTATTATTCATTGTTGTAAACATTTTTTGTTTCGTCTTTACGAGATGCTGAGGATATTCTTTTATTATTGTGCCATTGATTGTCAGTGGAACAATCATTGCTGTTACTGAAGTTTCTTCTTCTAGTTTTGGTGTTTCTAGAATAAAGAGTAGGGTTTCTTCGTTTATTGCTATTTTAGGTACCACATATTGTAGTGCTTCTTCAGGTAGAGTTATGTTTACTCCTTGGTTTGTCATTAGATCTTTTATTATCATTAATTCCTTTAGTGAAATCACCTTGTTACTTGCCAGGCCGATTTTTGTCCTGACTATAGCATCCTGTATGTCTTCTAGTATAGTATTTATGCTATCTATATTAATGATGGCTGCTAACATTTCTATCTCGCTGAGTATTATTTTATTAGCTGTGTTAGTATTTGTCACAGCTTTGTTTATCGTATCTGTGATCATTTGTATCCTTTCATCAATCTGGTTGTTTATTTGAATTTGTTCATTGTTTTCGTCTACCAGTGGATTCATTTTGTTCCCTAGCATTCGCAAATCTATGGCATCTGGACTGCCTGCCAGCCATTTCCACGCTGTGCCTAGGGCATCCCATCGCTTTTGCCTATAATGCTTTATAGGTTTAATTTGTTGAAGATTGTTGTACAATTTTTTGCACTTTTGTTTTACTATTTTATATAAATCTAACTTATCGTTCTTATCATCTAATTTATTGTAAATGAATTTGTTTATTGATTCTACTGTGTTCTGCAAGTTATTTAAATTGATTGGATGTACGACCTTTATATTACCTATTTGAATTTTGCAATTTTTTGTTTTTATTTTTAAAATAGGGTCGTCATTTAAGTTTTTTATCTCTAATTTTTGGGAATGATAAATTTGAGGAATTACTATTAATATTACTAATCTTGCTATGACATTCATTTTCATAATGGATAAAGTTTATGGGGTTTTTTTTTCTTTTTTTTTTTTATTTAAAAAAAATTGTTACAGTATTACTTAATGTCTATTTCTATTTGTTCCTTAAGGTCTATGTTAATTTTATGTTTTATTTCAAGTGTTATTAAAATTCTTATGTGTAAAAGCAAAATTATCTTGCGGTTGTATTTAAAATTGTGTTAAAAATTTGCCTGGAATGATACAAAAATTTTGGTTTTAATTAATCTTTTTTTAATCTTTTTATTTTATTTTTATTCCGTTTTATATTTCTATATGTGTGGAATGTTTTGGGTTCGATATTTTGGATTTTGGTTTCGATTCCCCTTGGTTGGGCTTTTGCTCTTGTGTTTGGTTTAATGATTACAACTTGACCCTCTGTAAGGTTGGGTGGTTCATGTTTTATATCATTTTGTTTTTTCATTCTCGTGGCCGCCTTTTCCAAATTGTTGTTTACTGTTTGGAATATTTCATTCGCCCGTGCTTGAATTTCTGTTGGGTCAGTGAAGTTATTCTGATTGAATATTACTTCATTGGGCGTGAAGCCAGTCGCTGAATGCACGGTGTTGTTATAAAGTGCAACTGACAGTTCTATGGCAGTTGAAGTGTTTGGATTTGCTGACTTCTGCTTATTCGTATTGAATATCTCTATCACTGTGGCGTGGGTCTTTTCAATCTGCCCATTGGATTCTGATGACGATGCGTATTCTATTTTGATATTTAAATTATTTAGAAATTCCTTCACTTGGGTAGATTGGAATGTGGTTTCATGGTCACAAACAATGCTGTTCGGTATTCCGAAAAGAGTGAAGTACTTGTTAAGAGCGTTGGTTACATCCAATATATTTTTTGTTTCCATTGGCATCATTTGTAGGTGCTTGGAGAAGGAGTCAATAATTGATAAGAAATTGTTCCTGTTTATATTGAAGATGTCGATATGTAACCTTTCTAACGGCTTCTTTGTGATTGGCCGTGGAGATATTTTAATATTGTAAGGCTTGCGGTCATATTTATGTCTGTTGCAAGTATTGCATGCATTAATGTGAGTTCTTATTTTGTTTCCCATTCGAGGGAAGAAGTATGCTCGCCTTAATTGGTTTTCGACTTCGTTGGTGCCTCTGTGTGCACGTTCATGTTCTTTTGTTATTAATATGTTCTGTCTGTCCTCATTCGTAACATCTTCAACTATTTTTGTTACTAGCACAAAGTGGCCGTTTTGACAGAAGTTTTGTCTAAAAGATGTTTGGATTTTGTCGTATAGACTTTCTGGAGCCATTAATGCCGATTGTTTCCCATTGTGATATTTTTTTAAAATTGTGTAATGTCGTTTTCCTCGAAGGCTTTCTTTGAAATAATAAATCTTTTGAAATTTGGGAAAATATCTTCTGAAATAGTTACATCTATGTTTGCAATTTTGAAAATTAATTGGTTCCGGTAATAATTAATGGGTCTGTCAGCGAAGTGTATGAAATGGTCATCTGATGTATTCGCTGAGTGTATTGTTTCTATGTCATCTGATGAATGTGAGTGATTTGTTTCGATAGATTCACGTGAAGTGTTAATTATTTCCTTTCCGAAGATAGGAATTGGTTTGATCGTTTCGAAATTATTAACTACAAGTTTTAGTTTTGGTACCGTCTTTGGTATGTCTGGTTCGTTCGTCAGTATCTTTACTGTTGTTTTGCCTTTGCTGGCTTTATAGATGCCTGGTTGAACTATTATTTCTTCGTTCAATTTTGCATAGTTTGGAACGAACCATTCACCGTCGTTAGACGTTTTAAATGTCACCGTATGATTATAAATGTTCCCCTTAGGGTAATAACGATGAAATTTAAATTGTATATTATTTAGTAGAATACTGTTGGTTTTGTAATCTATTTTTGCGTTTAATTTCGCCATTGATTGCGAACCTAGAATTCCGTCGAAGAACTTGTGAAATTCTAGCTCGTAATATGTTTGTTCTGGTATTTTATTGCCCAGAAAGTTAAATCTACCTTTTTTATCTAGAGTGTAGTTGCCTAATATATTATTTATTGAAGTTTTATGTTTGGTGAAAATTGTCTCTGGGATGATACCGGGTTTGATAATATTTTTGTTTGCCCCTGTATCTATCAACAATTTAATTTTTGTATTATTTTGTATGCCGTTGCATATTAGATATGGGAGGAAATTTAATCCTCCGTATCTTCCTCCCGGTCTTCCTGAAAATTTTCGGAATTTACTTCGAATTCAGGTGAAGGATCTTCGGAGTTTACATTTTCAACCTCATGATTTCCATCCTCTTTGTAAAGTTCATGAGTATTAATTATTCTTCTATTAAACGTGTTCCTAGATCTTATGGATGTATCTACTTCCATAGGAGTGTTATTTATGTTTCTCGACCTCATAGAAACATCCCCATCTTTTGTTGGGTTTGGTCGATTGTGATTTTGATTATTGAGATACTTATTTTGATTCCACTCCTTTTGTCTTTGAATTGGTGGAACATTTTTTATAGGTATTTGGTTGTGGGTTCTTCGCGAGTTTTCCGATATTGTCTCGTTTGAACTAAATTTGCATAGGAAAGCATATGCTTCCTCTATGCTCTTTGGTCTGGCCGCTTGGGCGTACCCGAAGTACGGTTTTCTTAACCCTGATATAAAGGCTGCTAATGCGTCCTCATCTATGAAAGCGTTTATAGCACCCCAGGCATGATTGTAAACATTGTTTTGTTTCGCCAATGTTTTTATATTTTGTACATTCTCTTTAATTTTGTTAAAGTACGAGTGTACAGTCATGCCATCGTTTTGTTTTGTGGCCCAAAGTTGGGACTTATAAAATGACAACTCTTGTTTGTCACCGAGGGTTTCCAAGAGTATTGTTTTAATTTCTTGGAAATTCTGTGGGTTTCCGGCGAGACATAGCGCGTCTTTGGCCTTACCCTTTATTTTATTATTCACGGCTTGTAAGTAAAGTTTTAATTGTGGTTCAGATACAAGAGGTACGAACACTCTTAGTGTCTCCTCAGCTGTTTGAAGCCAAGCATTTAATTGTTTTTTATTACCGTCGTATTCCGGTAATGATTTTATAGGATCCGGGATTCTGAATGCATCGAACGTTAGTAGTTGTGTTACTGCAGGACTTTCCATCTCTGCAGTATTTTCTAGTGGCTTTTGTTGCAAAAATGCGAGAGTTTGTTCATGTTCTTCTGACTTTAAAGTCATCGTTTGAACTTGTCCCGCCACAACTTTAATTTGTTCTGTTATTTCATTTATTGCTGCAATTATTGCTGGATCCATTTCGTAAATAGAGTTAGTATCTGAATCGGTTGCGATATCTCTGTTAACGTCGAACCTTGCGGGTACTTTTTTACTCATTCACTTTTAATCACAATGTTTTCTTTTTAGAAAAATTTATTTTAATTTTCTTCCGTACCTATCTCGTAGTATACGGGGGACAGTTCTGTGCCTATCTCGAAGTATCACAATTTTGCCCAAATTGGCAACAAAAATATTTAACTTTATAAATAAAAATTAAGAAAAATTTATAAAAAAAATTCGTTACCTTTTTATACGATGATCAGGGTCTACGCCTATCTTGTAGTTTCGTAATTTCCAATTTCGTATTTTGTTTGTAGTCGTGTGTCACAGGTTCTGATGTATAGCTTGTGAAGTGATGCGGCGGAATCACAAGTCTCTTCGCGGTTTCCCTTTTTGCTAGAGATGTTGTTTCAGGAATTGAGAAAAAAAAATTCACTAAATAATTTCCCGTTTTAACGGATTCACTTTTCACTAGTTTTTATTCACTACTGATTTGCACTGTTACACTAACACAATAGTCTAAACACCACCGGACGGCTGCGCCAATTATAAGTTACACGGATAATAAATCGAAAAAAAATATATTTATTTTATTTAACTTTATTATTTTATTGTGTACACTTTGAGTTAGATCTTAAAACTAAACTTATTTTCTATTTCTTATAATATCTTTCTTATCAAAAGTGCAATCATGCACTTTTCCTGTTGTTAACCTATTTCTTCTTTTATTATATTTCTTGTTGGTCAGCGATATTTGTTTGATATTTACATGACACCTTTTGTCTGTAATGATGGAATGTTCTTTATTCATCACTATGAGCGTGTGACTATTTGTTTAATAGTCACTTGACACCTTTCTTGTGCGATCATGGAATGTTCGTGTTGATTGTGGGAATGTAACTATATATCTATCTATATATATATATATATATATATATATATATATATATATATATATATATATATATATATATATATATATATATATATATATATTTATATATATATATATATATATATATATATATATATATATATATATATATATATATATATACATATATATATATATATATATATATATATATATATATATATATATATATATATATATATATATATATATATATACACATATATATATATATATATATATATATATATATATATATATATATATATATATATATATATATATATATATATATATATATATATATATATATACATATATATCGTTAATTTTAGGATTAAAATGTTCTAATTGTGTCAATAAAATATAATTTAATGTTTTATAAATTTATTTGTATCAGTAGAAAACCACTGATTTGTACAATGACTGATTTTCGAATGAAAGAGTTTAACAATAAAATATATGTACAAAAAAATATTCAAATAATAAGAGACATCTGTTAATAAATAGTTTAACTATTATTACAAAACTGGTTACACTACAAATAATTTTTGGTACAAAATCATAAATTATTTAAACGTGTCACCGCACACCTACTATAATATTTTATCCACTTGTATATAAAAATGCCAAAATGTCCAAATAAGTAAACAAACTAGCTAATTTGTTGATGGTAAGTTAAATTGGCTTGATATAAAACAAGTTTTAAATTAATATAACCACATTAAAATTTATACTTTTCAGATATCACAATATAAGAAAATAAATGTCTGATGGACACAAATATTATCAGATAAGTAAAAATTTCAATTACATTTTGAACAAACAGTTGTTTGTGTATTTGGTTTTAATAACAGTTGCTCGACAATAATTCCAGTGATGTCTTTAACATTACCACCGCCCATTGTATCGGATGATTCAATAATATTTACTGGTAACTTGGCCAGCCTATGGATGGATCTTCTAACTGGTATTTTTTTATTGGCCATTTGCACCGTAATCACTCTTGCCTTGCCGTCTTGACCGGAATGAACTTCAATGATTCTACCAAGTGGCCAATTATTTGGTGATGTATTTGGCTCCGAAACAAGTACGACGTCGCCTTTCTCTACGTTTATTTGTTTCTCACTCCATTTATTTCTTCGTTGCAAAGTGATTAAATATTCACGGTGCCACCTCTTCCAAAAATCATGAAACACTTTTCCGTGTTAAATGCCATCTCTCCTTGATAGACTTATTGTTAAAGTCTGGATCATCTGGTACATCGACAAATGTTCTCCCGAATAAGAAATGAAACATCTGAGCTACCTGATACAAATGGACGTGAGTTTAGCGTCGCTTCAATTTGTGTCATCAACGTTTGAAACTCTTCCATGGTGAGAATGTGATCTCCGATCACTCGTTTCATATGGACCTTGGTTTGTTTAACAGCTGCCTCCCATAGGCCCCCCATATGAGGCGAATTTGGTATATTTTAAATCTATTTAGATAAGATGCAATATTATTATTATTAGCCCTCATACACCTGTATAGTGCCTTTAAAAAATTATTAGCTCTAACAAAGTTGGTACCATTGTCACACACAAATTCCTCTACGAGCGATAAATCTCTTCAATGCTCCCAGAAAGCTATCCTGGTCAAATCATAGCATACCTCGATATGTACCGCTTTAATTCCGCAAAATACGAAAATACATACATAAACCTTTTCTTGCGGATGTTAACCTCTACTTCTGATCATTTGTACTTTAAAGGGACCGCAAAAATCAACAGCTGAATTACGAAAAGGATACGAAAATTGTACTCGACGCTCAGGTAAGTTTCCCATTAGCTGCCTTTGCAGAATCGGACGCTGTTGGATAAAATTTATACAGTTATGTACCACGGACCTTGCTAAGTTTTTACATCGAACGATCCAATAATGTCGACGAATTAAATTTGTTAGTAGACCAGCACTTGGATGATGGTAAAAGTTATGTAAATCATTAGCTATTACTCGTGCAACAACGTTCGTATATAACAATATTACTGAATGCTTGACGATGAATGGTAATAGTGATCTTTGTATTCGACCACCAACACGTAATAATCCATCATGATCAATGAATGGATTTAGATTGATCAATTTACTTTTTGATGAAATTTGGGATTGCTGCCTTAGTTGAGTTAGTTCGGTTGTAAATTCACATGATTGAATAGCTCGTAAAATATTTTCAGCCTCGTTCAATTCTGCACAATTAAGTACACCGGAAATTCTTTCACCTTTGTTGCATTTCTGTATTCGCATATTATGTATATATACCGTAGTATGTACCCCAAAACATTTTTAATTTTACGAAAACTATTGTATCTGTCAATTATGGTAAGCGTCAACGGTTTTATTTGAACTATAGCATATATGTGCTTTGTTGATTTCATTTCTTCCTGCGTTGGGTTAGTGTTACGAATTTGTTTAGGCCAATCTTGTTCATTGATTAGCCAATTAGGTTCTAGCCACCATAAAAAGCAATTATTTAAGTCATATGTGTTCATGCCACGAGTGGCAAAATCCGCTGGATTTGAAGAGGTCGGGACATGCCGCCACACATTTCGAGGATAATTTATTTGTATAACGCTGGTGCGATTTGCAACCCAATTTTGACAGCTTCTTGGAGGAGTCGCTAGCCAATCTAGCACTATTGACGAATCGGTCCACATAAATATTTTAATAGAATCGATTTGATGAGCTTGAGTAACTGATGTCATCAGTTTTAATAGTAGAATTGTGCCCAATAGTTCTATACGGGGAATGCTATGAATCGGCTTTATTGGCGCTACTTTACTTTTTGCTGCCACCAATCTACTCTGAATGCCTGGAATAACCGCATATATAGCTGCTGCATTTGCTTCTTTACTTGAGTCACAAAACCCGTGGAGATGTGCAAAATTTTGTGTATTCAGCCATCTTTGAATAATCACCTTGTTCACGTTCATCACTTCTAGACGAATCTTTTGCCATGAATCTTTAATATCCGGTGGTAATTGTTCATTTCATTTTACACTCCGGGGCCACAATTCCTGGAAGAGAATTTTAACACGAATAATAATGGGTGATAGTAAACCCAATGGATCAAACAATTTGCTTGATTCTGATAAAAAGTATCGTTTAGTTAGCCTTGGAATTTCGTCGAGTGCCATACTTTAACTAAAGCAATCATTTGTAGGATTCCAATATAATCCTAGAATCTTTGCTAGTTTGTGATTTTTCTCATCTTTCCTATCTGTTTCCTTGGGGTTATATCAATCCTTTCAGCGATGTCAACATCAGGAACATTCGAAATGATTTTTCTTATATTGAAACCATATTCTGTTAAATACCTTTTTAACTTCTTCTGCTGACTTTTACTTGAACTCTTGCAGTTCGCGGATGCTTATTTGCAATACGATTTGCAATTTCAACAAGCCACCTTGTTGCCAAAAATGCTGTTGATGATGTGCCATAGGTCACGGTATTCAATTGATAAGTTTGGACTGGCTGAGTAGCACTAAACCGCCACAAAATATTTTGTAATTGATTATCTTCTTGTTTTAACTAAATTTGTCGGTACATCTTTTCCAGATCACCACAAGCGACAAATTTATGAGAACGGAATTTGACTAGAATAGAAAATAACGTCTGTTGTACGTTTGGACCAACGCCCAGTGCCTCGTTTAAAGCAATTCCTGTTGGCGACTTTGCAGAACCATCAAAAACTACGCAAAGTTTCGTGGTAGAGCTATTATCCTTTAAAATGCCATGGGGCGGTAAATAATAACATTCACCACGTTCATATGTCTCTACCAAGCTCATGTGACTTAAATTAAAATTTTCCGACATGAACGATTTATACATCCTTTCTAGACACGGATCACGTTTGAAACGGGCTTCTACTGTATGTAACCTCCTTAAAGCAATGTTGTATGTTGACCCCAGTAACTCTTTTGATTTAATATAAGAAAATTTGACAATTAATCGACCGTTCTTCACTCGTAAGGTTGAATTTTTGAATAGTATTTCACATTTGTCGTGTTCCAAATGTTTGCTTTCAAGGATTTCTTCCACCTCCCAAAACCGACGTAAGTTACGATCAAGCATGTATTTAACGCAGCTATCTCACTGGATATTTCAATATTGCCACCATCACGTATCACTCTAAAGAAGACATCTGCTCCTAAAAGAATGTCAATTTGATTAGCATTGTAAAATTTATCATCGGCTAATTTTAGATTCTTCAATTTATCTAAATGTAATTCGTCTATCAACACTTCAGGTAACGAAATGTGTAATTTTGGTAGAATAAATGCTTCGACCTTAATTTCAAAATTTTCATCACCAACTGGTGATATGGTTAGAATTGATTTGCCGCGTGCTTGTCCTATCACTGTATTAGATAGGCCACTTACCAATACTCTTCCATTTAAACGCTTTAGGTTCAACATTGAGAAAATCTTTTCACTTATAAGTGATCCTTGTGATGCGGAATCCATTAATGCTCTTACACGATGATGTTTACCAATGGCATCTTGTATATGAATTGTTGCTGTGGGCAACACAACGGCTGATACAGTGCTTGGTATATTCGTACAATACGTCTGTGTAGAAGGTTTGCTGGTAACGATTGAATGCACAATTTTTGTTTGAGGTGTAACTTAATTCTGTTGTGGGTTTGTGTTGTTTGGATTGATTCCCGTTGCTTCATGCAGCATCGTATGATGACGATGTTGACATTTCAAGAATCTAGCCCGACTATTACATGTATTTACTGGATGCGATGACCCCAAACAATTAAAACATCTTTTGATTTCTTTGACCTTATTGCTCCTCTCCTCTGGACTCATGGCTTTGAATTGTGGACAATCGACTAATCTATAGTGTTCTCCAGAATATATGGAAAAACTGGTGGCTTGCGTAACACTTGTAGTTAAGACATTTGACCTTTGTATTGGCTGCGTGCGTCTGACCGCTTGCTGAGGAAATCGAGCAATTCGCTCAATTGTGGAAAATCCTTCTCTGTTGTATTTTGTGCCCATAGGGCCATTATTTCCGGATCTAGTTTGTTAACTAGTAGATGTACTAGCCACGGATTAGGCGATTCAGCATTTGCGCCTAAACCCTTTAGTCCTCTGATTACTTCATCTGTTACATCAGCTAATTTACGAATACTGGTGGCATTGGGTTGATGAAGATTTGGCTGACCTAAAAATAAATTCATGTAAGTACTAACACTGTGACGTTTACTATCGAATCTTTTGAATTTGCATCGGTCACATTGAGATTGCGCACGAGCGCTAGAGCATCACCTTTCAAAAACGACTTAAGATACTGAAATTTTTGGCATGGAATCAAATTGGCCTTCTCATGTATAGTAGAATAGTATATGTCATAAAATGACTGCCACTCTAAATAGTTCCCATTAAAGAATGGTATACTAATTTTCGGCAGCCTGATAAGTAGTTTTCAAGTTGGTATTATTCAATTGCACACTTTCAGCTAAACTTTCTTTACGACAGCAGCCGGTTAGTTTTGTCAAAATAAGATAGTAACTATCCTCTATTAAATCCATACTTGGGTTTAAATCAAAATTATTAATTTTCAAGCTGTTAAAAAAATTCTCAAAATTGTTAATGGTTTGTAACTGAAAACAAGTTCAGCGGCTGAAACCTCGGTGATGTTGTTGAAGTATTTTTATATTTGAAGACAAATCTTACAATTTGGGTTTCGATTGATATTCGGTCCAATTTTTTTTGCTGCAAAAACTCATATGCGTTACTTTTCGCGGTACTAACATTTCGCCCCGCTTTTCCGTTAGATTGCGAACTGTAAATGCCTTGAACTATTTGGTCCATTACCTTTTGAAAAGTCATTGGGGCTGAGCTTATGCCATTTAGCATCGGTAAACGGTCCTTTGTAGGTATTCACAACCAAGTATTTCTGTCTATTTTGTGAAACGGCTAATTGTAAATAAGCTCCTCTTAATTTTAACAGAGAGAAATAAGTTTTGCCTACCAACCTCATAATTAAATCATCTATTAAGACCATTGGATATAATGTCGAGTTTACCCACCGTATTGAGCCATTTTTGTTTTCTTAACCACGACCGTTGGGAATACCCATTCACTGTGACTAGCCGATTTAATTATACCTTCTTGAATCTTTCGATCCAATTCTTCCCCTACTGATTTTTCCATTAACCAAGGAAGTGCTTACGGTTTAAAAAATTTGGGCGTCGCCTTCTCTTTTCTCAACTCAGTGATTAAATTATGTTGCACATTGAACTTTAACGTGGTACTGTTGATATTAAAATCTATTCGCCAATTACTTTTGAAATAGTTTCACCATTCTGGAAACAAAATGTCAATCCAATCCCTTCCAAGCAGTGACTTAAAGTTGTTACACACATCGACTACTGTTAATCTGTACTTGAATTTATTCTCAACAACTACTTATATTTGCCCTAAAGCTTTTACTTGCTGCCGCTCCCGTCACAACTTGCTAATTTGGATAAATTTTAATTTCTAGCTTAAGATTTGAAAAATAATTTAAATAATCAATATTATTAATAACTGAACATATTGCGCCCATCTCTATTTCCATGCTAAGCTTGCAATTGTTAATTATTAAACTAATGGTCACATCACTACCATGTTCGGTAGAGTCTAACTCTCATGTCGACTAGTGATGTAGTTGATAGTCATCACTGCTACTACCTTCCGCTTATGGTTGCTCTAGTTCTAGTTGATTAATTTGTTTATTGTCTCCCGTTGATCTCCAAAAGCAAAATCTATAAGCGCTCCTTTTGCCACACAAACGACCAGAATGACCTATTTTCCGGAGGCAGAGCACTCTAAATTAGTTCGTCGATTGGTTGAATATCAATCATGTTGTTGCTTCTTACATTTAAAACAACGTTGATTTGTTCCCCGCCGTGACTAATTTTTGTTGATTTTCAGATATCATAAGTTTCGAAAAATTTGGTTCTGTAGATACTATTTGTTTTTGTTCATTATCCACAACTTAAAAATTTTGTGCGATTTTGGTGCAATAAATGTTTGAAAGTTAATTTTTTCTTTTTTTACAGTTAACAAAGAAGGTTAATCGAAGATGTTATATTATGCTGGATTTTTTTTGTATTGAGTGCATCACATATTTTCATTTTTAATGAAAAATAGTTAAGGAAAATTTCTTGTCCAAAAAAAAAACTATTTTTCACGTTTTAGTCCATATTCAATGAAGGTGATTAACTTTAAAGTTTATTTTTATTTATTTTTGTTTTATATTTTTTGTCACCTTTATCTTTAAATAGGACCATTTCCGACCTCGTACCTTTTCCATACAAATCCTATCACTATTACCATTAATCTTACCGTTACCGTTATAATTATTACTACCATTACCATTACCATTACCATTGCGATTACAATTGCCATTACCATTACCATTACCATTACCATTACCATTACCATTACCATTACCATTACCATTACCATTACCATTACCATTACCATTACCATTACCATTACCATTACCATTACCATTACCATTACCATTACCATTACCATTACCATTACCATTACCATTACCATTACCATTACCATTACCATTACCATTACCATTACCATTACCATTACCATTACCATTACCATTACCATTACCATTACCATTACCATTACCATTACCATTACCATTACCATTACCATTACCATTACCATTACCATTACCATTACCATTACCATTACCATTACCATTACCATTACCATTACCATTACCATTACCATTTCCATTTCCATTACCATTACCATTACCATTACCATTACCATTACCATTACCATTACCATTACCATTACCATTACCATTACCATTACCATTACCATTACCATTACCATTACCATTACCATTACCATTACCATTACCATTACCATTACCATTACCATTACCATTACCATTACCATTACCATTGCCATTACCATTACCATTACCATTACCATTACCATTACCATTACTACGTTCACGTAAACTTCACAAACCAGAAAGTTAACTGGATTCCAGTGAAACTTAATTCAAGGCCGGTTCCAAATGCAAATACAGCCAAATACCTCGGCATGACTCTCGATTGCAAGCTTAGATAGAAAGAGCATGTTAAAAAGAAAAAAGAAGAATTTAACATTAAATATAGGAAAATGTATTGGCTAATAGGTAGAAACTCTGAGCTTACAATACATAACAAATTGCTATTATATCAGCAAATACTTAAACCAATATGGACCTACGGTATTCAACTTTGGGGTTGTACCAAGAAGACAAATGTACAAATGATTCAATGTTTTCAAAACAAAGTGCTGCGTGGCATTGTAAACGCACCATGGTACATTAGAAATGATAACCTGCATAGGGACTTAAATATGGAATATGTAAGTGAAGAAATACAAAATCATGCGAAGAAACACATTCAGCGGATATCTTGGCACCAAAATGCAGACATACGAAGTTTGTTGGATACCACCAATGCAGTAAGAAGACTTCAAAGACAGAAACCTTTGGAATTGGGCAGTTGTATTTAATTCGGATAGAGAAAAATAATTACTATGTTAATTCAAACGGGAGTAACCATTGGGCTACTGCCCGTCAAATGTGAATCTTCATTTAAGAAAGATAAATTACTAAATGATTTGTAAATCAGTTGTAATATTAAATAAAGGGAAAAAAAACTATTACCATTAATCTTACCGTTACCGTTATAATTATTACCACCATTACCATTACCATTACCATTGCGATTACAATTGCCATTACCATTACCATTACCATTACCATTACCATTACCATTACCATTACCATTACCATTACCATTACCATTACCATTACCATTACCATTACCATTACCATTACCATTACCATTACCATTACCATTACCATTACCATTACCATTACCATTACCATTACCATTACCATTACCATTACCATTACCATTACCATTACCATTACCATTACCATTACCATTACCATTACCATTACCATTACCATTACCATTACCATTACCATTACCATTACCATTACAATTACCATTACCATTACCATTACTATTACCATTACCATTACCATTACCATTACCATTACCATTACCATTACCATTACCATTACCATTACCATTACCATTACCATTACCATTACCATTACCATTACCATTACCATTACTATTACCATTACCACTACCATTACTATTACCATTACTATTACCATTACCCCATTACCATTACCATTACCATTACCATTACCATTACCATTACCATTACCATTACCACTACCATTACTATTACCATTACTATTACCATTACCCTATTACCATTACCATTACCATTACCATTACCATTACCATTACCATTACCATTACCATTACCATTACCATTACCATTACCATTACCATTACCATTACCATTACCATTACCATTACTAGTACCATTACCGTTACTGTTATGTAGTTTTCTTGACTAATGTTTTCCTAGCATAAGTTCATTTATTAAATTCAATTTGCCAAAATGTATGCAAACACCACTACAAATAATGACGTGGTGTTCCATGATAACTTTTCGCTGTGATTTTTTTTGTGTTCGAAATTGTTAAAACGTGAATCGTTATTAAAAGCAAGATTGAACTAGATGAAAAATTGATAAGATGATTGCACAAAACCAGAGTTTTAAGGTAAACACAAGTATTTAAGAAGGAACTAGGCTAGACGGAGTATTGCTTACAATTTTGACATGATCTTCCTAATATATTTGTATATATAAAAACTTATTATGTCTGATAATTTAGGAATGATAAAGTTCTATCTTACAGTTTCACTAGAGAATTCAGATTTGGCTAGTAATGATAAAATAATTCAAATCTTTAGATGCTATTATTTCAGCTATTAAAATGCACTTTAATGTGACCATTACTGTTAGTGCCTGCCGATCAAAATCACACACATCACATTCCATCTTTTAAGATATCTAATATCAATTAGGATAGGTTAACTGTAATTTTTTTGGCAAACATATTTTTTGACGGTTTTATGTTGTTGCCAGGATGTTCAGCTTTATTAATTTTGATAATTTTTCTGCAGAAAACTTATTGCTTGAACATAATTCTCCGTAGCTTATCAAAGTATTTAAGATCAATACTAGTAGCTCATCGATTGCTGTGCGATACCCCAGCATTCGTTAGCCGTTTTTTGTCCAATTCATTTTTTAATTATTCCCAAGGTTTCGGCATACATTTGTACTCGTACATTAATTGTACACCAGTTTCAAAAGGTATTGCTGCTTACTTTTTCTGTTTTAAAATGCTCAAGATTATCCGTTTTTTAAGATCTGCGAGTCCAAACAAGTATAGCAGAAATACGGACGCTCTACAGGACTGGCATTATTTACTGATGCCGAATTAAGTTTTTTAATCTATATTGTCTGATAGCTGTGATTGGAATTATTCTTAGACTTTGAAACGTTGCTTAATACAATTTGTGATTGTTCTTACTTATTAAGGGTGTGTAACAGAGGGTCCTTTTGGAGGTTTAGTTGGAGGTTACACCAAGTTGATTTCGGGATTCTGTTTGATCGTTGGATTTAGAGGAGAGACATGATTTGACTCGGTTTGGGGTTAAGTTGAAGTTGAGTTACGGTTGAATTAACTTTGGTTTGGGTTGAGTGAGGGTACGTTTAGGAATAATTTGCGAGCATTGTTGGAGAATACATTAAGGGAACTTGAGATGGAAAAGTAAGCTCTCGTAAGGACATCCCGTTCTGTTCCAGTTATTTGTTTTAACCGCCTTCTCAAGCTATTGTCAAATTATTGTGTATTATTTAATTGTTTTGATCCGAGCAAACGGCGCAGTGGTTAAAGCTGCGGCGGTTGGATCGGGAGGTACCGGGTTCGAATCCCTATAGGGGCGGGATGCAAAAGGGATTTTTCATCATCTGATTGCGATCGGTGATGAAGATGAACACATCTATGACCCCCTGTTGAGAGTGCAGAATCCATGGGCCGACCCACCTTTCATGTCAGCACTACGGGTTGGCATGAAGCAATGCAATGTGCAGGTGGTTTTCAAAGACGGATCTGTAGCCGCCCGTCCTCGATTTGGCTACTCCAGGCGTAAGGTAGGACGGTAAAAAATAAATTAAGAAACAAACAATAATTGTTTTGACGAAAAATTCCGAGTTACGTTTCATACTATAATGTTCATATTCATGTTCATTGGAGTTTTATTCTGAAATTAATTTTTCAATTTGATTGGAAAACGACCATTAGATTAAAATTAATTAAAGTTTCTTGAAAATGAGCTAAAGTAGTTATAAAACTCTCTCATTGCTAGTAGTTCACATAGTCGATATTTAGCCTGGAGGGAAATTTAGAATTATAATTTAAATATACATAGAGCTGATGAGGTTGGATTTTTTGAAATTTGAACAATTTAATTAACAATTTGCAAGACACAAAGAAATATCTTTACATTGGTTTGAAGAATGGTACAATAGTTGATTTAATTTTATTTAAAAAAAAAACAATATATTAAATATCGTTTCAAGTATTGTGCTACAGACGACAACTCAGCACAATTACAATACATTGTTGTATGATTATTTGCACAAAAACTTTTTGCATATTAACGTGAATATATGTACATATGTATATTGTGAGGAAATGTGAATATAACATAAATTTATTTTGTAAATTTAACTAAACCATAAAATATATTTTTCCTAGTCATGTGACGTGAATATAATACTTTGTGTCCCAATTTTCTGCTTTACATAAAAATGAACATTTTTATGGTCTATTTCTACATACAGTATACGAGTGTATATCAATATCAGGATTACTACGAAGAAACGAAAAAAACTGTTACAATGAGGTGTTAAATTATTTGATTTCAATATTTAAAATACCCCAACCCTTTTCGTTTACTTTTGAATCGGTGAACACACAAACGATCCTACATATTTGTTTGAATCCAAAGAATGTTTAATGTTATAATAGCCATTGTATTACATCTTAAATGAACAAACTACCGCCTATTCAATAAAAATGCTCACAATGGAAAAGATTATTAAATATTTTTTAACAATTAACAAAATATATTTCATACAATTTGAATTGAAATGAAATATTTGTAGAATATGCTTCGTGTACTTGTTTAACTGAGAATTTATATAAAAGCTCTTTCCGTTCAAACACTTTTGTACTAAATACTTTTTTTTTATGTTGCAGTTAGTTTATAGCTCATATATTTTGTACAATTCTCGCCCTAATTCTGTCGATTATTGTGCTATGAATTTTCATCTTCCGAACAACGAAGAATTGTTTAAAAAAATATGGGAAATTTGTTTTTATAAATTGAACTATTTTTTTATATTGTGCGCTTGCAGTCGTAATTTATTGAGAAATGCAAAGAAAAGTTGTCTAGATAAAAATAGAATGTACCATTGTGTATTTGTAATATTGAATGGTACTATAGCTAAAGCATAAATAATTGCAGGTTTATAAATGCTTCGAATTGATCAATTTTGTTGACCCATTAAAGTAAATACATCATTCTAACCCCTTGTAATAGATCGACATTTTGGCAAATATCGGATAGAAAACTCCACTCTTCTTCAGAACACTTTATGAGGTGAATAACAACGGTAAATAAGCAACATACAATGTGAATGTTGTTCGCATTCTTGGATCTTCCAAAAGATAGGTCGAAAAATTAATTTGAAAAAACGGACGGCAAAAGGGATTGATGCATCGAGTATAACTTTAAAAGTTTATTTATATAGTTTTAGTATGACCGAGGTTCTCAGTTTGCAGAGACATAACCAAAAAATCGTAATTTCCCCCCTCTTTCGCCATAATACTAAAAATTTCTATGTACTCATTTAACGCGGAATTAGCAACCACATATTTTGATTTAAGGTGAACACTTTGTGAAATTCCATGGAAACCATCGTGAAGGGTAAGTTTTGTTCTTGTGTGCCATTAGACGTCTATATTTGAATATTAATTTGACAAGGAGAACGATTGTATTTCGCGTGCCCGTTTTCTATGGAATTTTACAAACCGATTCAACTTTCTTTTTATGAAAAGTGCCTTCAATATCCAAAAATATCCACAATTACGAAACTATAAAATTCATTGACAGAACGAACTTTTCCTATTTTAGTAACCACATTATGCAGGGCAGTTTTCGTAAATCTAAACTTGTTTGAATTAATTTTGGGACCACGGTTAATGAAATCCTATTAAAAATGGCCTACAAATTCAAAATTTCGCAAATATCTAAGAGCCCTATTCTCGACGTTTTAATGGTTGTTGTATATCTCAGTAATCCCAAAAAAATTTTGATTTGTTTTTCATTTTCAACGATTTCTTTATGAAGAAACTAGCTCTTATCAAGTTGTACTTTTAAGTTTGCGTCTCTCAGTTTCGTGAATACTTTGTTCAGGCTAATTATATGCTCTTGGAGCGACGTAGAAAATATTATGATGTCGTCCATATAGCAGAGATATATTTAACCTTGTAACTCTCCTAGGACATGGTCTATAACACGTTGGAACGTGCTTGGCGCATTTTTTTGTCCGAACGGCATACGAACGAATTCGTAATGTCCAAATTCGACACTAAATGCTGTTTTAGGTACGTCCTTTGAGTTTACTTCGATCTGGTGGAATCCAGATGCGAGTTGACGACTTCCACATTAGCGTAGTTATTTTTACTCATATACATACCTTTTGGAATGATTAAGTTTCCGTTAAGGAGTTGAGGTTTAATGTATACCTCGCCATTTTCTTCAGTGACGGGTACACTTGCAATTATTTTGCTTCGTGGAGCAATATTGTAGATAGCAGACATTAAATTTAATTTGAATTTTGAAGGGATTTAAACTAATGGGGTGATCTATAGAGATTGGCCTAGATCGAGAGTTATTTTTAATGTTTGCATACTTTCTATGCCGATTAGGCCACTAAAGAGAATGAAGTCGAGTTCTTCTTTGGTTTTAAACTCTCTAATGCCTTTTAATTTAACTATTTTATCAACCGTTGTATTGTTGAATAAAGTGGATATAGCTACTGGTTCTATCTTTTGTACAAATTTCCCTGGTATCAAGATTGGGTCTATAAAAGGTCTATGTAAGGTAGCTGAAAGCCTTTTTGGTGATGGCTATTCAGGCTTTGAAATCCGTATGTAGATTCTTCGAGGCTGGTTGGCAAAAATCCTCTTCCTGAATTTCGATAATTGGTGTTTCTTCTTGTTGATTATTTTGTAAATTCTCTTCGTAATATTCATTCATTCCCGATTGCTGTTCTTCGTATGAATCATCCCATTCTGGGTATTGGTAATGTTCATTTGGATAGTAACTATCACTTTCGTAGTGATATGGGTTAGATGAAATGATATATAGTTATTTTACTTGGACTCCTGATGGGCCATTTTTATTGAATTGATATGGCTGGTTTGTTAAATTAAACGGTCGTTGGAAAGTCGGTTGTTTGTATTGGTCAATATTGGATGTGGTGTGCATAGGTTCTGGCTTAATATATTGTATTGGCATAAGTGGTAATCCTCTTTGATTTTTGAATTGTTCATTATTTTGTTGAGTGAATGGGCGATGGTTGAAGTATTGTGGTCTATTATTATTTTAATGTTGTCGATTAAAGTGTTGAGGTCTAAATTGTGAAAATTTGGCTTCTATTATATTGTGGATACTGATTCTTAGGGGTATCGGTGGTGCAGAGCTTTTATTTTTCATGTAAACTATATTCTGTTCTTTCAAACAGTATAATCGAGCTGTAGGGAAATCTTGTGGTTGCATGGCTCGTACCATATTTCGAAAAGAGTCTCTTATATTAGCTGTGAATACGGAAAGACGCATGGAATTGTAACATTTGGTTTCTGTATAGCCTCAATTGGGGTATTGAGGTTAGCCCAGGTTTTAAGAGGATTACATATCTCCAGTATTCGCGTGAAATATACTTCTACACTATCGTTCCTCTGTGTTATTGCGTGCAGGTCACGAATTAGGCTATTTTTGTCTCGCTTGTCAGCGAAGTGAGCTATCAGACTTGATTTAATACTTTCCCATTCGTTGGTATTGTTATACATTTCAAGAGCTTTATTTGCTTTGCCAATGATTTGGCTTCTTATTGCTCGAAGAAGCATTACGTGATATGATGGATCAGTAAAAAGTGGTATGAGAATTTTTAATATATATTCTTGGATAATAAATTTGCTTAGTTCTGTTTTACTGCCATTTTATGAAGGGATTCCTTTTATTGCGTCCGGAATCTGTAGAAATCTGAGTGTACGCTCCATTTGTTTGAATTGTTCGTCCGTCTTTTTTAAATTTTTTATTTCTTCACTTTCACTATCACTATTAGAATCTTCTGGAAAATTTTGTATCGCATTATATTTCGCCACGTATTTATCGGTTATTTGATCAATTTTGAATTATTTTATTTCTTTAATTTATTTGAAATTAATATTTCCGAAAATACGAGGTCAATAATTAATTTAAATTAAAGCAAAAAATTTTAATTGTTAATTTTTTTTAAGGTTTCTATACTTTCTAAGTATGTTAATTATCAACTTATAGAAGGAATTTTTTGATATTGACGGGGAATTATTATTGTATTAATTGTACTCACCAATTTAATATTACTAATAAAAAGAGATGACATGCCCTCATGTTTTTATCGATGCTAAAGCAATATCGGTTTCTTCCGTCCAATAAGTTGCTAACAAATAACAATATAAAAATATAGGAACACGTAATTTCAAACCAAGATCTCTCTTCAAAATACGCCACAATGTGCCTTATAAGAGACCTAGAGCTTGAGAACGGCGACGAATTGATTGATTGCGGTCTTCGCGTACACTTTCAGCTACAGCAGCAATATTCACATTAGCTCGACTTGTAGGCACTCTAGTCGGGTGATGAATATCCAATAATGAAAAAGTGGTTCAAAATTTATTGATAGTTTCGCGAATAGTGCGTTCAGTTGGATGATTAGGAACACCATAAAATGGTCTAAGAGCACAAAAACAGTTTTTCACTGAACACTGATTTTTGAAATAAATTTCCACAATTTGTAAACGCTGTTCTCGCGTAAGTCTATTCATAGTGAAATGTCAATGAATACTGAACACAATGCCATATGAACATGACAGTTGTCATGCATGAATCCCAATTAGAAAAAGTACCTCCTATTGGATCACGCTTTATAAATTTTTACAAATTTGTGTATATAGTCCAGTTGCGGATTTATTTGGAAGCTGCATTAAGAGTTAAGTTAGAGTTACGTTTAGTTGATTTGGGTTAAGTTTATGTACGCCTGCAATTTTTCAGATTATGTTGATTTGGCATTTGAATTAGGTGTTGAGTTAAGAATTGAGTTAAGGGCTGAGCTGAGAAATGGTAGAGTTGAGGTTATCTTTGGATTGAAATGGGGTTGAATTGAGTAGTTAGCGGTTCAGTTGAACACTTTTTCGGCGCTTGTGTTAGATTTGGGTCTAAGGTATTGTAATCCTACCGAAAATATCTAACATTTGGTTGGTCCAAAATCTCCTCTCTCTCTCTCTCTCGAAAATGCAAACAAAATGTTCGCCCGTCTGTCTGTATGTCTTGATGGCTGAACTGACGATATTTAGAGGACGGCTTTTCTGATTTGGAATGTTGCATGACAATACGTTTCTATCGCCAATGGGAATGATTGAAGTATAAAGACATACTATTTTATCAACATTAATATTCTTAAAAAATAAAAAATAAAATAAATAAAAAAACTAAGTTTACTTAAGGTTTTAAATCTTAACCATGATAAGTTATTAATCTTCCAGTCTCATTATCTCTTATCAAATATACATTCGAACCCAATTTCTTTTGAACCGTTGCTTCAAACCATTTTGGTAATAGTTTGGACATTATATTCTTTTTGGCATTTGACAGAGTAAAATTCCTTCGCCATACCATTTGGCCTTCTGAAAATGATGGTGCTCGGGATCTTAGATTGTAATTATGCCGATTTTTATTAAATACATTTTCAAGTTTTTCAGATACAATTTTACGTATCCTATTTAACTTTACTAACTGATCTTCTCTGCCGGGGTTCGGAAAATGTTGAAGGTTTTTATAATCATTTCCATACCGATATTAAGGAAATAAGAAGTGCACTGAGAGATTTCATGCACTGTTGATCGGATTGCTACGCCAATTGAAGAAATATGTTTATCCCAATTTTTATGGTTTGAATCTACAATAAATGCTCGAATTGCATTGCCAATAACTTGGTAAGTGCGTTCTACTGGATTGGTGTGAGGACTATAAGAGTGAGTTACGTTGTGGAGCTTTAAAAAACTTTGAATTTCTTTACAAGGACTGTTGACTGAAATTTTCCCATTTACGAGTAGCTCTAGGTACCGAGAATATATCGAAAATATTTGCTTCTAATTTCTTTCGAAGAGTGGGGAATTTGGCATTTCTTACCGGAAAAATTAGAGGATATTTTGAAAACGGAAATAAATATATTTCCATTCTTTGATTTGGAAAATGATCCCATGTAGTCTACGCTAATTAGTTCCCATGGTCGTGTCGCTTTTCGAAAATAACCCATTAGAGGTAATAAATTTACCGTTGGTGATTTTGTGGTTTTACAAATACTATATTTAGAGATATATTCTTTTACATCTTGCATCATTACAGGCCAATAATACCTTTCCAATAGTCGACGATAAATTTTGAAGTTACCGAAATGACCGGAATTCGGTTCATTATGATATTTATTCAGGAATGCTTGTCGGTTTACTTCTGGAATGACTTCTTTCCATGTGTAATTTTCAAATCCGAATTTGTTTATATTTTGACAGAATTTAAATAATTAAGAGTCCACAATACGATAATTAGAAAATTTTTTCGCGCTTCTTGAATTTGCTTCATTTAATTGGAATACCAAGGATCATGATGATCAATTTCATCAATACATTTAGACAATGCATCAGGAACATGGTTTTCTTTACCCGGTCGATGGATAACATCAAAATCAAAATGTTGAATTTTGAGTGCCCATCGTCTAACATGGCCTAACGAATCTCCTTGCATTAAAAGTCATTTCATTGCTGAGCTATCGGTAATGATCAAAAATTTTTAACCTTCAAGAAAGTGCCGCCATTTATTCAAAGCCACAAGAATACTGAGACATTCTTTTTCTAAAATAGTTTTCCTGAGCGGATGATAATTTTTGTGAAAGGTATGCAATGGGGTAATTTTGGTTGTCAATTGTTTGATATAGCTGATTGCAAATACCTATATTAGAAGCATCTGTTGCTAGGAAAAACTGTTTGGTATCATCTGGGCTGTCGAGACTTGGTGCTTTCGCAATGGCCTGTTTTATTTGAGAAAAGGCGATTTCAGCTTGTGGGCGGTGATGGAAGCGAAAATAGTTGAATAATTTTCATTAAACCGGCGATTCCAGACTGCAACACAATTTGTTTAACGGTTTTTGGTGGCGGATATTTTATAATTGCATCAACTGTATTCGGAGAGATTTTTATTCCTTGTTCGTTTATTACAAATCCCAAGTATTGTAATTCTGGTACGCAAAACTTTGCTTTGATTTGCGTCTGTTAATCTTTTCGCAACTATTTTCAAAAATTTGAGGTGTGTTTCAAAATCAGCCGTAGCTATAATTTTATCGTCTAGGTATGACCATACATGAGGGGCTAACTCCTGTGAATTGGCCAATACGCATCGGAAAGATCTAAAGACGTTAAATAATTGGCCCCTTGTAGATTGGACAAAATATTTTCAAGGTGAGACATAGGATAAGGATCTTTAATAGTAACGGAATTCAATTTTCGTGCATCGAGGTACATAAGAATTTTCCCATTTGGTTTATACACTATGGTCATGGAAGATCTCCAAGGAGATTGACGACATGGTCAAATAACGTCCAGCTGTAGCATACGCTGAATTTCTTTATCGGCCTCTTTTAAGAGATGTCGAGAAATAGGATTACATCTTTGAATTATGACCGGATTTTCACCTACATTGATCTTATGTTTAACCAAATGTGTACATCCAAATTTGGTAGGTCTAGTTAGTGGAAATAGTTTAATTATTTTTTCAATTCTATCTGATTATTCTGCATTTAGAAATAGTGGATTAGTATTATTATTTTCCTTGAAATCTATTAGATACAGGAATGGATTTAAATCAAACGGTTGCCAAAAATCTGGTCTGGTTTTTAAATTCTGATTTTTAAGAAATGTTTGGGCATTTTCTCCTAAGACTGTATATGTATCACCTGTATCTAAAAGACCTATTATTTGTGGATTATTTATTAACACATTCAGACATAACCGATTATCACCTGGAGCTTATGAAACGATGGTAAATACATCGCAGTTGTCTGACTTGGCTCCTTCGGTAGGAGCAGAAGTTAAAGTAGAAGGTAAAGAATGATCAGTTTTCATCATTTGATTGGTAGAATTGGAAATAGGAATTTTATTTCCTCGTATTAATTGCGGATGGCAAGCAGTACAATCTGGGAATGTAACGTCTTTTCTTCCCACATCGGTAATATAAATATTTTGCTCTTCTTGGTTTACTACATTGCTCTATTTTATGTGTACTTTCAAAACAGTTAACGCAAGTAAAAGACCAAGGAGCTTTACTGTTAAGGTGAAGGTTTGTTTGATTAGTAGCCGGTGTTAGAAAATTTTCTGATTTTGAATTTATATACTGCGTAGTAGCAGAATATCCAGGTTTTCCCTGAGTCATAAAATTATTTGGAGTTGAATGCGATTTGGTATTGCGATAGCGGGATCCTAAGTTGAGATTTCCTGAGACATTGTTTTGATGCTTATCAGAATACTTAGGATAAAATTTGATTATATTAGCATTTAAACTGTTTTCCCTAGAGAGCTTTTCAGCTTTTTCAATATTTTTACAAAGTAGGTTAAGTTCATCAACAGACTGAATGTTAGACAAGTTTTTAAAAGCTAATCCTCGAATATAGGTTGGCCATAAGTTTTTATTTAAAAATTTAAATTTTTCCATGGAAGAAAGTGGACTATTCAATTCTTTGAACAGTAACTCCATTGAAGTGCGGTAGTCGCCATAGGTTTCATTTCTATATTGCTTCATGTGCCTAATCTTTTCCATAGTGTAATCATTATATTCTGGATCGGAATATTCAGATTTTAACGCGTTTTCAAAGTCGGGCCACGAATGGAATTGGTCCAATGTACGCATCATGCCATCGTAAAGCACTACCTTCGTGTATCAAATATATACAACCTAAGAGTTCTTGTTGAGGTATTCCTTGAGAAATTGACATTCGGGTCAAACGAGAAAGGAAATCGTTGACATTTTCACCAGATTTACCGGAAAATTTCAGTTTCCATTCCCTTATTGGAATTGAACGAACTCCCTTTCATTTAATATAGGCATAAGTTCTGCGCGGAGCATTGAATTGAATATGTGGACTTGGAACGTTGTTAGTTTTTGAATTTGCTTCAGTTGTATTACATTTGGTTTAAGTACTAATTTGTTCTTCACTTGAGGGTGATATATTATCCTTAATTGCGTTTGATTTGTTTGATCCTAAAGGGGAAATCGCACAATCTGAGCTCACCGGTAAATATTTTACCTCAATTGCTTCTAGGTGCCTTTGAATGTCATTTCTAATATGTCGTAATTCGACGTAAAATTTTTTTAATTTCAGAATGATCGTGTCACTCTCTCCGTTTTGAAATCCCTCTTAGTCCGAAAACGCAAAACAAAATTTTCGCTCGTCTGTCTATATGTTTAGGTGGCTGAACTGTCGATATTTAGAGGACGGCTTTTCTGATTTGGAATATTGCATGACAATTCGTTTCTATCGCCAATGGGAAGGATTGAAAAGCTTTTGGAATTTGTACGTCAAGAGGATCGGGTACCCGCCACACTAATTGACTGAAAACCATGTGCCTGCCTCGTGATATTTATTACCTGGAGGATTTCGATCCACATCACCATCATTTTAATTAGTTGCTGGCTTATAGTTATTCTTTGAGTTTGTGCTTGGGTTAAGGATTCAGTTGGCGGTCGATTTGCTTTCCGAAAGAGCCTAGGGGCGAAATTGATTGAGTTAGGAGTTTAATGTGAGTTTAGGAAGGGTTGTGTGAGCCGTTCCCTAAAGGATTCATTTGGGGTTGATTGAGGGTTAAATTAGAGTTAGCTTAAATTAACTTTAGTTTAGTTCACGTACTTGTGGTAATTTGTATACATGTAGTTAGGGATTGACTTTTAAAATTATCTTGAGTTATTTTGAATTCGGTTAATTTACGCAACAAGCAGTTTTTGGGCGTCTAGCATAGAGGTTTGAATTGAGTCGAAGGTTTGTGTGGGGTTTGTGTTTGGGTTAAATAAATGGTTCAGAAAGGGATTTCATTGGAGTAAGTTGGTACCATCGGCGAAGACCATAAGACTATTCATAAGAGAGTTGGAAGTTGAGGTGAAATGTACGTTGAAAGATGAAGAAATCGATGATGTTTGATATCGAGTTAGGGCTTGATTTGGGATTTGGTTAGGACTGAGTTTGGCTCGACTCAATCGATCAGTTGGGGAATTAGTTGGGCGGTGAGTTGAAATTTTAATTAAAAGTTAGTATGAGTCGTTCTGAGTTGCGTTCATGCACGCATATAATTTTTCGGGCTTTTTGATTCGATGATTGAGTTGAAGGTTGAGTTTGGGGCTGCGTTGTGCCATTCAGTTTGGGTTAAGTGAAGGTTTATTTTTGGAATTATTTGTTGCTTGAGTCGAAGGTTGAATTGGTGGTTAGATTATGGCGAGTTTGAACTTTGTTGATTTAGTTATCAAGTTGAAAGTTAAATTTGGTTATGAGGGACCACATTTGGGCGAGTAAATTACACTATATAAACTACACAGATTTCTACATGAAAAAAATCTGATTTACTTGAAGCTATTTTATATGTACATTATGAAGAACTATTATATTTCTATATGATATAAGGGAATATTTTGCTTAATCAGAAGCTGTAAAAGTTCGAAATCGTTCAAGCTCGTTGACAAATCGACAAGGTTCATTCAAATCAAATTGCTGTAAACCTGGGTGGATCAAATTGCTGGTACAAGATTTCGAGAACAAATTGGTTGATGACATTATTCTTGACGACACAGGCAGAAATTATTGTGATATTGCACTACTTATTGTGATACTGCTACTTGAAATCCTCGGGAAATTAGCGATTTTGGAAAAAATATTTGTACTGTTGTTGGTAACATTATCCTAGTTAGATGTCTCAATTTAAATGGCATTTTAGATTTCTGTAAATCCTACCTTAATTTGTGGCATAATGGTTTTCGTTCAGGAAAGAAGGCAAAATGTGGTGCCATTCGTAATAAAACGATTTCCGGACTAGAAGATTCCATTATATTAGCATAATCTAGAAATTAACTCTTTAACTCTAACCTCTATTTGCTATGGTGTAGTTCCAGTCACCTCAGAAAATTCAAGTCAAATGTTAAGTTTTCCAAAATAGTTTGCCACACTGATTCTATTCAAATGGTAATTGTTCTATAAATAAGAAATCTTTTTAGCAATCTTTGAGCCAAATCTGATATTATTGCATCTTATTTCTTAAAATCGGACTATAGATTTTTCGAATTTCATTTTAGTAAGGTTGCAGCGGATTTTTGGTCATCTGGAGCATAAATTGGGCTTTTTATTTTTAAGATCCGACCAAAAACGTCACAATTGTAAAGAAATAAATTTATTTTGCCACCATAACTTTCCAATTTATTAACATTATGGCCGTAAATATAATGGAATTTATAAGTTTCAAGGCAAAATCATTTACTCTTCAGCACTTTTCAGTGATTATCGTTTTATCATTCTAAGTGAATTTTAGATAAATAAAATGTTTAATAAATAAGAACTCACCCTGCTTTATACGGCATTTGGCAAGGATTAAAATATTTTATGTTGCACATTTTATGATTATTGGTTCCAAATTTCTGAGCAACAGCGCAGTTGATCACATTTAAATAAATTTCAGGGCTTCTAGAGTTATCCAATAAATTAACTAATACGAAAATAAAAACCACTTCTGGTACGCGATCTTCTTTAAACATAATGAACATAAAGAAACATCGCGACAATAATTTTTGAACGTCGCATTGTTCTTTCTTATCACCTATTGATAAAAAATCACGTCTCAATAAATAAAATTATGAACCAAGTATACACCGAAGAGGAAGAAATGCAAATAAGGAAACTTTTCTTATAGATACGAGTATATGTAAACGTGATATGAATATTTTTCTCATCTCGTGTGATAATATTTTTTTTATTTTTTTTTTTTGGAAAATTTTGAACGCTTCCAGTACATAATACAAATACCATCTCATCCTTAGTTAGTAATAGAAAGATAGAATATAAGCACTTTGTATCATTTACTTAAACAAGGATAGGAGGTGGCAGAAGAAAACACGGTTGTTATAATTTATGGTCCATAAATCATTCTTAATAAGAAGTTTTTTGCCGCGCAATATAAATTGCATATGTATTTCAAAAATACATACCGTACCAAAGTATTCATAATTATTTGAGACAATTTTTTTGCCAAACATAAAAAAATCCACATACTTCCTGTAAATTTGATGTGTCTTAATTAATTTTCACAAAAAAACAAAATTGTAAAACATAAACAATCCCGTCTCATCGTGAAAATGTTCACTACAAATACTTTTTGCTAACATTATCATAAATAGCAAATACGAATTCTCCAATCCTCTCCTCATTTGATATAAGTACATGTTTACATAATATCGTCTTGTGTTGTTGTTGAGTTGGAAAAACGTAGTTTTTTGCTGTTTGTTTTTGTTTTAAAAGATTATAATATGAAAGATAAACAGTACAAGCAAGTATACAAATAAGATATCTCGTAAATATTTTTCAAATAATACATCAATGGAAAAACAACGAAAATGTTGATAAAAAATGTGGAGAATTTTAAACGTGTAAATTGTTTTCTGGTTCGGCAGAAGAAAGCTTCAAAAAACAATAAAACCATAATTATAGCCAAAGCAACAATATTTTGAAAACAACAATTTGAATTGAAACTTTGTTGTTGTCAAATCAATTAATATGTATTTAAAAAATTGTGATTTACTTTTTTTTTTTTTTTTTTTTTTTTTTTTTTTTTTGTATTAGGCTTGGCTCCTACATAAAAAAAAGTAATATCGCAAAAAATCATATTTATAGTTTTCTGTTTACATATTTTAATTCAATTTACATTTTTAATAATATTTTCCTCACTCTTAAAAAGAACCGGATTATCCCCTCACATATTCTATCGGCTAGTAAATATTTGTTTCGTATTAAATTGTTATTCCACTCATCCTAATAAATTCATACATTTCCTTGTAAGCCAAAAAATCACCCTCATTCATTAAATCACTTAGATTTCTTGCATTCCGAAGGATGTTGAACTTTGATCTATATTGGCTATATCTGGGACAAGCCAATATGAGATGTTCAACATCCTCCACACTTCCACACAACTCACAATCTTTGTCCTCACTCAAATGACGTTTCCACAAGCATTCCTTCCAGTTTCCATGGTTCAGCCTGATTCTCTCAACCGTTCGCAACATTCGCGTATCTCCTTTGAGCTCCTTAAAGAACGGAATTCTCAAAGGAGTACCACGGAGCACTCTGTACTTCATTCCTTTCGTTAGACTTTTCTCGTTAAATTCACTCTCCCATTTTCTCCACAGATTCATCTGAAACATTCGAAGTACATCTCTTGCATCCTTACTTCCCTACTCCTGAACCGTATCATTCAATGTACCCTTTTTAGCTAACATATCGGCTCTTTCATTCCCTTCGATCTGTCTATGTGATGGGATCCATTGTATGGTCACATCACGTTGACAGTCTCGAACACATTCAAAAATTAAATCAACATACACATTGCCTTCCCTTCCACCTCCACATTTTAGCAAACATAAACCACTCTGGGAATCGGAAAATATTACTATTTTTCTTTCCCCTTCATTCACAGCCAGTTTAATTCCTTCAAACATTCCAATCTGTTCAGCGTTCATTATACAGATGCTTTTGTCCACTTTAAAATACTTTTCCACATTCTTACCAGGCATAAATACACCAACACCCACTCCATTCTCATTCACACAAGCATCTGTATAAACTATATCATATTGCACATACCGCTGACTGATTTTCCCAAACATAATTTTGGCGAAAACTTTCATTCATTCCCTTATTAAATTCCTCCATATTCAAACATACAGTAAGATTATTAGGAACGGGTTGCGGACCAGCATTGCCTATACTCAGAAACATGTTCAAGTTTTCAAGTGCAATACTAGTTCTATATGTCGGTTTGTACACCGCCCTATTTTGTAATCTTACTATCATCTCGTTCCAGAACTCATTTTTCTTAGTTATCATTCGCACTGTCTCTCTCACTGTGATCCACTCTCTCTTGTAATCAAGAGGTGAATCACCCATTTCAGACCACAGAGTGTGTATTGGGGTTGAGTTAATCGCCCCCAATACCACTCTTGCACATGCATTTTCTACTTTCATTAATTGGCTAAAAGCCCCTTTCGAACCATTCCCATACACACTAATACCATATCCAATTTTGGAGGATATAAGGGCCTTCCTTAACATGTCAGTCACACTCGGATGAGCGCCCCATTTAGGTTTGCTCACCCGTTTAACCACATTTAAACGTTCCTTGCAGTTATCTGCCAAAATTTTCATGTGCTTCCCAAAATTCATACGTCTATCAATCCAAATACCCAAATACCTGTACGCATTTACTTGTTCAATACTTTGCCTATCAACACTTATATTAACATTTGCAACGTTTGTTCTGAAACTCATATAAGCACACTTATCAGGATTCACTCTCAGATTCAACATTTTAAGTTTTTGAATTAAATCATCTACCCCCTTTTGCGCTCTTTGAGCCGCCACATCAATACTTCTCCCTTTTCCAAAGTACACAAAATATTTTACGTAAATTTGGGATCTGATACTAAAACTTTTATTATACCTATAGGTAAGGGTGACCCATTTAAAAAAAAATGCTTTATACAAAAATAGTCAGGGACAATAGGGCCATTTATCTTTAATATGGCTTTTGACGTACAGGTGAATTTTTGAAGTAATTTGAAGGTCAAGTTCATTTTTTATAAATACCCCTATTTTTGATATTGCGTTCGAAAAGAGAGGGAAATTTTACGTTCGAAATAGTATGTCAAAATTATTTATTTTGACCTTATGAAGGTCAAATTAAGTTTAAATATTTAAAATGCACTCAGAAGCTGGTTATTCGAATTTGAGGGGTTTCCTTGGAATAATAACCGTTTGAAGTATCTTTAACAGTTAGGTATAGGATGCAAATGTGTTGATTACTTTGACTTTAAAGCCAAGGTCATTGCAAAGTCAAGTAACTTTTTTTAAGGAAAAGCCCTAATTTGAAACGGGATTTGAAGGGAGCGGACATTTTTACGAAGCTTATTGAAGACCATGTCCTTACTGCTTGGTTATCTTTAATCTTCACGCCACTCACGTTTGATGTGCTTGATTACCATGAGTCCCTTTGACACTTACGTTTGGTGTGCTTGATTATCAGGAGTCTTCTTGCCTCTCAATTTTAAAGTGCTTGTGTGATGTGTTAGGGATGATACCTTGTGGCTTTTAAAATTCTTGAAACTGTACTTGGTAGTATACCAAGTTTTCTTTAAATCTGGCTAGTGTCTGATCTACGTCGAAGTTTCTGGGTAACGCTAAAAGTAAGGAGACAGGCTCATAAATCCACAATTAACAGCATCTGTATACTTAAGGAATATTGAGAAATACATCTCGAGAAGATCGTATAACCTTAGAACTCTAGAACATTCCCAATATTTGTTCATCTAAAATTTGAAATATTGTTGAAAAACTCGGACAAACATAAAATCATAGAATGATATTTTAAAACCAGGAAATCATTAGGAATCTCGAAAAATCTAAAAAAAACCTTGAAATAAGTTGAAATAAGTATGATTTTAACCTAATCAATCCACAACCGATTAATCCACCCATGAAGATAAAACGTTTTATGAATAGGCTTCTCCTTGATGTGGCCATTTATACAAAAGTCTTCTTCTTGTTCATCAAGTGGTCTGGGTAAAAGGTTGATCATATTATTAACCGAGGTAGGCACATTAAATATTTGGCCGGTTATAGCGAATTGACCGTTAAAATGTTGCAATCTACGTATCTGCATAAACAGGAGCCTTGGCGAAATGAGTCTCTCAGCAATGATATCTAAATATCGCATGACAAGAATCGGTAAGGGTTGGGGTAAATAAAAATTATAAAATACATCTTCGATGTACCGTGATTTGTCTAACTAGATTTTTCTCGTCAGGTGTTCCACTTTTCAGATTTCTCACGGACCACAGGCGATCACAAACATTACAGAAATAACCAAAAGAAATTCTCACGAACATATTTTTGAATAGTTTATTAGCCAATGTATAGGTGACTCGAATCATCTGCTAATGGTGACTCCTCATGCAAATTTTATGAATGATGGTGCTTGTCTGCATACTGGGGGTTTGGATTACCTGCCCGATCTTTTTGATAATAGAGAAATCTAGAATCGCTTTCCTGACCGTTTGTATTAAGGATTCCAATGGCCACCGTATTTACTGGTTTAAAACCCCTGTGAATTTTTTTAGCAACCTGGATTTAAACCTCTTTGACTTTTTTTTATGGGACTAACAGTGAATTGGAAAATGAAATTTGAGCTGAACCGGCTAAAAATATCATTAATGAAAATGGTGACATACCATATTGTGACCTTACCACACCACTTAGTGCATAGTTAATGTTAAATAAAATAGATTTATAAATTTCAAATGGTTGGTTAAGAAAAACGTCGGGGTTTACCAACACCTCCCAGTTAAAGAGAAACTGTCTTGATATGAACGTCGATTTGACTTGTTATTTCGGGAGTGTTGTTTTGGAGGATGCATCAAACACTACTCGGAGCTTGGTTGTTGTGTTGTCTTCTTTGATCAAACCATGATGAGGTATGTAATATATGATTTCAGCTAGTTCGTCTTCTTGTCTTCCCTGGATCAACTCCATGTAGTTAAACTCGATGTATTCCTGCATAAATTTATGATAAAGCTGTTTGTATTGCGGAATCTTTCATAAATCTTCTTTCGATTTGTATAATAACCTTGCGATGGCCTTTCTCCTTGATTCTCCCAATTTACCGTGTTTTTTCTTGAATATAATTTGTATTATATATCGCTTATCATGATGTCGTTCTACTGTTCTCTGACACAGCTCCTCAACCTTATCCTCTTTCTCAGTGTGACTTCGTTGCTCAGGAATGTTGTCGTTTTCCACGAACAATCTCAATTTTTCTTCGATTGATTTGGTTGACGCCATGGTTGTTTTGCTCTGCTTTTCTAAATTACCCATGCTTCCAATTATGATCCATCCGAACTCCGTGTGTTGTGCCAAGGGCTTCTGATACCCGCCTTTTATTATATTGTTTTCTTATTATCGATGGATAGTAGTCTGCCCCTAGCACAAGATCGATTGATTGAGCTTGGTAGTAAGATAAACCTGCTTATTGTATATTCTTCAGATATGTTCATTTGCTGGTGCCGACAATTGTCTCGGGCAGTTGTTGTGTTGATTTGTCGAATACTAAGGCTTCAACCTCTAATCGGAAGTCTTCATCGAACCTTGGGGCTAGTGTTAGGTTTATTACATGCTTACAAATGCCAGTCTTATTTCCGGCAAAACCAAAAATGTTCACATGCACCTTCTTCTCTTTGAGGTTTAATGAGTTGGCCGCCTTTGCAGAGAATAATGTTGCCTGTGAGCCTAGAACTATTAGTGCCCTCAGTGTTGCAATATTACTGGGCCTTGCTGGATGACCAGTTGATGGGCAGTAGTAGGGAGTAACGTCGTTATTGGAATGTTTGTTTAAAAAACGGACACAGATAGTTGCTCCACTCACCATTTTTTTCCTATCCAATGTTAACATCTCTTTGAATAATTTGCTCTCCTCCAACTTATGACTACATTAACATCCTTTTGCCAGCCACTGATTGTTGATTGTTGCAGCATGTACACGTCTTATGGGCAGTATATATTATGGCCGATGGCTATTTACAGTAGTGGGTCCTAAATCTCCTTTCCAAAAAACTAAATAATTCCTTTATTTGTGAAACTTCCCTAGGATTTGGTAATGTTGCTTCGTACAGCCTACTGGATTCTGGATCTAGTTTTCTGCTTAATATGATAGCTATGAATGCATCAAATTAACACTTATATATTAAGGCGGTTGATATTGTGTAGCATTTCTCTTGCTGTATCGTGCCGGGCTCGAATTTCTCCCGCTGATTCTGTGTGCACCGCTGGTAATGATAGCAATGAATTGAAATATTTGGTTGCCAGAAGTCTAGGGTTGTTGTATCTGGCTTGTAATATTTCCCAAGCCTTCTCATAGTTGTCACCCGTTGTTGCTAGATGACTGATTAGTTCAGCTGGCCCTTTCTGTATGTGCAATTTTAAATATGGCATTTTTACCGTATCTGATAGCCGGTTGTTCGAAATATTGGTAGTTCGACTTTGAGGCAGCTGCACTGTTGTTGTTCTGTGGATCATGGAGTCCACCCTATTCTTGAGTGTATTTGAGTAGTAGTTTTCACGGAAATAATCCGATTTCTGCTCATCTTCTTGAGTGAATCAATCTCTTCCAACTCCTTGGTCAGTTGATTCATTTTTAATATTCGAAGTACGCGTTCTCGTTTTTGTTGATATCCAGTGAGTACTCAAATGAAGCTAGTAGCTTCTGATAAATTTATCGCATCAGAGCGTCTTGCCTCTTAAACAACCTTTTGTTGTTATTGTCTTCCATTTTTGACGCTTGAGGTGGCATGCTACTAATGTATGATAGCTGATGAGGGTTCTGGTCACTTCTTGCTCCATCGTCTGGTTGTTGATTCCTCTGGTTGTTCTGTAGCGTTGTTGTCTCTTTCGTTGCTGGTTGTTTTTTGGAGGGCGTTGGAAGTTGCAGGTTGCTCTCTGGTATGTTTATTGTCGGCGTTTTCGGTGGCCCGTTATTTAATCGTAGCCGCATATCAACTAACAGCTGTGTATATATATCAGCAACTTGTTTCCTCACTATAAGATATAGATGCTGCGGTTCTAAAGGCGGATCCATCTTTCGGATAGCCTCATCGATGGGTAAGTATTCACTATATAGTGTTTTTAGTTTAGCGAAATCATTTTCGAGATAGCTTATTGTTTTTTTGCTATCTTTATCTTTGTGGTAATTTGTGTTCATCTGAATCAGCTGATCTTTCTTTTCTTATTGTTTTCGTAGTAGCTGATCCATTTTGAGCTCCCCGATGGTGGTTGTTGTTTGGTTAAGCTCAATAAGCTCGAAGAACCATGTGAAGTTCTCGCCTCTGTTGAGAACTGGTTATATTTGATTATTATTAAGATTACCACTGGTGGGGTCTTAATAACCTCGAGAATGAAAAACACTAGATTGAAGGTAAATTTATTCTGATTTTTATATTTCATTTGCTTGACTTTTTATACAAAATTTATTATATTATACAAAAAAAAACAATAAAAGTATAACGTTTAGTAAGCATTTAAACTTGGCTTTGGCGGAAAAAGGTGTTGTGTGACACAATACAAATAAAGCACAAATTATTTAATGCATAAATTTGTTATTTGACCTGTTGTATGATTCACGTTATTTAATGAATTGGTAACAACGTTGAAAGAATGAATAAATAAACTTAGTTGTAAAGTTTTAACAAGATTTTGCCGAAAGAACCCGCGCCTCATCAATATATTTAATTATTATTTTTTTTTTTATCGAACATTTATTCTTAAATCCTTAATTTTTGTATGCGGTGTTGTAACATGTTATATAACAATGTTAATATACGTTTCCACTATAAAACATAACGTATCATACACAGATGTTATATATGTAATATGTTATATAACTTAATAAGAATATTCGATGAAACACAATCATAAATAAAACTTTTCATCAGGTATAACATTATAATTGGATGTTTCCACCATATAACATAACATTCTATATAACAATGTTGCATAACATGTCATACAACTTAATAAAACACTTTTGTGTATGATAAGTTACATTTTATTTGTTTTCTAGCAACGTTTTCATAACATTTGGTGTGTGAATTTATTTTATGAATTCTTGTAACGTGTTACATGGCCATTGTTAAGCTACAATTTTACTATACAAAATAACATGCTATATAACAATGTTACATAACGTGTTACAAAATTAAATGAAACATTTTTATGTAACATTATGTTAAATAATGTTGATCGTGTTATCTAAAATTGTTTACATAATTTTACATAACATTTTTTTCATAATTTCTTGTAACTCGTTACATATCATTGTTAAGGCACGTTTCCACTACATAATATAACATGCTATCTAACAATGTTGCAATATAATATGTTATACAATCTAATAAAATATTTTTAAGTGACACTAAGTTAAATAACGTTTTTCATGTTATCTACAAAGTTTTTTGTAACATTTGTAATTTAAGTATTTCTCTGTAACGTGCTCAAATAATGTTATAGCTCTTATTGCTTCAAGTATAATTATTGTGTACAGAAAAATAAGGTAATTGGATTGATTTTTTTGAATTATCTGCTACAACTTTTTATGCAATAAATTAATATTAAATTTAAAATTCTTAAAACACAAATCGATCGCAAAAATACAAATTCTAAATACACAAAAACAAATAAACTCTAGCCTTAGTGTAATGATAAATCAGTAATTCAAAAGCCAAATTTAAGATCCCAATCACGATACCAACTAATAATATCATGAAAATAATCTGCGTCTGATGTAAACCAATCGATGGATTATGTTCCACCTGCCTCAATTTGTGCTCGATGGCACCTTCTTTGTTCCGCCTATTTAACTCTAACTTATTCACAAATCCTGCAGTACGCAACCGAATTAAACCACGATTAAATTGTTCACGATATTTGAAACCGGGTGAAACCATCATCGTAACGTATTGCTTTATATATTTCTCGTGGATGGGAACGAAGTTATAGGGGGGACATCTCTCACTAAAAACTATTTTTATGCTTGGTACAAAAAATACCGTTCTATCCATTGGACAATAATCATTAGCCATTTTTTGATTTTGGAAAAAACTTTCTTTTAGCCTGTAGTGCACCGGACAATTTTCACTATTGAGACGACGTTGAGTATCATTTAATTTTATTTTGTCGGATAAATACGTAAAAGTAGTAGTAACGGCTGGTACACAAATTGAATATTGTTTGTTTCGCAATAATCCATCTAGATCTGTGAATGGCAAATCAGGGTTACGTATTGCCAGGTATGAACTGAGAAAAGCTTCAAACGAACCGTGAAATATTATGGCTAAGATTGACATTGATACAAGCAGTATTTTACCAAAAGCAAGACGGGATATTTCTTCACCGCCCTGATATGTAATCAGTGAGAGGCACGTCAAGTAATCAAATCTTGTACTTGTGTAACGCTTTAACAAGTATGTGCCAAGTGTTGCCAAAAATCCAATCGAGATAAACGAAGCTAAAAATGCCATCCACAAATAAACATCGAACAAATCAATAAAAAATTTGGGGTTTCCAATCATTTTTATATTAACCACCCAAATTTGATGACTAAGTGAGGTCGTTGGCAATAGTGATTCCATTGAGGAAATTTCATTAATGCGCATCAAATTCATATCATTTTGTCCAGTAAGAACCATACTTTGCCAGCCATTCTCAGTGAAGTTTACATTTATTCTAAACGTAGATCAGAAATAAATTGATTAGACATCTTGGTAATATGTAATACTAGAAATAAATTTTATACTTAAATTTAATTATTTGATTTAGTAGTTTAATGATGTCCGTTTGTGGGAACCCTAGAACGGGCGATCCTACTATACTTATAGGGCGACCATTTGCGTCTTCAAAATCTTGATTCTGATATTTTATTCCATGAAGTGATACGACATCGTTTTGGTCTTCTTGGTAAATGAATCGATTATAGTTTCTAGGCCACTTCGATAAGGTTATCAGCGAACGTTTAAATTTAAATAAGCTCGTTTGATAAAACATTTTGATGTATTACGTTGAAATTATATCGATGTTGTGTTTTGGCCGAATCAATTTTCTATAGTTTATTATGAAATTTTATTACAGCACATATACATATCTTGTCGTGGAAATATTTAATTGGTTAAAACAGTAATAACAGATAATTAGCTATTAGACTTAATGACAATGTATAGTAGATACAAGTCATAATGCGTATCATGACAAGTTTTTATAACACCCGATCAGAAAAAATATTAATTTCATTATATTCTAGAAACAACCCAAAAGTTATCATTTTTAGCGTAACGTGGTTAGCGATTAATTGCCAATTAAAAAAAAAAATAATTAAATAACATTTTTGGGTCAAGTTCTCAGGTACAATTTTCTTTTCTTGGAACACAAAACACACCACTTTTAGGCTTTGTAGCCTTTGTGTCGGCGTAGGAACCTCATGAGGATCTCCGCAGAATCATATAAATGAATTTGAATTCAGGACAATTTCAAACTCTGTGAGCAATGTATTCATTTCTGCCATTGTTAGGATTTGCTTTCCAATTACCCTTGTAAGATGAAATTTTTTTGATTTAATAACAGCTTCCCAAATGCTACCAAAATGGGAAGCGCCAAGCGGATTAAAGTGCCAAGTAATATGAAGCATAGAAGAATAATCAGATATTGGATTTGAATTTTTTATAAGTTTCTGAAATACTTCACGAAGGCAATTATTTGCACCAATGAAATTGGAGCCATTATCAGTGAAAATTTCTTTTGGGATACCTCGACGTGCAGTGAATCGTTTTAAGGTGCCGAGGAAGGCGTCAGTGGTCATATCTCCAACCAATTCCAAATGAACTGTCTTTATACTAAAACATATGAACAAGCAGATGTACGCCTTATACATTTTTTTGCCTATTCCCCGAGTCAAGTGAATTGGAATTGGTCCGGCGTATTCGATACCCACTTGTAAAAATGGTCTGATCAGTTGTACTCTTTTATTCGGTAATTTGCAATTTTGCTTTAAATCGAGAGCTTGTTACATATTTGTGTACTATTTCCTTTGCTTTTGTTTTTCCAACTGGTATCCAATACTTTTGTCTTGAGATTTGCAATAAAAGTGTTGGTCCCGAATGCTTATTATCGAGATGAAAATCTTGGAGTACTAAACCAGCTACTTTCGATTTTGGATGAAGGATAATTGAATGTTTTGTTGAGAATGAAGCGGCACTTTTCAGGGAAAGTAACGAACTTTTCATTTGATTGGCTGGTTGGTTTGTAGTGATAATATTTCGTTTGAATAAAAGTTAAACTGCTCGAATTTACAAATTTGGCGTTGTCCTTCAAAAAGTGCATCTCTTTGAAGGTAAATACCATCGATTCTCGTTCCTTAGAGACTCCTTGCATTACTAAGAAACCTAACGATGTATAGGCAAAGACACTTTGACATTTTTTTAACGAAAAGATAAGTATTTTGAAAGAAACTCATTGAACCAATAGTTAATACGGGTAGTCATTGCAAATAGGCTGTTGGTTTCTTCAACTAAGTTCCCATAGTTTCCCCACATTCAGGTGGGTGGCGTAACCAGCTGGGACCATTCCAACATAAATTATTAGGTATCAATTCTTCTGGCCGCTGCCCGCGAGAAGCACTATCTGCTGGATTATCCTTTAATGATATATGATGCCAATGCTTGCGGTTCAGAGAATTATGAATCTCAGCGGTTCGATCGCACACAAATGTACTCTAACGCCGGGGATGGCTTGAAAGCCCATTGAGGACTATTTTTGAGTCGGTCCATTTTGATGGTTGAGCCCTTATTTGGTTCCATCGGTTTGCTTGGATGTCGGTTACAAGATCATCCCAGCCTTAATTGCTTGCCCAAAGTAATTGTATGAATATTTTAACTATGATTGTGATGGGGGCTAACCAACAGAGCGGATCAAAAAGACGATTTGCTTCTGAGAGAATGATTCGCTTGGATAATGGTTGTATAGTGGGTAGGTCCGACATAAAAGTGATTTCATCTGTTACTAGATTCCAATTAACTCCAAGCATCTTGACGGAATGAGTTGACTGATGAGTGTGATCATCTATTGATTTAAGATGTGTATCCTTAAGTTCTTCTGATAATGAGTTGAGCAATGGTTGAAAGTTTGACTTCCATTTTCTGAGTTGTAGCCCATGTTTACTGAGTAGACTGATGACTGAATCCCTCAATTGGTACGCTTCAGCAATATCATCAGCACCTGTCATGAGGTCATCTACGTACATATTTTCTGCAATGGCTTAAGCAGCAAGGGATGATGTGGCTTGATTTTGAACTGGAATTTCCTTAAACGTTCTTGTCACTATGAAAGGTGCTGATGCTAACCCGTAAGTAACAGTACGCAGGCGATAATGATGGATTGGTTGTGCAGGATTCTCCCGCCAAACGATCTTTTGAAACTTCATATCCTTGTCGGCGACATTGATCTGGCAGTACATTTTTCCCACGTCGGCGGAAAGAGCAACACAGGTTTTTCGAAAGCGCAAAAGAATTAAAAACAAAGTTTCTTGAACAGTAGGACCCACTGGTAAACAGTCAATCAAAGAAATACTAGTAGTGGTTTTGGCGGAACCGTCAAACACAACTCTGAGTGTGGTGGTCGTGCTACGTTTCCACAATACACCATGATGTGGCAAATAAAACGCATCATCCTCGATTTCTTCTTGAGAGAATTTTTCCCTGTGGTGAAGTTTTTCATAATCCTGCATAAATCATGATATAATTTAAAGAATTCAAAATCGCGAGTAAAGCGACGTTCCGTGCCTCGAAGTCTTGCTATAGCCATGTTTAGCGATTGGCCTAACTTACTCGGCGAGTTCTTTAATGGCAAGTGTACGGTGAAACGTCCTTCCTGATCGACTTTTGTAGTGTTGATAAAATGGTTTTGACCCAAACTCTCTTAGGGTGTAAAAAGATCTTGCGATTGACTAATTGACTCTAATTCCCAGAATTTCTTTAGCGTTTAGTCGATGTCAATAATTTGTGGTGAGTTATTCGCGACTGTTGTCATTACTTGAACGTTGCTGTGATTTACTTTACTTACTTTCTCAGCAACCACCCATCCTAGATTTGTTTTTTGTAAAATCGGTGCTGATTTGGATTTATTTTTATCTGGCCTTCTATCAAAAAAATAATCAGCACCGATTAAAATGTCGATATTGCCAGGAATAAATCAAATTGAGGGTCAGCAAGCTATATTTTGCGCCAGAAATTCCTGATTGCATTACTTATCTCGATCGAAGGTAGCTCGCTAGTAATTTTGGGTAACACCAAAGCTTTTAATTCGATCGTTGACTTCGGTTTAAACGACACATTCGATTTGATTGTTAGTGACACTTTTTCCTTTGTGATGCCAGCTCCTGATTGACCTACACCGCTGATGGAGAGTCGAGCATTATGCTGTTTGAGACGTAACTGTTGGACACAAGCCTCTGTCACAAAGCTGGGCTAAGAAACAGAATCTAAAAGTGCTCGATATTTTAGAGACCTGCCAGCCGCGTCGATGACGTTAACTACTGCCGTTGGTAGAATTATGTATATGGCGTCCTTGTGAGCAGAGGGTAGTTACATTTTCGGAAGCGTTGGAATTTTCATTAGACTCATTTAATTGGTAAGGATCTGCGCCAAATAACAGGGTATGATGTTTTCTTCTGCAGATGTGACATCGATATCTCGAAAGGCATTTAAAAATTGGGTGTTTCACGCTGAGGCAATTGTAACATACGTCTTTTACTTTTGCCCATTCTATGCGCTGATTAGCATTGAATTCGTTGAATATTTTACACTGGAATAAAGAATGGGTATCGTTCTGGCTTTAAGCTATAGGAATACAAAAAATCAGACAGACGTGGACATTCCAAATCAGCGGCACTTTGAGCCCATAGAGATTTGGAGTTGTCATCTAGTTTCTTCATTAATATGAAGATGAGCCATAGATCGCGAAACTTCTCATTTTCGCCTAGCGCGTTAAGACCTTAAATCACCTCATCAGAAGTATCCTTTAATGCCTTTAAACTCGCTGCGCTAGTGATCTGGATTTGAGATTGTTCCATGAATGTTTTAATGAAAAAGTTTATAATATGTTTTTTTCTGTCATATCGTTCCTTTAATTTATTTAGCGCACCGATGTAATTTTCCTCTGTGATTTTTATATGGCGAAGTAAAACTAAAGCTTCTCCACGCAATAATCCTTTCAAGTACTGAAATTTCTGTACTGCATTTAGAGAAGTTGATTCATGGTTGGTCGTGCAGAACAATTCGTAAAATGACTGCCATTCTACGTAATCACCAGCAAATAGAAGAATTTGAATTTTTGGTTATTTCACTTCGTTTAGTGTCTGTGCTGTTTTGAATGAATTTTCTAATACTACGTTTACGCCAAACGTTCTGGAATGAATTTGCGTATTAAGACCCGTAACTGCATGCTAATCATTTTCTTCGTACACGGCATCGGAATTCTCGAGTCGTCGAGAGCAAATATTTTATTTTCGATAACTGTGAATTCTTCCATAAGTTTCTCTACCCGCAGCAACCGCGTTAGAAACTCCTCAACAGAAATGTCCTCACTTGCTTCGTGAACGAATTTTAAAATATTTGTTAATTTTGTCTTATTGACCGACCTCTGTTTTTTTAATGCTGACATCTCCATTATATGTACACTATTATAAATTTGATTCACTTCAACTTTACGAAAACTTGAATTCTGATTATACCGATTATTTTAATTTGCTGGGTTTACGAGAAGTAGTATTCAAACTAATCGCTTCTATTTAATTTTAATAGGTACAAATTTTAACGTGAAGGGTTTGCATCAAAATTATTTCAACAAAATTGTTAAAATTTTAAAGATGGACGACTCCACGTAGTCATTTACCACTGATTCAAGATGGCTTCCTTGTTGCAGATTTGTTTTTACTTTGGTTGACTTCACGTTTTGTATAAATGATGGTCGGAAGATTTCTGTGTTTATTTGAGTTGACCGGTTGAGGATCCGGCTCAAAGGACCAAAATGATGCAACTTGCACTTTACTTTCCAGAATACTTGTTCGACTGCACACACTTGCATTTATTTTCCACGAGTGTAATAGGTGTGGGTGGACTGTATCTACTCCGATCTTTACACAAAATTCCGATGTTATTTAAATATTCCGAAATTTATACAAAATGTACAAAATTTGTATTTTTATTTTTTAACCCAAAAAAAATCGATTTTGTTTAGATACGATTTATTTCTGATTTTGCTGTCTTCACAGTGAGAGATTTGGTTTTACAATGTCTGATTAAAAAGAACAACTACACCAAATAAAATCTGGTGGTCGAGGTAGAAACTATATTCATGTTTCGATATATTTCGAGATTCGAGGTTGATATAATTTTTAAAAAATATTAGAATTTATCTCCATTACAATTTTGACAGGTTATGAAATGCTTTAAGGAGTTAAAAGACAAGCGCCGTTTTGTATTTACGAATTTTATCCGGAAGGATGTTTTATTTTATCACTTTCAGGAGCTTTGAATTATCATTGTTAAAAGTTGATTTTTACTTATTTAAGGTGCTACTGTAGAAATCATTATATTAGTTGTTTGGTTCACCAAATAGAGTAAATGAACAACTAATATCGGAGTTTATTTGGGACAATTATTGGAGTAAAATAAAATTTCCGTTTGGTAGTAATATATATTAACCTTTAATTTTTTCTTATTCTTAATATTAGGCAATTGACAAACAATTTGACAATTAACTCTGAAAACTCACATTAAAAATCTCATTTTTAATTCAAGTACGGATATATTTATTTTATTTTATTAATTTATCAAATTTACAAAATAAATCAAGGAATAATAAATTTTGAGTTACTATTGATAGGCATGTGGATTTCAAAAGGACTTTTAATGGTAAGCTCTTCAAATGATTTTATATAAATCTCTGTAGTATTTTTACTCTCATAGCCCATGAGATTCTTATCAAATAATACAGTTTCACATTTTTCAATCGCAAAAAAAAATATGTTTTACAGTTTCGAATATTAATATTATTTTACCAAACTGAGGCAATTGTAAATAATTTGAGAATAAGCAAATATAAAAACTATTTCGGTACATGTATCCCACTTCTAATTTTTAGTAAATATGTGTTTACATTTAAAGCGAATTTTTCAATTATACTATCCTTCAAATAAGAAGGTAGCAATTCTGCTATTGGAATTTCTTCATCTAAGTTATATTCAACTTTAAGACTATATGAATTTAGAATGCTTGATTTAGCATAGAAACATTGATGTTTTATCGCTATAGTTTTGCATACGTTAATAAAATTATGACAGTTAGCAGCCATCTGATATATTGGAATGGAATTGTGCATGAATGGAATTGTGCATTCATTGTGTGCGGACGTAAAATTTTTTCTGTGCTCAAAGTATTTTGATTATTTAAAAATAACAAAAACAAATATTATATTAATTTCGGTATTGATCAAATGATTAGTTTTGTGAGTGGTAACTAGTTTTATATCCTTACATTCAGTCTGGTTATCAAATAGTGCAATATATCTAAAAATTTATGTAATAAAACATTTTAAAGTGATTTTCTGTTCTGTGAAACGGCATTTTATCATTGTGAAGATACATTTTATCAGCAATAACTCATTTTATTTACAACTGTATTTAGTGAACTCGTACCATATACATCGAACTGTACACGTGACGTACTTTTTATTTTTTGTTTTTGGTGCTGTTGTTTGAGTTTGTCAATTGCAACATGAATAAAAACAAATGCAATAAATGTGAAGTTGCGTTCACTGATAACAACGTACTAAAATGCTTTGGTGGGTGCGAGAAAATGTTCCATTTTGGTTGCTCTTCGTTATCAAACGCCAATGCAAAACTGTGCAATAACAATGTAAACATTCAATTTGTTTGTGCTGACTGCTTAAGTAACCACAGCAATCATCAACATCTGATCCAAACGTTGATGGCCCAGTTAAATGAGGTCAGCAGCATGTTGAATAATTTATTCGCAAATTTCCAAGCTATAAGTAACCTGGTTGTAAGTCCTAATACTACGAATACAGCGGCACTAAGCGTCAATTCGATTGACAATTCTAAAAAACAACAAATAGTCATTTCTGGCACCGATAATACGAATACTCAGCTAGAGATAGTAAAACCCAAAAAGTTTCTACATGCCTCAAATTTTAAACCATCGACTACCTGCGACGACATTAAAAAACACCTCCATAACAAACTGCAAGTTCCAGTGGCGGAAATTGAGTGTCACGAGTTGGTCTCTAAATCGGCTGATAGAAGTTTGCTGAATTTCATTTCATTCAAAGTTGGTTTGGATTCCGCAGTTTTCGAGAAGGCCTATGATGGAAGTATTTGGCCTTTGGAATGCGCTGTAAAACCATTTATCAACTTTCGACGCTCACGGAGATTTCCCGACACCGCAACATTGCCAGCATAATAAGCTTAACAGCAATATTCATAATTTCACCAATTTTCCGGGCAACTGTAATATTAGTTATGTTCTATATTTTAAATTTTTTAATTTGTTTGAATTGCTTTTAAATCTGTTTTTATATTTTAGGTCATTTGCGGATTCTATTCTCAATCTGAACTCGTCATCAATACCAAACCGGTCATCTAAGCTTGGTAATGTTACTAACGCTACATGTGTAGACTTTGGATTCATCAATGCTCGTAGTTTGTTCTGCCATATCGACCAATTAAGAATATTTATCAGTAAACAAAATCTTGACATATTTTGTGTTGCAGAAACTTGGCTCACTAATAGAATTAATAATGAATCTGTTGCGCTGAACGGTTATAATATCTTGAGATATGACAGAACGCATAAAATTGGCGGAGGCGTTTGTCTCTACTATAAGAAATGGTTTAAGGTTAAGCTCGTTCATTCTTCTACTTATGGTATTATTGAAGTTCTGATGGCTGAACTGATACTTCCTTCAATTACTGTTTTGATTGTTGTCTGTTACATACCTAAAAAACCAGTGCAATCTGATTTAGATAATTTCCACGAAATCCTCTCCTCACATGTTTCAAACTATAGTCATTTCATTATAGGCTGCGATATGAATATTAATATGCTCGCTAACTCGCACAAATTTCACGATCTTTTAAAAGTTAACCACTTAATTTCGGTTCCATTTTCACCAACCCGTGGTGGAGCTTGGCTTGATCAATTTATTGTATCTGAGTCGGATTACTTTAGGGTTGTAAGGTCTAGTCAATATAATCTCCCAGATATATCTGACCATGACTTACTCGTCATTTTGTATAAAGTTAAATTAAACCGTGTGAAAATTGAATACAAACATATCTACGACTATAGCCAATTGGACACAGAGTTGATAATGAATTATTTTTCGAATTTTAATTGGAGCTTTATGCATTCGACTTATAACGTCAACTCTTTATTCCAATCATTTTATGACTGCCTGTATGACATCCATAATAGTTGTGTTCCTATTAAGCAAATAGTAGATAACGAATCTGTGGCTCCGTGGCTAAATACCCGTATCACTACAAGTATGTCAGTGAGGGACCGAGCGTTTGCTAAATATAAAAGATCATCCAACTTAAAGTACCTGGAGTTATATCGCATTGAACGCAACAGAGTAACTAGCTTGATAAGAAGTTCTAAACAGAGTTACTTATTTGGTAACTGTAAACTAGCTATGAAACGAATCTGGAATAACATCCACAGAATTGGATTGGGGAAAAGTAAGTCTGATATTTTAACTGATATGGATCCCTCAGTCATCAACCGTTATTTTTGTGGTGGACAGTCTGCGTCTGTCACTCTTTCACTACCTAACTTTGACATTACAAACACTATTGAGCAAATGTATTTCTCTTTTAGTAGTGTCGGTGAAATCGACGCTGTCAAAGCTGTTTATCAGATAAAATCTAACTCGCCTGGTCATGATAAAATTAATCTGAAATTCTTAAAGGCTATTTTACCGCATATTGTATCGCAATTGACCTATCTTATTAATATTTGTATCATGCAGTCTATATTTCCAGATATCTGGAAAACAAACATTGTGATTCCCATAATGAAAAAAAAGAATAACGACTCCTTGGATAACCTTAGACCGATTAGTCTGGTATCGATTTTATCTAAAGTTTTCGAGATTATACTCCGGGATCAGATCAGCCAGCATTTAGTAAGGCATAATTATTTAAACCAATTTCAATCTGGATTTCGTAATAATCACAGTACTAGCACCACTCTGCTTCATGTTGTTGATGATCTTGCACACCATCTTGATAAAAAAAACTCGTTTATCGTGTTAATACTATTGGATTTCTCTAAAGCATTTGACTCTCTAAATTACATACTGTTATTACAAAAGCTGTTGCTTTTCTTTAACTTTGATAAAACATCCCTTAAACTTTTGCACAGCTATTTATCCGAAAGATATCAAAAAGTAGTCATAAATGGTAAAGAATCGGGTTCTGAACGAATACCGACAGGTGTATTTCAAGGAACCATTTTTGGCCCAACGTTATTTTCCCTGTTCATAGACGATCTGCCGCTTGCAATAAAATATTCCAAATATCACATGTATGCTGATGATTGTCAATTATATCTTGGTGGTACTAGTGATAATATTCTGGAAATTTTCAATAATGTTCACCTAGATCTATCTAATATATTGGTATGTTCAAAATCGAATGGAATCTCATTGAACATCGCGAAAACACAGGCAATTTTCATTTCTAGGAATAATTTCTCAATTATTCCTGATATCTTTATTAATAATATAAAAATTCCATTTCTAAATCATGTAAATAACCTTGGAATCTGTATTAACAGTAGATTTACCTGGGATTCTCAAGTCATTAATGTTTGTAATAAAATTAATTCTATTTTATATGGACTGAAGCTTCATAAACACATATGTCCCAAAAATATTCGGGTTTTGCTTTCGAAATCATTAGTAATACCCCATGTATTATATTGTGAATTCCTGTATTTAAGTTGTGACTCGATTTCTTGCAATATTCTACAAGTTACTCTGAATAATATTGTGAGGTATGTCAACGGATTAAGGAAATATGATCATATTTCTGCAATGTTTAAGGAATTGCTCGGCTGTACAATGATTCAGTTCTTTTATTATAGAGCGATGCTACTACTATATAAAATTATTAATAATCGGGTTCCTTTGTACTTATACAATAAAATAAAAATTGGATCTATTCGCAATGGCAGCATAATTCTGCCAGCCAACCGATCCAATGTCTACAATAACTCACCCTTGTTTACAACTTTTACAATTTGGAATAGGGTTCCGGATGAGATTAGAAGTGCAAGACCTTTATCAAAATTTAAATCTTTGGTTTTTGATTTTATTAAAATAATTTCTAATTAGTGTTTGTTTATATGTTATATTTTATAAGTTTATATGTAACTAGATAATAGTTGGAATAGAAAAGCTATATGCTTTATTCCATGTTGTTGATAAATAAATAAATAAATATATGAGGGGTCCCATTTGTTTTATAATTCTTGGATAATGGATAAGAAAGTGATGTTTTGGAATAATTTTGTGTTCAGTATATTCTGTTTTAAAATTAAGAAGATGTATGGCAAATTAATTCAGGTAATTTGTCAAGCATGGCAATAGGAATGCGTGGAGAAAATACTATTTGCATTATTTCTAAAAGGGAACATACAACTTTAAACTTTGATTCCAAAACTACAGTATTTTTTTGAAGTACAATCAAAAAAATAACAGGAAAGTATCTTATAAGACACCAAAATAGAGACGCTTTTTGACCTAGCAAGTTTCCTGGTTTGTCAATATTTATAAAGCTAGGTCGACTTGTGTTGCCCAATAGCCCGTAATTAAAACACCCTATTCTTTCATTAAGCTCAGATGATGTTAATATTTTTTGTTTCTCAACCATATACTAATATCAAGAATAATTTCAATTCGTATTGGCTGATGCCCTCCAAAATATCGTGCATCACATCAACACTCAGCGATTCAAAAGTATTGAAATACTTCAAATCATTTAAGACGCAATACGATTTAAAGCCAAATTCAGCCAAGAATAATGCCGTTCTCAAGAAATGAATGTTGGACATCCTCTTTCAAACATAAGCAGAATCAACAGAAATAGTTTGAATTGAATGATTCATTAAGGCCATATAAAATGTTGGCTCGTAGATTATCATGAGCCACTGATAAAATAGAACCTTTTATAGTGTTATTTTTATCAAAATATTCAACTTCTATACCATTATTTTCAAGAGATTTTAGGTCCTCTACAATTGGTTGTAATATTGCATCAAACCCATTCGATTTAATATCTTGAGAGTAGCATAAGGCAAATAAAAATATATTTTCGAGATGTGAATTTAATTCGAATGGTAAATTCAATATGGTAAAATAGACACCACAAATCTTGTGTATTTTGGTTTTTGATCCTAGAGGATTAACAGCTTCAAAATCATCAGTAAACAACTGTATTTGAAATGTGAAGTTCTCCTGCACAAAAAGTTCATTATTTTTATAATACAATCCATCAGTAGGTTTTGATATATTCTCGGATCTGTTATTTCCTTTTTCAATATGTAGAAAAGAAAATTTTGATTTAAGGGCAGATATTTTAAAGTTTCAACTATAGATATAAACATAAAGGTATTCGTTTTAGGCCGAAATACGTAAGTGTTTTGTTTTTTACAAAAATATCTATATCTTCGAACAGAAATGGCTATTTCAGTTGGTTGTGGTATTCCAGATTGCAAAATAACTTTTTTTCTTTTGTAGTTCGAATTTATATGTTTAAAATGATTATCTAAAAACTGTTAAATTTTTGAATTCAAATTTTGGTATTCTACCGAAAATGTTTGTAACATATTTAAAATACTTTGAGTTAAATTAGTGACAGAATCAATAATGGAATTAATTTTATTGTCTGGTTTATTCAACTTATTCATTTCTAAGATAAACCGTTTATCAATATTTTGTATTAGATCGTCTTCGTTTTGAGCTGTTTTAGCAGGATTTGATTCTAAATATTTATTTGATTCGAAAGAAATGTTGCTGCTCGAAGTTTTTACCAAATCCGAATTAATAATCTATGTTGAATCCACAGTTAATAAATCATTTATCTCGTGATATTTTAAGTGTTTCCTAAGGCCACTAAATATTTTAAATCTTGATTTACATTTTTCATATCCGCAATAAATATCAGTTTTATTTTGTTCGTAGACTACATGAATTCGCCTTAAATGCCTGATATATATTTTGGGATCAGAAAGAAGTTGTTTACATACAAAACAAAATAATTGCATTATAATAACTTACATTAACTTAAGTACAAATAAAAAATGGCTTTAATTAATAATTCTAACCGATTTTTTATATCGATAATTCGGGCGTGGTCCAAAAAGTTGTAAAATGTTTGATGCTCATCTGGATATTCGCATCCGAAAATAAAAAATGATTTGAAGAGAACGTCAAATGCTACCAGTGATGAACATCCATCTATTGGTATTTCCTGCACATCCAATGCAATGGTGTAGGTTGATATTGCTGCTCTATTTGTACCATACGCAAGAATGGTAGGTCCACTTAAATTAACTGCGGCTTTTACAATCTGCAATAACAACAAAAAAAGATTTTCAACAAATTTTATTTAATTTTGAATATTTTGCAATTTACCTTGTGAAATTTTATGATGGGTGTATTTTGATAGGTTCGTTATGTTTTTTTCCTCTTGTTGGAAGTAATTTTAGTAATAATAAGAACGTTGTAATATCTAAATCCCATTCTAATTTAAAAATAAGCATAAGTTATTTATGGATTATTTACTAATATTTATGAACATTACTTACTGTCTTCATCGCAAATATCTTCATCATATACTTTAATTTTGAAATTGTTTCCAAGAATAATAATTTTTTGTTTAGTAGCTGACCATTTATCAATGAGATTTTGATGTTTTTCAGGATAGCTCAAAATAAAATCTTGTTGAATCTAAATATAAAAATTGTTCGATTACTCAATTATTTCAATAATAATTATGTAGAACATAGTACCAATCCAGGCGTATCCAAAAATCTTGAAATTTTTTTTAATGTTTCTTGATTGCTACGAATTCTAGTCGCAATCGTTTTGGCCATTCGTTGAAATATTTCTGATTTTTGTTCCGTTGGACAAGCATTCTGCAAAAATCTTATATCCTTCTCGAAATTTTGATGTATTTCTAGGGTTTTCTCTTTTATGGGTTTTACAATGGATTCGCGTAGTTTACCACTGCCTGAACTGGTTCTGTTTACCGTCTTTAAACGATGGCCAATATAGCAACCTCTGGTAGTCGGGTCCCTAAAATAGTTCCTATAATTTAAACATTTAAAAATATAATATTCAAAATATCTAAATTAAGTGCATTTTACGTATTTTTCAATATCACCCCCACACAATACGGTAAATAATCTTGCAAGCGCTTTTGCCCAATTAATCTTCTCTTCTCTCATTGGATGTAAACCATTGACTTTAGTTAAATGCTGAACTGTAAGATTTATCAATCTAACTCGTGAGGTATTTTCTAGAGTACCTGATAATTTATATTCCTTAAAAATATTTTCTCCTAATTTACTTGATCTTAACTGTCTCTCTAACTCTATTTTTATAAATTCAATGTCGTGTTTTTTTAGGAAAATTTCCGAAAAACAATTTTGTCGCCTTAAAATTCCTCAAGAGTTGCTATCACTGTCGGTTTCAACTGCTTCGTTTATATTAATTGGATCGGTTTGAGTTGTTTGGTCTCTGAAAAATTCTATTAAAAATTAGGTATTATAATGATGTTTCAGTTATGTATTAGAGAAACAAACCTTTATTTTGACATCTTCTTATAAAAAGTATTTTTTCTTGGGCGTTTCCAGATTTTACTTCATACTGTAATACTTCATCAGTAATCTCAGCGCCGTCTTTATCCTCCAACACGAACAAATTAGTTTCCAGAAAATTAAATTTATTAGAAAAGGCTCTAAATGCGGTCAAATACAAAAATATGACATATAAAGTTAAGATACAAGTTACAAAATAACTCTTTTATATCAACATGTATTGTTCAGACAATTTTAATTTAAAATTGTTTGGAGTGAAATTATAGGAGCCAATATCTGTATTATGCTTTTGTATGTTTATTCACAAATGTTCGCGGACGCTAAATTCAAGCCAAATTTTACTAAATAGTTTATACAATATTTACCAGATAGCATGATGTCCATAATTGTTATATAGTATTTGATTTATGTTCGCATTCAATAAACACATATTTTATAAATTCATTAATGAAACTCGAAACATTAATTTTTCTGCCATTGTCCTTTCGTTTATTCTTATTTTACACCGAATGGAGTTAATAATAACTATTGCTGGAGTTAAAAACACATTTTTTCACAAAATAACGGTACTTCACTATATTTTATAATGCATGGTGAAATTTTTTAATATTTTCGTAATCGAGATACATATTTTAACTGTATTAAAACTGTAATCAAAACTGTAATTACAAATACATAAGTTACAATAAAATAATTAATTAAACGATTTGCGTCATCAAGGTACATATTAAAAAAATGTATTGCAACTATAATTAAAATTGTATTTTCAATTATAGACAAGAATAATAATTATTTTTCTTGTTATCTAATTAATTAAATGCATTATAAAAAATAGTGGAACTATTACTCCTTTTGTTATTTGAAAAGTATATTACAAACTTATTATTTTTTTTATAAACAACACTTAATTTTAACACATTTCAATCACTAATTAAAAAGTTCAATTATAATATTTTATAATACTTTCTTTACACGTTATATATCAAATAGCTTGCATTGCACATCCTATTTTTTCAAAAACTGTGATAATACTGATCGGAATCGTTCCCTTTTCTCAGCATTCGTGAATTGTGTTTTACGATGATCGGTGGTAACGATAACTTGTTTCGAAGTAAATATTTTTAATGCATGAAATATAAATGAAACAAAAACTCCTTTCGGTGAAAATATTTAAGTGGTTGTAAAAAAGCGGCACTGCACTCCAAAAAGCGTTTCAAATTGTATTTGAACATCTAAGCGGAGTAAACAAATTTTCACTTCGTCGAGAAGTTGTTAGATTACTTAAAAAAGGAGTCGAATTTATGCAACTCCCAGTGTCGGTGTTAAAACAAACGGCTTCTTTTAAGAGTGAAGCATTATTTTGAGCTACTTAATGATATACATTTTCTTTTTGATCAGCTACACATTGAACAAATTATATTAACTATCATAAAATAATGAATCATGTTGATTAATTTAAAGTATTTAAATGATTTGAGCAACGCGAAAGTTTTGAGCAATTAATTTGTTTAGACATATCGTCAAAACAACATTGCAAACTTTTCCATACTTTAACAATCCCATAGTTTTTAGTAACATACTTCCTTACTATTTATTTAAGGGTTATACATAACCGAAGCAGTCCGATTACATAAATTCTTCAACATGTTTAAAATATGAATTTAATTGAACAAATTTAAACACAATGTTACTTATTACGCGATTAATTTTTTCTTTGTTTTGTTGTACTCCCATTCGATTAAATTTAAACTAACGTAGTTGAAAATTGACTTTTCTTTAATATTTTATAAATCGAGCAACTTAATGAAAAAATTGCTAAATGCATCATCATATCTATGACCTCTGTTTATTTTGGCAAAATGGTTTATAAACTTCTTAAAACTGCAAAAAAAGCTTTGTTTGTAGAAATTAAGCTATTTTCTGTTGATAATCAGTTTTTGTCAAAGATTTTACAATTTGAGCAACTAACTACAAAATAGCAGAAGGAATTTAGTCACTTGATTTTTGTTTAGTTTCGATTATTTTTTTTTTATAAATTAAACTAATGAGCAACAGAATAAATTTACAAATAATTAAATTTATAGGGATTAAGTCACTGCCTTCTGGCATTTAAACGATGGTTAAAGAGGTTATTTTATATGGTTAATAAAACTGAGCCACTGAATTTATTTAAACCTTTGGCATTTTTAGAAAGAGTAATTTGGACAATCATACTTTTGATCGGGCTAATCTGTAACAAGTCGACTATTTCCACCTCATTCCTATCCATTTCTACGCTGGTTAACTGGCGTTCAAAATAACACGGGTTGCAAACAAACAAAAATAAATAAAAAAATAAGGGATGTCACAATAAAAATCCTCGTGGTAAAAAAAACATGAAAATAAATTGAAGAAAGTCCTTGTCAGTTTTAAATAATTACTGAGTCAGGGCTCAGTAATCTAGGCGTAGCTAAACCTCAGGAACTGTTGGAGTGGGGTTTTCCAAAGGATAACTTAGTTTAGATAGACCGAACATTAATTAAAATAATAAAAAAAACATAAGCTATGTCAAGCGAATAAGCTGTGAAAATTTTTATAGAGGAAAATTATAATTTAAATATAAAATGAATGCCCTAAAAATTAGAATTGGTACATTGGTAATAACCAGGGTTGTGGAGTCTGAAAAAAAAAATTCGGCTCCAGTTTTGGCTCCAGCTCCGGCTCCAGCTCCGGCTCCGACTCCAACTCCGAATCCAGCTCCAGCTCCGACACCAAATATACCAGTATATTCAGTTTGGCAAGCTGGCATTAACTGGCATTAATTTGCAAAGGTCACCGCAGGGACACCGGGAAAGCTGATATACGGTGCATTTAAGATTAGCCACAATTTTATTCCAAAGATATCTTTCTATAAAATCACTAATCTGTTAATAATCTGTTGCCCTTTTTCTTAACAGGTGGATTTTGAGTTTTGAATGGAAATAACTAGACAATTTTCGGAATTTTCTAAAATTAGTTTCAGATTTTGAATATTTTCCTAAAAGCTACTCTGACATTTCCAGTTACCTTGTTTTATAAAAGAAAACATAGACATCAACCAAAGGCTATTTGCGATTCTTCCAGTTGCTTCTTAAACATACAATTTTTTAGCCAACTAACGGAAAATATCATCGATTTCTGGCTCAAATTCCAATCTTCCATATATTAGACTTGAGTTCTATACATAAAAAAAAAAAAAAAAAAAAAAACATTTTCGGGTATGCCTTTTTCCAGCTCTAGAAGAGTAGCTGTAAGATCGCGTTGAGAGATTTTGAATAAGCGTTGGCTATTTTGCAATATAATTGGAAATTTTGCAATTGTTTTTTGGACACCTCAAGATTTTATTTCATTGATACATTTAAGCCCCGAATATTGGTTTGAAAAGGTTTATGTACCAATTTTAAGTAAGTATTTTAAGTATGACCAACAGCAAAGTTAACAATAAAGCATCCTAGCTTGTTAAAGTTTCGTCAAAGTTCATATTAATTCTTCTTGATATTTTTCCAATTTTTTGTTTGGTTTAAAATCAATAACTTTCCGTGAAATGTGATGACAAAATATTTATTTCGATTTGCGTGCTTAATACAAAATTGTAAAAAATTAAAGATTTCTCAAAAATCTCGACACAAATTTTTTAATTCTACCGCAATTTCGGCTAATACCGATTTGGTGAGTTTTCCAGCGAGTGTAAGATTTCTCAAGCATGCGGTAAATCACTTTTGTTACGCAAATTTTTAAAATCGCCCGCTAACGCTCTCTCGTAAATTAGACAATTAAAATCGCTGGAAAACTTTCACTTTTCTTCACTTGATGGCGCATACTCGAAAATTCATTTTAGTAACTTTTATGGTAATTTCGCAACAAGCGAACTTGACGGAGATAAACTTTTCTCAATATTTTGGTAATTTTTTTCCCCTCCATACCAACTTAAAAAAACATATTTTCTTTTTAGTTTTGCTTAATATTTTGCTCAATGTATTTTGATTTACATTTCTCAAACTTTGACGTTTCCAAACTGTCTTTCTCGTATCCTTGTGTAAATGAGTTGATGTCAGTTAGATATTTCTGCGAATTTAATTAATTTTGTGTACCGGTGATTTTTCGATTTAATTAGTTTCATTTTGTTATTATAAATAATAATCAATACATTGTTTCATTTGATTTTCTTTATAATATAAATAATAATTTTCTAATTTTAGTTTTGTTGTTGTTAAATATTAAATATATTTTTTCGTTGTCGTTATTAAAGTTAAATCCTTTTTTTTTGTTACCGTTATATATTCTTTAATTTAATTCTTAGATTTTTCGGTTTTTTTTTTTTATATAATGTCGGAAAGCGAACAACAACTGTCTTTTTCAAGACAACTACAAAATCTGTCTTTATTAAGACCACACTAACTTTCTTTATCAAGACAACAAATGTTAGCGGTGTTATCCAATGACATTGCAGCGATTGCAGTTTTATTGACCAACGACATGAGTTCTTCTCGAAGAAACCGTCGTTTTGCTGTCAATCCAGTAAATCGCAGGAGATGTCAACAGGGATATTTCCATAATTTGGTAAATAAAATGAGGTTGACGGATACAACCTCGTTCTATAATTTCCATCGAATAACACCCACTATTTTTAACGAGCTGCTGACAATTGTTGGATCTTTTATCCAACCGATGATGTTAAGTGACAAAGTAATATCTGCAAGTGAAAGGTTATCACTAACTTTAAGCTATACATTAAATTAGACATTATATAGACACGAAATATAATTTATTTTTAATTTTAGGTATCTGGCTAGCGGAGATAGCATGATCTCTATTGGCCGATATGGCTACCGTTGGACAAACAACTACGTCCCAAATAATTAGGCAGACTTGTTACATATTGTGGGATAAATTAAAATTAATTTGTTTCCCTCAACCCACCTCTGAAATGTGGTTATCCATTTCTAGGGATTTTTATGAAAGGTGGAACTTCCCAAATTGCCTAGGAGCTATGGATGGTAAGCATGAAATTATTCAGGAAATATTTGTAAACGTATACGATACCTTATATTGTTTATTAATTAAATATATATTCTGTTTGTTATATGCATTTGGGAATTCTGGCTCGGTTTATCGCAATTATAAACACAGCCATAGTGTAATATTATTTGCGGTTTGTGATGCCAAATATAAATTTATTATGGTGGATATTGGGGCAAGCGGCCATAAGGGCGATAGCACAATATTCCGAACCAGTGACTTCGAAAAAGCCCTTATAAATGGTGGTAACGAATTGTGCTTACCGCCACCAGCTTGCTTGCCCAACACATCTGACACAGTCCCGCACGTATTTGTTGGAGATGAAGCATTTTCATTTCTGGTAAATTTAATGCGCCCTTATCCAGGTCGAAACACACGAGTTTTGCCTCAAGATCAAAATGTGTTTAATTACCGCCTGTCCCGGGCCAGACGTGTAGTGGCAAATGCATTCGGAATTTTGGCCGCCAAATGGCGTATATATCGGCGGCCCATTCTTGCTAGTAAGCCAACTATGCTTAACATAATCAAAGCCACAGTTGTGCTTCACAATTGGCTCCGGGACAACGCCAATTCAAATTACATGTCCACAGATTTGGTGGATAGTGATGTGGGTGGGAATTTGCGACCTGGAGCTTGGCGTTCGCAAGGTAATCCACAGGGGATGCAGGAAATTGGAATGGTTGCCCATTCCGCCAATTTAAATATACAGAGTGCTGCTCCTCCTCACTCCAAGTTTTAATCTCATCTTCAACTCCCATGGCGAAATTAAAACCTGGAGTGAACGCAGGCAAACTTTGGGCCGGCTGGACAAGAAGCTGTTTTGATATCGTAGTGGTTGTCCATCCGACCCAAAATTTTTTTAACAGCTTCTGCTGCCGTTCTGCACAGCTTCGGCTCGCAACTTTTGTTTGATTTTTTTTTTTGATGTCCAATCTCTTTGTCCAAGACGATCTCTAAATCATCATCAGAAAATTCGGCAGCAGTACTATCAAATAATGTTTGAAAGGAATTATTTGGTAGTGCTGCCGATTTTGATGTGCCAGGCTGCGACGAAGATTCGGCCAAAAAACTTTCCTTTTCTACGGGGACTTCTTTCATCGCTGCCGGAAATGTATTTTCTCTTGTTCTACAAAGTAAATAAAAACTCATTTATAACAAGTTAAATATTTATATATTAATATTCAACATACTATAGGTACTTTAAAAAGAGTCCGCTATATGTTTAAAAAAGGAACAAAACCAGAACATCAAATTAAGAGTAATAATTAATAAATATATTTGCAATATAATAGTTATTCAATATATTTGCATTGATCTACAGAATAATTTTACTTTTACTAATAATTTTTATATTTTTTTACCACTAACTACTCATTACATAATAACAACCTTATGCATCAAGTAAATAATTTTATTTAAATAAATATTAATTTAGAAAAAAGAACAAGTAATTATATTTTAATTAAATATATTTACTCGTCATCACTATCTGCTTCAAAAAAACGCATTTCTTTTAAGAAGCATTTAGTTGTTTCGCTTATAATTTTGTATTCGCTTCCACTTTTGTCCCGCTGGCTAGCTCTGAGGCGGGAATATTTTCCTTTGAGGCATCTCCACAATGCCATGCATTCATTGGACGTTAGCCCCAAAGCATCCCCTACCTCAGTCCACTTAAGCCTACGAAGCGTATTGTTTTTATACAACCTGTGTTGTAGCTGCCACAACATTTCCCGACCCTCCTTTTTCAACTCGTTTATTAAATTTTGCTCCCCCTCTGTTAAAGTTGTATTCATGCTGTGTACATAAATTATAAAAATATTATTTACTTTATGAGCGAATTGTGTTAACAAAAAAAACCGCTGTATAACTCTCACACAAACGTCCTAAATTTAATTGGAGCAAAGAGGTCATGAATATATTATATATATTGGTAAGATTTAAAAAACAAGAAAAAAGAATCCATACTTTATATCAAATGAGGAACCCATTTAATAGATAACGCATCAGTAAATCGTTCTTAATCGATTTCGATTCCCCATTCGGATGATCACAAAAATACACTTATTGTTGCTGATTGCAACGTTTAACCACACATTATAATTTAACACTAACGATGATGATTTATATAAAATTAATTTGGTGGACTGACTGCATTTGGAACATGCCGTCGGGTTTCAGATTGTACACAATTTTACGTCTCTGCTACATTTGAGTTAGTATATATTTCCCTATGGATATATAATCTTTGTAGCAGCAGACAACCAAACAAATTCTTTTATCTGAACGTATTGATATTTAATACGTCCATTAAATAAATTTTGAATTTGTTGTTACAAAATATTTTTTTCATAAACCACGAACTTTTTAGTTTTATTTAACACAACACTACACAACACTATGAGGGATTATATAAAATACCATACTTGTATATACAAAGTATATTACAAATAACCATAATCCTATTTACAAAAATATAAAACTTATATATTTAAAAATAACAATAAATTTAAATAATATTAAGAAATATAAACGTCTTACGTGACTTTTTGTTCAAAGCTAATAAGCAGCTACATTTTCAATAAAAGAGCTACAATACATATTAAGCTAAAATATTAAGCAAAACTTAAAAGAAAATATGTTTTTTTAAGTTGGTATGGAGGGGAAAAAAATTACCAAAATATTGAGAAAAGTACATCTCCGTCAAGTTCGCTTGTTGCGAAATTACCATAAAAGTTACTGAAATGAATTTTCGAGTATGCGCCATGAAGAACAATCTACTATTATTTGTTTCAAGTCTCACAATCTTCTGCTTTTTTGTCTTAAGTTTTAATATGCACAAACAATTTTGAAACCATAAGCAGTTTTGAATAAAGCTTCATTAGTTCAGCCAACTTCTCTAATTTTACACTGAAATCTATTCTGAATTCCTATAGGTTGTGTGCCGTATATTTACGTCAAAAACATTTAAAGTTAAGTACAAGTGTTTGAATGCACCCAATTTTTTGGAAATCGTAATATTCACACCTCTATAACTTTTCTCATTTTACTCCGAACGGCACTAACTTTTGGAAGGAAGCTAATCGTTTTATCCTCACAACACCCCATGGAATACTTATTTGGATATTGCGATCCTAACTGCGTTATAATTTTTTTAAAAGACCTAATAACTCGTTAAAAAAAATCAGGGATAGTAACCTACATTTTAATTAGCTTTAGCTATATTAAAAAAAAAAATTATGTAGATACCACTTTATTTATTTTGAGTTGGCCTTTAAATCGAACATTTTTAACTTAATATCACAATAAAAAATTAAAATTTCTCAAACCAATTTTGATTTTATAAAGATCATTATAGCGAAGTTCAGAAGCATAAGGAAAAGCTCAATAGTAGGTTCAACACTGTTAAAATAGAAAAAATTCACAGTTGTGTCTCTTTAATGAATAAAGGTGCAAATTAACTTATGTTTACTACTAATCTTACACCTACTTATAATTTTAAAAATGTTAGATTGGAGGATGTGGAACATCTCATATTGGCTTGTCCAAGATATAGCCAATGTAGATCTAAGTTCAACATCCTTCGGAATGCAAGTAATCTAAGTGATTTAATGAATGAGGGTGGTTCTTTGGCAGGGATAAGGAAATGTATGAATTTATTAGGATGAGTGAAATAGCAATTTGATATAAAATAAGCAGTAGCCGACAGAATATGTGCAGGGAGTAATCCGGATCCATTTTAAAGATTAAACATTTTTTGGTTAAAATTGAATTATGAATTAAAACGATGTAAATAAAAATTGTACAAATTTGAATTTTTGGCAATATGGCTCTAATTTTTGTAGGAGCCAAAACCTGGGGTGGGATGTTGTAACATCACTTCGATATTTATCGAAAATGATATTCGTGTCGAAAAAGGTCAAAGTCGGTATGTTGTACCATTTTCGATAGCTACACAATATTTTCATTCGGCAACACTTTTCGAAAATAAAATTTCAGCCCTATATTTTATATGTCAAAAAATTAGAATTTGTTTTCTGAATTATCTGATTATTATTTAAATAATACTATTTACGAAATAAGAGTTATCGTTTTGTTTAATATAATTACATATTCCATTAGTAATATATATATATATATATATATATATATATATATATATATATATATATATATATATATATATATATATATATTATATATATATATATATATATATATATATATATATATATATATATATATATATATAATATATATATATATATATATACATATATATATATATATATATATATATATATATATATATATATATATATATATATATATATATATATATATATATATATATATATATATATATATATATATATATATATATATATATATATATATATATATATATATATATATATATATATATATATATATATATATATATATATATATATATATATATATATATATATATATATATATATATATATATATATATACATATATCGCAATGGAAATAGTAATAATATTTTCATTTTTAAATTAAGAGTTTTGCGCTCGTCGGTCTCGCAAAAATAAAGCCAACATTAATTACTATTTAGAGCGCCGTTTTTTACGGGATCGCTATAATATTTTAGATCTTTCTTCTCAAAAGTAAGTTGCACTTATAATATAATCATGCCTTAAACTATAATATGGTTATTTCATTTTAGATTTTTGGAATCTTTGCGAGTGTCGAAAGATATTTTTAAATATTTACTAAACGAAATAAAGCTCCATGTTTCTACCGGAAAACGTGTAACCAAAATATCATTGGAAGTTAAACTAGCCGCCGTCTTAAATTTTTACGCAACAGAATCATATCAACGCACAATTGGGGACGTTATGTTTCATAATATGGATCAATCCATGTTGTCCAGATCCATAACGGAAATAACGCAACTGTTAGAAGATACAATATGCAGAAAGCATGTAACATTTCCAGATGATCGTGCAAAATCACTGTACAAGCAAAGGTTCTTCGAGAAAACGAGCCACCCGGGGGTAATAGGATGCATTGACGGCACTAATATCAATATTCTCGCACCGCGCGAGAACGAGCATATTTTTGTAGACCGGCGTGGAAACCATTCCATGAACGTACAGTTGTTAATTAAACATATACAATTTTTGTTAATAACTAAATGTGTATAGTTATTTGTGTTAATAATTCTCATGATTTTAGATTTGCAATTATGATTTGCTCATATTATCGGTTTGTGCGAAGTTTCCTGGATCGACACATGATTCTGCCATTTGGGAAATGTCCCAAGACAAAAGCAGCTTGAAGGCAGCATTCGAGAATGGGGAAAGAAATACTTGGCTGCTCGGTGATTCGGGTTATCCATTGCAGCCGTACTTGATGACGCCCTATCGAAACCCAAATGGTACCCAATCACGATATAATTTATTACATGCAAAAGCCAGGAATCCAATTGAACGTTGCATTGGTGTTCTAAAGAATACCTATCGCTGCTTATTAGGAGAGAGGGTACTTAGGTACGAACCAGTAAAAGTGGTTAAAATAGTGAATGTTTGCGCGGCACTATATAATATAATTTGAAAGTAAATTAGACATGGTTGAATTACCTCGGCCAGAAGAGGATGAAGATACGATTTATGAAGGTGAGTTCGAGTATGAAAATATTGATGATTTCCAAAGTGAAGCGGCAATCCGCGATAGCCTTTTAAATTGTTTTTAGAAATAAAGCAATTTTATAAACATTTCAAATTTTAATAAACTTAAGATCACATACATATTACATATGTATCAAAATTCAATATTGTTTTTCATTTCATTTAAATCCATCAAATCCTCCACTTATACATACATATTTACAAATTGAATCGATTGGATTCAAATTGTAGGCGAGCTTCTTCTACCTTTAACCGTTTATTATTTATAAGATTAGCCTCCTTCATCAATGCAATCACTGAATTTTCGAAATGTTCCCGTTTCCTTTCCTGCTCCTTCAACTCGTCGTACATTTTCGAAAATTGGGTTGTTCGGCGTCGCTGAGATTGAGGGGCTACTGTGGCTGAGGTTGAGACTGTGGCTGAGGTTGAGGCTGTAGCTGAGGTTAGGACTGTGGCTGAGGTTGAGGCTGTGGCTGAGGTTGAGGCTGTGGCTGTGGCCGTACCTTCAATAGCTGATTCCACTATCTCTTCGGTCACTATTTCTTCCTCTGTAGGCATACCAACGTTTGGATCACTATGGCCAAGCGATCTTCCGGTCACTCCTATGGCGCATTCCGTAAGGGCGGCTAGTGTGGCTACCCGCTCTTCAAACGGTGTTAAAAACACTGATTTTGAGCCGCCTCCTGTCTGGTTGATGTCCTTATGGATTTCTCTAATCTGTTTTTTATTTTGCTTTTTAAATCGGCCCATACCTAAGAAATATAATTATTCATTTTAGTCGATTCCTTAAGTTGAGAAACCTCGTCGCCGGTATGTATATGCTATTTACTTTTTTCAAAGCTTCATCCTCCCTTATAGGGGGACCTTCGGCGTTCAATCGAATGGACATTTCGTGCCAACCATCCTCCATAGATTGTTTCGTACTTTTTGTATTGAAGGACCCTGTCACTAGATCGGTATGTTCTTCTAGGTAGCTCACCATCACTTCAAATTGTTTATTGTTGGTTATTTTTTTAAGCCTATAACAGAAAATGTAAAACAATTTTTATAAAAAAATAAAATAATAAAATTAATTTAATAATTGTTTAAATAACAATGTGGATTTACAAATGAATATTTTTCACTGTTTACCTACTCATTTTTAATTTTTCCAAATTTTTTATTTTATTTTTTCTTATTATAAATATTTATCACAGTAGTATCACTTAGATTTGAACTGAGTGATATTTCATCGAAGTTTTCGCTCGTCGAAAACATACCAAATAATCGAAAAGTACGTTATTTTATCGAATTTCGAAATTTTCGAAGTTACAACATCCCACCCCTGATAAAAAAAAAACAAAAAAAAAAAATCATTAAAAGAGAGAATCAAGTGTTAATTGTCAAACTGAGGAGGAATTAGGGCAAGGTAAGTGTCCGAATATGTAGGTAGGTATTCATAATCACCCTCCCCTTCCCGTGGTTTTATGTGACCCATATAAACTCTAGAAAACCCCACGGCATCGCCCTGAAGCTTAGCCGGCAACGACCGCTCTAGAGTCCCTGTGTGGGACCAATTCTGATTAACACGATGCATGATTTGGAGGATAATTTTTTTGGTGGTAAAGTAACTTTAATTTTTTTTTTGTTTTCAAATTTTTAACTTGGATATCCTCCAGACAATGCGTAGTGTTACAAATTGGTAAAATGTCATAATGCAAAATGGCGGTATAATAATTTCAATGACACTAGAAAATTAAAAGCTATAACACACATGGTCCTGTGAATTTTTTTTCAGTTTAATTTTGGTTTTTAACCTAAAATTTCTGTTTTCATCTTGTTGTAGAGCAAACGCAAGGGTAAGAAAAAAAAATATGATCACCAATTTGCACAACACTTTTTTTAATAAATTGAGAAGATGAATAAAGTTCTCGGTAAAATCACTTTCACTTAAAACAAATTAGATTTTTTATTTTAAACAAGTAAATTTATATTTATTGATAATCAAAAGAAAATGTTTTTTATTTTAATTAAGAAAATAATTAAAGTTATGAATATAAATGATTAAATAGAGTATATAATTATTGTAATAAATTAGATTTTACCAAAAAATTATGTTTCCAAAATTGTTGTTATCCATTCGGCTGTCTCGATCAGAAGAGAGATTTTATTTCTTGATTACCATGCAAATTAATTCAACAAAGTCATTACTCAGAAAAATATAATTCCTAACGCGCGAAATTCAAAATAGTGGTGAATAAACAAAACATCGAATGCATATTTCTACGAAATTCAACGTGATAATTCCCTGACGTCGATAATGTAGATCGATATGCATTTGACAAACAAATAATAACAATATAGCGGATTTATTGATGATGTACGTATACGATTGTTGTACACAATATTTTGGTAAAATTATTTAATTTATATTTCCTTTCTTTTTAGATATTTCAGCATTTTAAGCGTAAACACATCTTTTTAAATTCCGCCATAAGGAATGATGATTCCTATTGGTATGTAAAATATCATAACGCATAATGGCGTTCTAATAATTTCGGTGACACCAACCACTTAAAAGCTACCAACTGTGGTCGTCCAATTTTTTTTTTCAATAAATTTTTTTTTAATTTGATTTTTTGACCCAATGAATGACTTTTATCCTCAAATTTATTACAATAACAAAAAATTGCAAATAAAATTTCCGTTTTCAAATTTTAAATCCCGCCTTGAAGAATGATGATTCCCATTGGTATGTAAAATATCATAATGAAAAATGGCGTTGTAATAATTTCGGTGACACTAACCAATTTAAAGCTACCAAATATGGTTGTGTGAATTTTTTTTTTCATTTTAATTTGGATTTTTAACTCAATGAAAGTCGTTTATTTTCGAATACATAGCAAAAACAGAGAAATTTAGGTTTTCAACATTTTAAACCCCGCCTTGTAGAATGATGATTCCCATTGGTGTGTTAAATATATCACAAAACAAAATGGCGTTGTAATAATTTCGGTGACACTAACCAATTAAAAGCTCCCTCATGTGGTCCTGTGAATTTTTTTTTTTTCATTTTAATTTTAGTTTTTTAACTCAATGAATGTCGATACATAACAATAACAAAAAAAATGTCGATCTCTTTTTTGAATCCCGCCTATTAAGATTGACGATTCCTATTGGTATGTAAAATATCATAATGCAAAATGGCGTTGTAATAATTTCAGGAACACCAACCAATTAAAAGCTACCTCACGTGATAGTGTGAATTTTTTTATTTTATTTTGATTTTATTTTTTTTAACCCAATGAATGTCGTTTATTCGCGAATACATAACAATAACATTAAAAAATCCGTTTTCAACTTTTTAAATCCCGCCTTGTAGAATCATGAATCCCATTGGTATGTAAAATATCATAATGCAAAATTGCGTTGTAATAAATTCGGTGACACCAACTAATTAAAGGCTACCAAATGTGGTTGTGTGATTTTTTTTTTTTTGTGAAGTTCTTTTAACCCAATGAATGTCGTTTATTTTCGAATACGTAACAATAACAAAAACAAATTAAATTTTTAGTAAGAATGATGATTCCTATTGGTATAATGTTGTAATGCAACACTTAATTTTCTTTGTTCTAATTGAAGATTTAACAAGCTAAGCTTCGGAAGGACTGATACGCAAATTAGTTAGCGATATATTTCCATTCAATTCCTATATTTCGATGTATATACCTTAGTTCAACACTCTCGGGTTAAATAATAGTTAATTTTTTTCATCTTTTATGAAATTGCGATTTACTTCATAATACATATGGTTTTTTTCTTACTAGCAGTCAGTCATTTCTTTTTTACAAAACTTTTTTTAGTGCAGAATTCGACACAAATTAAAATTGGAAATTTTTCCTACTTACGAGTAATACACTTGTGCATATTCCGCACCTCTATAACTGTACCGTAGGGCTGAACGATTTTCCTGCAATTTATCAATCAAACTTCACAAAGGAATTACAATAAACATATACTTGATATGCTTTTTTCTGATTCTCCGCAATAAATAAATAATCAAATCAATAAATTTTATTTCCTGTTTTATAAAATCAAAACTAATTGGATTTAATTAAGGCAATTGAAATGTTTTCAATTCACGTACGCGTCTATTGTATGTATACTCAAATAGTTTGTATACAAATCATTACAACGATGCAAAGATGTGGAATTAGCACATGCGGTAAATTTAATGTGAAAATGTTAAAGTACTTGAATGCACGTACATAACAAAACCGTTAATATAATGTATTGAACAACTTTGATCAGAATACAAAATCAAAACTTCACTTATCCGGTGTATGTAGATAATACACGGAATGCCTATCTAATTACAGTATGGTCTGTACAAAGGCTATCTTATATCGTATTTTCTGTTTAAGAATATGGGAAATAGGAAAACCTCTCGAAAATAAAAATATTTACTTTATTGTTTTTCCTTGGAAAATTATTATCCTGTATAGATTAGATGAAATACATTATTTGTTTGTATATACGTATACGCCAATCCAATAAAAATTTCATATAAATAAAGATCATAAATCCTTTGACCGCAAATACATATAACGAAGAAGGAGTGTTTGGAGTATACAATGATATACGTATTGTTTTTGTATATTGTTGTGGCAAAATAAGATTTGGTGGTCGTGTTTCGCCGTATCTAAAACATAAGCTAAAAATTATGTTGGGATATAATAAACTAAAATGATTTAGGGGAGCACGAAATTGATGTCGAAAATGTTTTGATTTTATATGGTAGAAAATTAAATCTATAAATCTCCGTGTGTCTGCGTTTATCGTTTATCTTATAGGTGACGTGGCAATGACCATTAAAACTGAATTAAAATGAAATTGGGATGATTTGTGTTATTGATCTATATTGATTGGGCAAGCTATAGTCTAATATGGGGGTTTTATTTGAATAATTGTTTTTCGACACTGTTCTTCAAAATAATTAGATTTGTTCCCAGCTCCATATTTCTGGTTATTGCTTTGTTGTCGCTCCTTATCCACTCAACATAATTTTTAATGATACGACATTTTTGGTTTCACCTTTAGTTATGACTTTATAATTCTAGGAAAACTGGTTATAAACCGCTAATAATTATAAAGATTGCCTACAGGTAAGGTGGTTACTGGCCGACCTAAGGTACTGGCGGTTAGATAGTAATGCTCGACGAAGAAAGACTTGTTTGAGTTTTTTTTAGTATATTATTAAATTAAATTAATTTAATTAAATTGAAATCAATCAAATCATGAAACAGAGGCAACCATGTTTCAAAAATAAATAACGTTTCCGCTCGGGTACAGTTAGACAGGTATTTTGTTTTATTTATTATTTTTGGTTTAACATTTAATTTTATTAAAATTATAAATTCTTCATATAAATGAAGGTTTGTACATAATTGAATGAGTGTTAAATTTAGATAAATCTAATTGTAATCGCGATGTGATTTGTGTACGTAGTTATTAATTCACACGGGATAATATTTAAAAAACAATACAAAATTATAACGAAATACAATAGAATAGAATTGAGTTTTTGGATTTGGTGAATATAATTCGCTAAATCAGCACGTTCGTACTTGACACTATCTGTGTTAAGTAGGAATTGTATTTTTGTAGTTTGGTGGCAACTACCTGATGAGTAGACCAACTTTTTCATTACGAAACCAAACTACCAACACGATGAGCTCAAGGGAAGTTCTCATTTTTGTATAACTATTTGTGTAAATTACGGGGGATTGATATTTCTACTTTTTTTTTACGTGAATTTCTACGTGTTTTTAGTTTCTTATTTCAGAAAAGCGTTTATGTTTAGTGATTAACTAAGCGGGTGAAAACTAATTCCACATGCGATTTTTTAAATTTAGTTTTCCACCTTTCTCCGCCATCAGCGGTGTGCGCCTCTCGTACAAAATTTAATTTGTCATACATTTTTTTAAGCAAAACTCGACAACAATTTAATTAGTTTTTCATTTTAGTTGTATATACAGAATTATTTAGCTAGATAAGTTTTAGAGGTATCTTTGATATGTCTACAGGAAAATATTAAAATAAATTTTGTCTTCCCTAGAAAATAATCTCTTCTCGAAATAATAACATCAATTGTGGTATGTATACATTTGTTAAGTAAATTATATTTTAATTTAATTTTTGAGCGCACATATGAAAAAAAAAAAAAATATAATTAAAAACTTGAAATATTTAGAAAATACTTTTCCTCATAAGTCTCCTCATGTATTTCATCATTGAAACAATGGAATTATCGTGTAGTTACAGAAGTCTTAGGCCTTTGGCTTAAGCAATTCCACCTAAAAAAATTAAGAAAATTTATAGAAATATAAATTCAACAAAACACAAGGCAATATTAAAGATAGCTGGATAGTGGTCAACGAGGTTTATGAAGTGTGGGTAGGTGGTTGTTTTGTTTTTAAATCATAGGCTATTGCAACACTTTCTTTGAACGATTTCAGAAAAACTTTGACAGGTCGTCAGTCTGATATTCCGCGTCACAAAACAGTCATGTTTCCGTTTGATGGGCGTTTTTAAATATTATAAACTTACCTTCAAAGTCAGTGTTGTGTAACCGAAACCGTGCGAATTTTGAAAAGAAGTATGGGTCGTAAAAGAGCGCGAAGCGGAACCGCTGAGTTCGTGAGAAAGGCTTGCTATTTATTGTTTACCAGAAGTGGTCTTCGAGCTCGGACACTGCACACGCCCGAGAATGATGCGGCTATGGCACATAGTTAATAGGACAAAATCCATCGACCTCAACTCGACGTCGATTGCAGCAACTTTCAATTAGTTGTACCAGCCTGAAGAGAATACTATACAAAGACCTCGAATTATTCGCCTACAAGATCCAGATGACTCAAGAGTTAAGAGCAAATGACCATCCACTTCGATATCAGTTCTCTGGGTGGGCAACCGAATAATCAGCCGCTTTAGAGATATCAATTGGGCTCCGTGAAACTGAGATTTGACGCGAGATAATACCAGCTTTAAAACATAACATTGCGACTATTATTATGCGTGAGATAGGTGCCGAAATCATCGAAAAATTTGTTGAAAACTGGACTCACAGGACGGCTTACTGTAAGGCAAGCAAAGGGAGCCACACGATCGAAATTATTTTTCATTCTTAAATCGGAGGCTCACCCTTTATAAGGAGCAAAAGAAAGATTTCATTGAGGAACTAGTAATCGGGTCCCTAATTTAAACCAAACTACCAGCTCAAATAATCAAATTTGTTCTGATCTTGTATTTAATAATTCAGAGGTAAAATCTTGCGGTTTCTGGGAAACAAATTCTTGCATTTTTCCTCTTAAATTAAAAGAACCTGTGGTCATTTCAATATTCTAAAAAAAGTGATAAAAGTGGCAATATAAATTATAGGCCGATATCATTGCTCTCTGTATTAGGTAAAATTATTGAAAAGCTAGCTTATTCCAGAATAAGAAGTTTCTTGAATAAAACTAAATTTTGCATGATAACCATTATGAACATAGAAAATCTAGAAGTACGGAAAATCCATTATTGGAGTTGACAAATTTTCTGTAGAAGCCTGTCTGTATCAAATAAATTCGATCAGTGATATTTTTATAGATTTAACTAAGGCACTTGATGTTTTACTGCAGAAACTTTTCTATGTTAGTTTTCCTTTTGGTACGTTGCAGTGGCTTCAATCATATTTATCTGGTCGGTCACAGATTGTTAAAATTAATGGTGCTTTGAGTCAAGGTATCAAGATTAATGATGGTGTACTACAATGGTCAGCGTTAGGTTCATCGCTAGTTTTAATCTATTTAAATTCTATTCCTAAATAAATTTTAACTCTAGGTTGATAGCTTTTGCTGATGCGTGTCAGCAAAGTTGATGAAGCTATTTGAAATACTTTGAAACTTTAACAAAATAAGAAGACTTTTTCATTTAGATTGATGAGATGGTGCACAGATATCTAATGATCTTAAATAATTGAGTTTCTTAAAATTCTAGGAAAGCGGCTTGGCAAAATTGAATAATTTATTGAGCAGACTGTTTTTAGTTGTGTTCAATGGATTCTAGGAGAAATAAATTGTTATTGTAGAAGCAAATCGTTTTACATTTGCGAAAGCTAATGAAATAATGAAACCAGCATTTTCAATAAACCGGTTGAAAATTTGGAAGGGGTTGACCGTCTATATTCCAATGCTGCATTCATGCAGAAACCACTAAATGTGTCTAGTATACCTGCACGTGGTAATACCTGGGCAACGATGTAATGCATCAGCTAAATACTAAAGGCGAGTGCAGTACAATATAAATGAGCAACGAGCGGAACAAATATGGAAACTAATACCCCAGGTGGTACACCTGTTACTCTGGACGATTACTTTAATCCCAAGACTTGATCGTGAATAATCAAGCTCATTTGAGTGCAGTAGAAAAGGATAAGTCACATACTTACCAGAGGAGTAAAAAAATATCATAATCTCCAATAACAACACAAATTCTACGAATGAAGGAAAGCTTCACAATGTAGTGTGTAAAGCTCATAATGCATTAGTTGAAGTCAACAATATAAACAAGCAACTAAATGGTACAATTGCATGGATTCAGGAGCGCATGAAGACGCTTGAAAATGAAGTTAAAGCTCTTAAACCAAAGGAGGTCATCGGTTGAGAAAAAGGTGGGTGAAAAAAAGGAAAAATATTAATATGCCCTCCCAACCTCTATTAAAGGTTGATATTCCAAATGCTATCCAGACAAAAACAAACAATTTACCACCATACCACCAATAGTATTAGATGAAGTCAAAGACTACGATTTATTCTATAAAAATAAAAACCATAACTACTACTGATAAGTTTAATACAAAGGTGATGAATGGAAACACCATTAAAATAAAACTTTGAAGATGTTGAAACTAACAGAAAAATGACAAAAATGTTAAACCAAGAAAAACGTGCTTGGCACACATTTGAAGACAAACAAACCAGACCAATAAGGGTCATGGCTAAAAACCTACACTCTACGTGTAAACCAGAAAAAATAATTGATGACCTAAAAGCAAAAGGATTTAAGGTATCTGATGGATTAATTGAGCTATGAATGACTTATGCTCAAGTAACAATGAGCAACGGAAATCCAGGAAAAACTGCTCAAGATGACGATATAAATGAAACATTTACATTAATTTTAAGCATACTAAATACATTTGATGAGCGATTACAGAAACTAGAGTACAGCACTAAAGGAGCCATCCATAAACAGAAAAATGGCCAATAATCTTAGAATCTTATATTGGAATGTCAATGGACTACATGGTCATGGAAACAGAAAAAATCTATGTATAAATCTCATAACGGAAACACACTTCACTAGATTGTCATCATTAAATTTAAAAATTATCAAATATATCACACTATTCACTATTCTCCCAACTGGAAAACCATCTACTGGCCAACATATAGTACATGTAAATTATATATAAGTAGATGAAAGCCATGACTTAAACTTTAATCATTCACCGATACTTTTCACGTTAAGTGAAAAAAAAAAATTCAGAAAGAAAGAAATCCATTTCTAGTCAATAAGCGCATTAATTGGGAATGCTTTAGACTATCGCTAGAAGAAAAAATTAACTTAATGGTTTCATTAAAGACCGAAGAGCAATCAGACAAATAAGTTCACCAATTTGTAAACGATATACAGCAATCAGCTGGGGAAAATACCCCTGAAATTAAAAAGAAAATCAAGGAAACAACTACCATATGGAAATTAGGGAACTCCTAGCAGAAAAAAAAGAAGAGCGAGAAGAGTATGGCAAAAACAGGGTCTCTCCAAGATAAAATTCATTTGAACAATATCACTCAACAATTAAGAATGGAAATCAAAGAATTGAAAGATGAATCAATCATCAACTATTTAAAAAAATTAACTAATGATAACAGTGCTGATTATACATTTTGGAAAGCAACCAAAACAATTAAGCGACAAATAATGCAGAATCCTCCAATAAGAATAGCAGGTGAGAAATGGGCTACAACACCTCGAAAAAATTATCCAGCCACATGAAGACCAAACATTGGAAGCCGATAATAACTGAACAAGTTGTACAAGAAAGTAAATAAATCCTACCAACAAGACCAAAAGAAGTCATGCGTGAGATAAAAGCTAATATGAATACGAAAAAAGGTCTTGGGTACGATCTTATTATTGCAGAAATCTTAAAAGAACTGCCAAGGAAAGCTCTGGTGAAGCTCACCAATCTTATAAACGCATCATTTAGAATCAAATGTGTACCAAGCTTGTGGATAATTGCAGAAATAATTATGGTCTCAAAACCTGGAAAACGACCACACATAACTTTATCTTATACGCCAATTTCGATATTGCGAGTCAGGTCAAAATTGTTTGAGAAGCTTCTTGTAAAAATGTTTAATCCGATATTCGAGAGTAAAAACTTGATCCCAAATCATCAGTTCGGTTTTCGTAACCAACACTCAACACAGAATAACCAGTATAATTGAGAAAGCACTAGAGGAGAAAAATGTCTGTTTAACAGTATATCTAGATGTTGCACAAGCGTTTCATAGAGTGTGGCATGTAGGACCTCACCTCAAGTTAGGAAATCTTTTACCAATGCAATTTGCTAAAATATATTTTCTGAATTGAAAGAAATTAACGCAGGAGTTCCACAGGGCAGCGTATTAGTGCTGATATTATACCTACTGTATTTACGAAATGAAAAATGTATTTACGAGGAACGTAAATATCATCCAAATATTTCAGAATATGGTATTTAGTATTGATATTTGTTTTGTTATTTGTGAATGTATTTTATTGCACCTATTGTGATTTCCAATTAAAAGCACAGATCAGCAAGGTAAGTATATTCAAGTGTTATAATCCGAAAGAATAAAAGAATTACTCGTACAATATTATTTATTATTGATAAATATACAGTACACGTTGTAATCAGAAGAGAGATAAAATTACGACTGACAAAACTGTACTGTACAATGTACACAGAAAAATTGATATCATGACATGACAGAGAAAATTAACACAGGGTGTAGACTAATTTTTAACACTCCCACTCAGGATCCAATATAAATTTTAAGAAACCTAATTAATTTTAATTTTTTTTTTAAAGTGGCTGAAGGCCTAACATATTGCAAAATAATTTATCTTTAACTTTGCCAATGATTTGGTAAAAATATCTGCTGCTTGTTTATCTGTTGACACATATTCGAGTTCAAAATCTCCAGATTCAGAAATGATACCAAATATCTATGTACTTCGTTCGTTTATGAAACTCTGGATTTTTGATTAACCGTATTGCAGATTGGTTATCCATAAACGATACTGATGTGCACAGTTTATTTGGAATGAGTTCAGACATCAATCGTTTTAACCAAATCATTTCCTTTGCCGCTTGTGATGCCGCAATGTATTCACTTTCAGTTGTTGACAAAATGACTGATTTTTGCCTTTCGGAGCACCAACCGACAATGCCCGAACCAACAAAAAACGCGTAACCAGAAGTTGATCGTCTGGTTTCAACATCACCAGCATAGTCCGCATTGCTGTAGCCCCACAACTTCAAAGTTTCACCACCTCGATAAATAATACCCACATTAATCGTACCCTTAATGTATTTTAGAATTCTTTTTTCGGCATTCATATGAATATTTCCACCGCAAAACAAATGTCAGGCCGTGTACAAATTGCCAGATACATTAAACTCCCGATGGCCTGGCGATATGGAAAAATCACCCCGCCTGTTGAGTCACCTTCACCCAAATTCGTTGATGTATCTAAAGGTGTGATCACCGGATTGCAGTCAAACATGTTAAAGCGATGCAATACCTTATGTGCATAAGCATGTTGATTGATTGAAATCGATCCATCTGGTTCAGAATTTAGGTGAATACCAAGAAAACAGTCGATATTCATAAGTTTAATGTCAAAATCCAGCTGCAAACTTGAAATGACCGTATTGATGTCATATTAAATTGCTAGTATCATTTCACTACTATTACACGAACGCACAGGAACACATGGATCGGATTCACTTGTTTTACAATTGAAACGTGAAATAAAATCGGTGAACTTTTTATTCCAACAACGAGAATCCTGTTTTAAACCATATAAGCGTTTTAACCCTTTGCACACTCGACCACTGCCCTCATCATATCCAATCGGTTGCCTCATAAAAATTGTTTCATCCAGATCACCATACAAAAACTCCGTCTTTACGTCAAATTGTTTAATCCTCAATTTTTTTACTGCCACTACAGTCAAAATGGCTCTAATTGATGTAAATTTTACTACCGGGCTAAATGTTTCCTGACAATCCACTCCATATTCTTGCGTAAAACCACGTGCTACCAAACGAGCCTTATAGCGTTTTATTGAGCCATCGGATTTGTACTTAATTTTAAACACCCAGCGATTATCAATAACCGATCGTCGTTTTTTTTTATCTAAAATCCATGTTCGATTTTTATTTAATGATTCGTACTCGTCGTCCATCGCATTAATCCATTGTTTACATCACTCGCTTAAATCGCCTCTTCATAGGTGTAAGGTTCAATTACCGATGTAAGCATTGCCACTTGTTCCACAGTCGTACAACATGAATGCTTATGTTTACGCGCATTCTGATCACGAAAACGACATTCTTGAATGTTTGTAACATTCAAATCACACAACGATCCTTTTGGTGTAGGATCTTTTGGCGTCGATATGTCAACACTCTCATTGACAGTTTCATTGATTAGTTGTAAATTGTCAAACTTCATTCATCAATTCATTTTTAACAGAACGAGTAACTAAGTCCGAAAATACTTTTTCACGTTGATCATCGATTTTTAATAAAACTTTTTCATTATCTTCATTCGAAAAAATACCATTGCGCACTATTTCAACCTTTTCATTGTTTGGATTCCAAACTCTGAACCCTTTTACATTTTTATCGTAACCAACAAATGTACATTTAACTGATTTTTCATCGATCTTATTCCGTTTTTCTTTCGGAACATGAACAAACACTTCACAAATGTTTTTTTTTTCCAGTCCACAACTCGAATGGTGTTTTGTTTTCAATAGTACTTTTTCCGGTTCGATTGATCACATATACAAAAGTATTTATGGCTTCGACCCAAAACCGTTTATCCAAGTCATTTGATATTAACATAGTTCTGACCGCCTCGACCAATATGCGATTTTCCCTCTCTGCGCACCCATTCTGCTCAGGCGTATATGGCACAGTTCGCTGGTGTCGAATACCTCTTTCTTCCATGAAACGTTTCATCTTGTCATTAAAGAATTCCAGTCCATTATCTGACCGAAAAATTTTCAAATGATGACCACAATAATTGTTAATCAAAGCCACCAAATGACTCAATCGGCATAGTATACACGTGACTATGAATAATTTCACCACAACGTATCGCCTTTTCAATTCGATTTTCAAAACTCAACCGATGCTGTTTGCCTTGAACAAAAGCTTCACATATAAAGTCTTCATCTAGGAAACTAGTGTTATTCTTTTGTAGAAACATTCTCACGTGTGCTAGATTTTGGTGTCCAAATCGCTCATGCCAAATTCGAGTCGAAAGATTATTGCTTGTGGATGTAACATTAGCTTCAACGCTTTCATCAATTGAAACCACCTTAAATAGCATCCTATTCATCCGACCTTGCTTTACTCCCACTGCAACAACACTTACCTCGTTCAATATACGGCATCCTGCTTTGTCTTCGATAACTACCATGTTATGCAATGTTACCACACCCGAAGAGAATAAATTTGTATGCAACGTTGGAATGTTTGAAACAGTTAAAAAATTTTAAATTACTTATTTTGGGAGATTCTGATTGGTTCTATATTTGTTTCTTTGAGATGTATAACTAGGTAAAACTATCTACACTTAAACCGACCGTTAATACACCGTTAGCTTTTAAGTTTAAATTATTACACAGGAACGGCCACTTAAATTTAATCCTCACCTTCGCAAAGATTTCTTTAAATCCCGAAATTTATATAAATCCTGGAAAGCAGAGGGGCCTGATTTTTGATTGTACGTTGTCGATTGCGCAATTTTCCATGTGAGCAGTAGTTTTTTTCATCGGTATATTTATATCAGTGAATTGTTTTTTTTTGTACAATCACCTGCAAGAATTAGCCAAACCATTTTTTTTAAATATCTAATTCAGGTCTATTAGTTTATCGGAAAAGCATTTTTCGAGCTGTTTATCTCGTTGTATTATAGCTTTGCTTGAATTGAGATATAAATAGCTAATATTTAAACCGATATTTTTACTTTTCAAATGCTGAATTCTCTATTTACATAAACTGTACACATGTTGTTTGTTTTCGAATCACCTTAAGACGAAAGCGATTCCTTGGAAATAAATCTCAAAATAAACATGGTAAAGTAATACTAGAATGTAGTATAATACGTAAAGCGTTTCTTATAGAATAAAATTTAAAATTTTTAGTTCAAAGCAGCATGTTTTAAATTTTTTATTTGGAAAAGGAAATATTTTTCTCACACTAGAAGTTTGTTTCGACATTTTTGACTTTTATACACTACAATATTATACAAAATAAAAAATTGTTAATTCTAGTTACACACACACTGAAGAATTTAATCTTAAATTTAATAATTCAAATATTCTTTTGAAAAAGATATTGCATTAGATGAACTCAGAAAAAAAAAGTTGTTTTCAAAAGCTATTTTTTTCTGATGCATGAATAGACTTTACAAATTACAACTGGCACTTCGCTACAATAAGAGATGTACATTATATATGAATACATTTTTTTTAAAACATTCTGTGGAATAACATTCCTGCAAAAAAATACTTAGACAGTATAAAATCATAGTACTATAAAGGCAATATTGAAACAACAAGAACAATTCAATTTTGCTGTTGTGTAACGAGAAGCATGTTTTGTTGACAAAATAGCAGAAAATTAGTATATCAAATATCGTCTATGTATTTCATTTTCACACATCAAAGAATTGACGGTTTGTTTTATTTTGACTAAATGAAATTCGATTTTTGCTATTTAATTGCAGAGTCAAATCGTAGTATTTCATTTCCATATAAACAAATACAACATTTAGACCTATATAGATACACCATGAAAAATCATTAATAAAAATTATCAAGTTAATTGAGGACTAATTGATTGTTCTGATGACAAAACAAGTAAATTGCAATCGATTATTATTCGACTAGAATATCTTGATAGGAGAGATTTTATTTATTCTATACAGATACACTCTAAAAAATGAGGGTTGAAGTGCGTAAAATTACCATCATAATAATAGCAATTTTTGGTGTAAATATACAACCGATGCTTACAAATCAACCGATATCTGTGCATAAGAAAATAAATATACTAAAAATAGTAAAATTATTCAGTTGTATGTATTATTTGTATCTTAAGAGCAAACAAATACCAAAGAGTATGTAAAATTAAACTTAAAATAGTATTTTACACTATATGTGTAACATACATACTCTCCTGACGTAAAAGTGCTTTGATTATGAATTTAAAATATTCATTTGTTTTTTTTTCTTTATTGTGCTAACCACGTTTCTCTTTGTAAAGCATAATGCATTTCGTTGTAGTGACTGATCTTGCGAAGTTATGTTTTTGTAATAAAATTAAATGTTAAAATTGAAAATATTTATATTTAATAAATTTAAGTTTACTATTAATATAATCCTATACAGTAAGTTAATTATTAGTTATTAAAATGTTTAAGTGTTCAAATTGTGATTTTAAGACCAGTGTAATTAAAAAATATAATAGGCATTTGTATGAACACCGAGGAAAAAAAATATGCAGTACATTTGCTTAGAGCCGCATTGCGGAAAAAAATTTCACAGTTATAAAAATTTTCAAGTGCATTGCTTTAGGAGCCATTCTTCACAAAATATCTTAAATACTGTAGTGAATATTAGTCCATATAAATGTAGCATAAACAATTGCGATTTCAAGTTTAAATATTTAAAAAAAATCACTTCGCATTTAACAAAGCATATTAATTTAAATAGTGAAATATCGTGCCCTGTCGGTAGTTGTTCTAGAATTTTCTCAAATGGGTCATCATTCAGATCTCATGTTTCTCGAAAGCATTATGGCAATTTAGGCAATTTGAGTGATCAAAAAGAAACTCTAAAAGTGTTAGAAACCCAAAGTTTAGAAAATGAACCTATTGATTTAATTCAGAGCACCACTTCTTTTGTTAGCACAAAACGTGAAAATACATTCGAAACATTGTTTACAAAACTAAAACTTTCTTTTAGAGTGTCGGATGCCGTTCTACAATTTTTATATAATGAACTTTATGAAATAATAATACGGCTAGCTCAAATCAAAATTATTTTTTTAAAGATATTGGCATGCTGACAAAATACAAAAATGATATCTCATTCAATTGTTTCATTCAATTGTTTGCTTGACGAAATAAAAAAATTTGGTTTCAAGTTTAAACGGGAAAGTAACATCAGAAATAAAATGCCTTTTGTTAAACCCAAAAGAGTACCTTTAGGTTTTGATAATTATCATAATGAGTGTTTTTTTCACTATACGCCAATTTTAGAAACGATTAAAATGTTAATGTCAGACTCTCAATTTTTAAAACTAATTAGAGAAGGCAAAAATGAAAAACAAAATATATTTTTTGATTACAATGATGGTTCTGTATACAAAAAAAATATTTTCTTTTCCTCTTCTCCGAAAAAACTTGAGATAATTCTTTTCCAGGATGCTTTCGAAACATGCTACCCTTTGGGATCTTCGAAAAAGAAGCATAAGTTGGTTGTGGTATATATGCTAATAGGAAACCTTAACATAAAATATTGAACGCATATTCAAAACATACAATTGGTATTATTATGTAAAGAGAAGTTTGTTAAGCTCTTTGGAATTGATAAAATTTTTCAACCTTTAATAGAGGACCTTATTATTTTAGAAAAAGAAGGAGTGGATTATTTCGATTGTTTTGATCAAACAAATAAAAACATTCAAGGATCTTTATTTGCAATGACAGGCGACAATTTAGGTAGCCATCAGATTGGTGGGTTTGTTGAAAATTTCAGTTCTACTGAATTCTTTTTTCGTTGGTGCTATTTCACACGAACGTCACTGAAAAATTATGATTTGCAACCGGATGAAAATCGAACGATTGAAAATTATTCAACCGATGTTCTTGATACAAATCATGGCATAAAATCAGATTCGGTGTTAAAGAGATTGCTAAATTTTCATGTTTGCAATCCAGGTCTTCTGCCTTGTTTAGCGCATGACTTGTTCGAAGGAATTATTTCATACGATTTAATGTATATTTTAAAATATTTTTCCAATTCAGGTTTTATATCCCTTGATAAAATAAATATTACTTTATCGAATCTAAGAAAAAAATTTAAACTTTCTCTCTCTTTTCCGAAAATTGAAGGCAACAAGCCGAAAGTTCCAGGAAAAGCTTATGAAATTTGGCACATACTAGTACTGATGTCGCTCATTTTAATGAATCACATTGAAAATTTGGATGACATTGTATGGAAATTTTTAACAACAATGATTGAAATGTGTCGGCTTATTTGTGCTTCAGAAATTTCAAATTGCCAAATAGAATTGCTCTCACACTACATACAGCTTTGGCCAAAAATATAAAGCACCCCTATCTATTAGCATTATATATTAATATTATGTCTTTCTAAACAATGGGTGTTAACGAACGAGTCATCCCACCGAATGCGACCCTTAATTATTGAAAATCACCAATTTTTGTTTTGTTTTAGGTTCTTAACAAGAAGTTGTAGCGTCGTTAAATTTTTTTATTTTAGTTTTGTATTTGATCGTGTGCAGTCTTCACATAAAGTATTTTAAATCAAAAAGAGTTTTCGTAAGTTTTTTAAGAAAACAAGTGTGTTTGTGATAATTATGCCTAAAGCGTGCCAACTCAGTGAAGGAATAAGGGCACAAATTGTGTTGTTGGATTCCCAGGGTGTAAGCCAAATTAAAATATCCCAAAAATTAAAATGCTCTCGTGGAGCAGTTCAATCTACATTGAAAAGGGTTAAAGAGACCGGGGACTATGCCTATAAACTACGCTCAGGCAGAAATCGTATCACTTCGGTAAGAGACGATCGACAAATTGTGCGAAAATCTCTCAAAAACCGAAGAAAAACATCTGCTGCGATAGCTGCAGAGCATTTAACAGAACAAGAAGTTCACATTTCGGCACGGACAGTTAGAAGAAGGTTCCTGCAAGCTGGATTGAAAGGTTGTAAAGCAAGAAAACAACCTTTGCTCTCCCTTACCAACATAAAAAGTCGCTTGAGATAGGCTCAAGAACACAAACATTGGAATGACGTGGATTGGGCGAGAGTTGTTTGGTCAGATGAATCTACCTTTGAGGTAAATATAAAAAATAAATATTAAAAAATAATTAGTCAAAAAAAAAATAAAAAATTGTGCTATGTATTTTAAAAGAATTAATAGAGAAATTTATGTTAAATTTGATGGAATTCTTATGGATTTTTGGAACTCCTGGCGCAACCATCGTAAGAAGAAGAGTCGGGGAAGCATACAATCCTGATTGTATAGTGCCTACCGTAAAGCATGGAGGGGGTAAACTGATAATGTGGGGTTGTATGTCATCATCAGGGGTGGGAAAACTGTTGTTTTGTGAGGGTCCGATGAACAGTACCAACTATGTTACCGTCCTCGAGGCTGCATTGAATGTCTCAATTCGGCAAATCTTTGGGGAAACGGATAGTTCTTCGATAATTTATCAACAGGATAATGCCCCCTGCCATACTTCCCGCGTTACGATGAGTTGGTTTCGAAAAAAACAAATTCGAGTCATGGACTGGCCCGCCCAGTCACCAGACCTAAATCCCATTGAAAATTTGTGGTCAATTTAAAAAAAAAAAATCAAGGATCGCAGTATGACTTCAAAGGAAGACCTCAAACGTGCGCTGACAGAGGAATGGAAAAATATATCGAGAAATACCTGCGAAAAATTAGTACGGTCGATGAATAAAAGAGTCCTGGCTGTCATCAAAGCCAAAGGAGGACCTACAAAATACTAAAATTAATAAAATATAAAAAGTATTTCCTAAAAATATTGAGTTTTAATTTTTGTCTTCATTCGTTTTGTAGATACTACAATTTGGGAGGGGTGCTTTATAATTTTGGCCAGGGCTGTATATTTGTATTACGAATATAGAAAAGATTGTTTTCCCAGTTATAAATTACGGCCCAAACATCATTTTATCTACCATTATCCAGAATTAATTCGAAAATTCGGACCACTTAAAATTTTATGGACCATGGAATTTGAACAAAAAAATAAATATTTTAAAACCACTGCGAGAATGGCCAGAAACTATCAAAATATTACTTCAACGCTATCTGAAAACCATCAGTTGATGCAAGTAGGACTTTTTGAAGATCGATTCCAACTTTTCATTAGCTCTGATAATGTCTTATAGACTTAACAGACTCCATGTTTAACATCACATTACCAAACGGTTTTTGTTTTGTTAGTAAAAAAATAGTATATTTCAATACAATTTACAAGGAAAATGATTTTGTCCTGGTAAATTGCAATGAATTAGGAAATATTGAAATTTTACAGATTAATGCAATTTTTTTAGACAAATCCTATCAAAATGCTGTGTTTTATGGAAAAACTATTAAAATGTTCTATAACGAAAACTTATGTCTTTACGAAAATTTTAGTGAAAAATGTGGCCTTTATTCGAATTGTCATCTTGAAAAACTTCTAGTAAAAAAACCGTTGCACTTACTAAAAAAAACAAATATTATTTTTCTCCTCCATGTTCATTCGTGAATGAATATTTTTTCAAATAATTCATTTAATTTAAAAAAAATTTTAATTATATAACATACATTTAAATAATTTATTCAATTGTTCAAGTATAGTAATAATAATAATAATATAATATTAAGCATTTTTAAATATGTATAATGAGTTTTAAAAAAATTTAATACGATCATACTTAAACTTAATAATTCTGATTTTTTTTATAAAACACTATTCAAGTCACTACAACGATTTATATAATCAGTAATTTTACAAGCCATAGTAATCATTTAAAACATAACTATTTAAAAACTACATTTAACATGGCTCAAGTGGACAAGAAATACGCAGTAAAAGTATGGAGTAGTGACAGAATGCTAAAGAAAACTTTTTTAACTTTACCTCTAATTCATGAACTCTTAGAGAAAGGTAAGTTTAAATTAGTAATTGTGGTGTACTAGACTAAATAGGGTTTGAACTAAAACCTTTTCGCTATGCCAAATCTTTCATAGGGTTAAATTTTTAGTATATTCTCTATTTAGCATACAGAACCACACCATTGATAAAATAAAATAAAATTGATCTGGTTTATTTGGCTTTCAGCTCACGATGTTGGTATAAAAGGGACAAAAATTGTACTTGAATCAGATGGTTTGGAAGTATGTGATGATGAAGTATTAGCGCATTACATTGAAGAAAAAAATATATTTATACTTCTCGAAAATCACCAAATTTGGACACAACAGCTTAATATTTCTGCAAGTTTTTTTAATAAAACCTTTTCTGCGGTTAAATCACTTACTCAGCCACTCGAAATTAATGAATTTATCATCACCCCACACGATAATCAAGAAGTAGCACCTCAGAGGATTGAGGAAGAACACAGCGAAATTATAATTTCTGCACCAAATTCTGCAGCACATGAGGATACTGATACCCTAAGCATGTCCAGCACTGCTATGACTCTGCAATATCATCTGCAAATTCAATATGTGTAATGCTTTTTTCTAATTTTATAATCCCGTGGAATAAATTTCCTTCTGACATTACAACAATGTTTCAAAACAAACTCTACCTTGGAAAAAGAATGAACTGTTTAGGTAACATACTCATCGATGAGATGCGCCAGATTTCATTTTTCATTCCAATGTCCATTATTAGAACTGTTGCCCATAGAGTGGCATCCAGATACCCGGACTCATTTTATTTAAAGGATAATGAGCAAGTAATTATTACGACTATACCAGTGGCCCTAATAACTATCATGAAAAATAGAAATTCGTTTCTTAATCGGCCGCCAAAACGTGTTCGTAAAGAGCTGATAGCAAATATACCGGCAAAACAGCGAAAAACAGCCAATGTCCTAAAGAACACTTGTGTTAACTGGCAACCAGCAAATATTGGATCGGGAGAAACCTGTAGCAGCATTGAATCTAAATCAAAGTATTTACAAGACCTTTTTAAACAGAATAAAATATCAGCGGAAGAGCGTGAAACAGCTAAAAAGTTTATGAAAGACTGCTTTACAGTTCAGAGAGTTTTCCTTAATGATCGCAGCTCCATACCTGATGTTCAGCAGATTCAAGAGAAATGTCCGTTTCTCTTTGAAAAGGAATTCGCTTTTCAACACTTCGAACAACTAATGGCCATAGATCCTGTCAAAATTAAAAATGAATTTGAACAAAAACAGGAAATAGTTAAACGATTTTGGTCTGAAAGCAAACAAAAAAATATCTACGCGTGTATTAAAGGCAGTAATATGAATAATTCTTGCAATCTAATAAAATGTTTTTTCCTATACTTCAACGAGGATTCGTCTTTTTTGTTTAAACAATTTGAGGTAATTAAGGTTAATGTTGACATAAGCAAAACTGTCTAACGCTTTTTTTCAGTTTGGAACAACTTTGGAGGAAATTAGTAGTGCGTGTCCAACAAACACACCATGGTTTGCACTTATAGGTGAGTTAATTTTAGAAAATTATGTGTTCTAAATGTAAACTTAATTTAGATTTTGATTCCAAAACATTATTGAAAATTTTACAAAATTTTTAAAAATTTTATGAAATTCTAAAATTTTTTGAAGTACTTAAATCCTCTTTTTTACAAGAAATTACTACTGATTACTAAGCATTTTATAAAATTGATATATTTTGGAATTTTAATTGTTCATTTAAATATTTTTTATACAGAATTACAATTGATTTATGAGATGAAGTCTGAAAACGTCATTCTGCAAAGCAGGCTAAACGCATAATTTTATTTTATTTATATTTAAAATTTTCTTCTTTCAGATACATTAACGGATAATAATTGCACTAGTTATATTTTCTTTGAAAAGGTTGTTGTTGGAAAATTTGAAAATTCAAATATATTAGATTTATTGACATTGTGTTTAACATATTTTTATAATTTTAATATATTATACCCCAAAAAAATTTCCCAATCTTTAGAGTTTTTTTCTCGTTTTTTCTTGAAACACTATATTAATAATATCAGAGGAAAAAAAATCATATAAATAATATATCGAAAATTAATAATTTAATAAACAAATTAAATACATATATCACAAAACATATGGATTAAATCCAAAAATTAATTATAATTAAAATTTAAACGTATATAATCAAATTTTTAGAAATGGATAATTATACATTTTATTTTTAAAAATGTATATGAATTAATCATTTTATTTTTATTCAATTTATAATTTATTTTTATATTTATGTTTTAGTTAAAATAGAAGTACAAATAGAAATAAATGTGGGTGCTCCTATTTTAAGTAAGTTTAAGTTAAATGATAAACAAATTGAATAGTTTAAATTTTAACTAAGTATATGTTTTATAAATTAAATTAGTTCTATTATTATTGATAATTTTGCTATGTGATAGAATTTAATAATGAATTTAAACAAAATAATTTTTTAGTTTTAATAAAGACCTATACCACTTTAACAATTTTCTTTTATTTTCTATTATAGTGCAAATCCCTAAATTTAGAATAAAATTTTCACCTGTTATCCCATTTCCCAGTGAATGATAAGTTACATCTTACTGATGGATTTTACCAATTAATGAGGAAATCTGCTTTGAAAATGTACATCAAAAGTATAAATTTGGTCTTAATTTTGCAACTGAATCCTGTAATTTTAAGCATGGATATATGCAATTTCACAGAACTACATGTAAATTTACACCAAAAGGTTGACAATTTTGAAAAATTAGGCTTTTATATGTAAATTTTATAAATAATTTACATCTTAACGAGTAATTTTCCAGGTGATTTTACTATTAATAAGTGTAAATTTACAACATGTAGTTGAAAATTCAGACGAAATGTACGTATCTGGTTGTAAAATGTCCATCCATATTTTACTCTTTTTTTGTATAAAATTAGTCTTTTATTGTGCAAATATTGTTTGCATATCAATGCGCAATTCTTTCCAAATACTATTAGAGAGTAATTTTACCATGATTGTCGTTGGTATTCTGTTGCCACCGATTTTCGAGGTAATTTTACATCAAAACCTTTTTAGAGTGTATAGCATGCTCCTGAAGTATAGGATCAAATAAAGTAGGGTGATACGTGACGGCATTTCAGACCAAACTAGTCAAACAAAATTTTATCGAATTGTTGATGGTTCAAAAGTTATTCCATTTTTTCCAAGGGATCTTTTGTTTATCGTGTTTTTTTAATATGGCCTTGAGGAGTGTAATTTTTCCAATAAAATTTTTATAAACTATGATATTTCCTGTAAAAAAAAACCATGTTTTTGTGAAGTCTTTTTGTTTCTCAAAAATTTTACTTGATTTTTGAGTGACGCAAATAGCCAAGATACATTTGTGATAGTATTTTTGTGTAAAAAGTGTCGAACGGCTGCTGGAGGATCGCGTGAAGAAAGGTCGCTGTTGTTTGCTCAGGGTTATAACTTTGGCATTCAACAATGTTATCTTTGTTAATGTCTATGTTATAGTTAGGAGTTGAATATCCCTCCCATTTGGTGTGTGATAATGCAAGGTATTGTCTTTATTTATTGAGTAAATATTTAGGATTTCTGGTTACCAATATTATTCCACAATATAAGAAACATTGCTAATTAGTATTTACTATAACAAAATGTGAAATGACATGTCATATGCGGTGTCAAACAGATATATAGAGTAATTTAATTGTGGATGCTCCAGAGGGCAAGCGTTATTAGGAAACTACGAGCAAAGCCATTATTTACTTCCTCCTCTGTTTTGCCATACAGGCGTTCATGCGTCAATTTCTTGAAGCCTGAGTGTTAGTGGCCGGAATACTTACCAATAGTTTCTCCTTGCTGCTACCTGAATTTTCACCTATAGTTGATGTTTTATATACGACTGAATTGGTTACGATATAACCTAACTTTATTTAAAGCTGTTGATAATTTATTAATAATTAATGATCATTAAGTTGATCATTTTTCATTTATATACAAACTTACTTTACCTAGTATCACAAATAAATACTTAACCAGATGAACGAGCTTCACGGAAACCAAATGTAGCTGAAATAAAATACACAAATTTTAAAGGGGAAATGTATGTGACTCTATATATGATCTGGCTATATAAGATCGTCCAAAAATTAATTATCTCTTTTTTTCCTACAGCATTTAGATTACAAAAATAAAATTGAATGAATCTAAAGAAACGAAACGCAAAAAATATTTATTAAAATAAACAATTTACAAGAGGAGAAAATAAAATAAAATCTATTTGTGCCGTGTGTGGAGAAGTCTGCAGGCTTATTTGACAGTCTGAATTCGCAGTTGTTAAAAATCAAAAAAAATTAGATTTTTGAAGGCAGAGTCAATAATCACACAAACTGGTCGCTGTATGTGCGGAGCTGTTTGACAGAATTTTGTTAATATTGTTTTCGGAAGAAATATAGTACGCTTATTGTTTCTTAAATTGTATATATGTATAAAGGAAATTTAATTTACAATACAATTAATTTTCCGAAAACTTTTTCCAAATATGGAAAAAAATAGTGGAGTTGTTAACGTTTTGGATAATAAACAATGGCGAAATTTCTTTGAATTGTACAAAAGTATACCGATTTTGTGGCAGTCAACTAATGAAAATTACAAAAACAAATACCTAAAGCGGAAGGCGTGGATTGAATTATTGACCCAGTACCACGAAATTGTACCTTTAGAAAATTTGAAAAATAAAATTAATAATATTAAAACACAATATCGTCGCGAATTGAGGTCAGTGGACGAATGTCTAAAATCAGGATGTGCCCTCGACGGTATCTATGAACCGTCGATTTCCACAACGTGTTGCAGTTTAGATGTCGATGCATATGATGAAGACGAACTAAATACTTCGGTAAATCTCCAGCAGGTTGTAGTTTGCACTTTGGATATATTGAACTTTATTATAACTCTAAATTTAAACTTCACATTCTAATTGCAAGAAACATCAAAACGAAAATATTCGCGTTCAAAAAAACAATGTATCCAAAGAATGATCCAAATTTTTTCAAAAAGCAGTGGAGCACTTAGAATCTACAAATTCTCAGAAAGAACCTGACGATGCGAAAATATATGCCAAGTCTTGGGCGTGTTCGTTCCGATAAAAATCTGATTTATATAAAATTTACGCGAAAAAGGCAATTGATGAAATATTAATTTTCGGACAATTGTAAAAATTGACACTAAATTGTGTTTCCTCTCTGCCCCAATCTTCCAATTCAGCAAGTACCATTCAGTCACACAGCTCTACACCCATTTCCGGAGCATCTTTCACAACACCATCAACACCGGCTTCAACGTCAAGACAAAAACTTTCACATATTTTTCAAATAAAATCGAATATTCCAATATCGCAGACATTTATAATAACCAAAATTATTAAATAAAACTAATAAAAAAACTGAATTACTAACCAGAAACGTTTATTTTTATTATAAATAATCATTCCCAGTGCATTTTCTAAATTTGTGTATAAAGTTCCGCGGCGTTTTCTCAAGAAATTGTGCAAGTAGCAACACGCTAGTGTTACTGTTGCTGCTTTTTCGGGACACAGCTGCATAGGTGTTAGAAATACCCGAAAACGTGATGCCATAATTCCAAATGTATTTTCGACTTTGACTCGTGCTCAAGTCATCTTGCAAACCAAACACATCGTCTCCAACAAATACATATATGGCAAACTTTTTCCACTAGAGTATACAGGCTTTGGTAGAGGTAGGCTTAGTTGGCCATTATTTAATTTATTATAAAATTTTGATTGTAGTAGCACTCCTCCGTCAGAAATGTTGCCATTAGTGCCAACGTCTGCATACAGAAATTCACAGTTGGCGTTCACTACTGCAAGTAGCACAACACTGAAAGTCTTTTTATAATTGAAATAAAAAGAACCAGAAAGTGCTGGCTTTTTTATATGAATATGTTTGCCATCCAGAGCGCCTGTGCAATGAGGGAAATCAGAAACACTCTCAAATGAAGTAGTCACTTCTTTCCAACCTTCACTTAATATCAGCATCAAGAAAGATATTCATGCGAAAATTGTGAAGCTACCTCTAGTAACTAATCAAACGTTATTTTCTCACCTTTATAAATTTATTTAGGGCACTTATTATCGCCTCACACGTCTCGATGACAATTTTCCCAATAGATTGGGCTGAAACCGAAGTGGAAAACTTCAAGTCCTCAAAGGAATTACCAAATGCCAAAAAACGGAACGTAATTCCTAACCGAACTTCGGGCGAAATATCGCATTAACGTGTCTCGTTTTCACATTTTTAGTTTGATGTGTGATAATAAATTATTAAATGTGTTTTCATCCATTCGTATAAAGTTCCTGTAGTCTTCAGGTTCTGTTTCTTTTAACTTTTTTAAAAGTGGTTGATTGGAGATTTTTTCTTTATCACCTAGCCATTCTTTCTGCCTAATCCTTTTTTTTGCGTTTAATTCCGCTTACTTTCCTCATCTTGTTGTAGACGCTCATCACTTACTATTAATGCAAGTAATTTTTTTTTTGTTCGTTTTATTTGTGAATTAAATTACGCTTTATTTACTCTTTACTTTGTGAAAAGCGTCAACCAACGAAACAGAGGTTAGGTCATCTATCATAGAGTCGAATCTGTGAAATCATTTAGAGCGTATGTGTAAATAGTCCAACTGAGTTGTACGATTCAGTTGTACAACTGGTCTTAGCGTGTATGGGCCGCATTATAGATTGATGCGAATGTATATATCACCAAAAGCACATAATATATGCTATTCCTTTTCTTTTTTCACAATAATGTTTATAAACAAACAATAATTATTAAAATATTTCGAACGGCTTGCCTGGCCATAGATGAAATGAAAACATCCACAAATATAATGCAAAATCGAGATCTTGAAAACCGAGATTTTGAAACCCGAGATTTTGAAAACAGAGATTTACATAATTGGTTTTCAAAATCTTTATGTTATCGAAATCTTGGTTTTTGCAAACTTGGTTTTCCTAAATCATGGTTTTCAAAATCTTGGTTTACAAAAATAAAAATATTTTCGGTTAAAAGCAATATTGTTCTAATTTAAAAAAAAATGTAGAGGCTAAAGGCTTCGACAACTCTCACGGGAACGTAGGAGGTCGCTGTGCTCCCCCCTCCCACTCCCTCTTAGCCCTCCGAGGAGCTTTAGATATGAACTTCGGGGGACGTAGGAGCTGGGATCAGCAAAAATGTCGCACTGCGTGCTGCACGTAGGAGCGGATTATATAGAATCTATTAATGACACCTATTAAGAAGAAAAATAATTGCACTGTTTTGTTAGGCAAGATTTGGTGAAAAACCAAGATTTAAAAAGAGCCAAGATTTTCTTGTCTGAAAAACCAAGATTTTAAAAGCGAAGATTTTGAAAAACCAAGATTTTGAAAAATTAAGATTGCAATAAATCAAGGTTTTGATAACATCAAGATATTGAAAACCAAGATTTCGGTACGCTCCCATTCTTGCTTTTTGTACAAAAGAGATTTAAATCTCTAAATTAAACCTGTTCATTCAAATTCGTTCAATTTCGTTGTCATTTCATTATGACCAATGAAATAATTATCGTTTGTATTATTTTGTTTATCTAGCATACGAGTTGTATTAAGTGGGTTGGCTATACTTTAGACTTTTTTCTGTGGTGTGTTCAAATCAACTTTCAAATCAACCCTTGACTTAACTTCAAATCAACTCTTAAATAATTCTCTAAACGAATAACTCGCTTAACCTGAATGCAGGGTAACTAAATCCTAACTCAATTTCAGATCAACTTAGCTCGAACCAAATCTCAACCCTCTACCCAACTCTTACTATCATACCAACATACCATCATACTATCATACCATCATACCATCATACCATCATACCATCATACCATCATACCATCATACCATCATACCATCATACCATCATACCATCATACCATCATACCATCATACCATCATACCATCATACCATCATACCATCATACCATCATACCATCATACCATCATACCATCATACCATCATACCATCACACCATCATACCATCATACCATCATACCATCATACCATCATACCATCATACCATCATACCATCATACCCTCATACCATCATACCATCATACCATCATACCATCATACCATCATACCATCATACCATCATACCATCATACCATCATACTCGTATCATCACACCATCATACCATCATATCATCATACCATCATACCATCATACCATCATACCATCATACCATCATACCATCATACCATCATACCATCATACCATCATACCATCATACCATCATACCATCATACTATCATACCAGCATACCATCATATTATCATACCATCATACCATCACACCATCATACCATCATACCATCACACCATCGTACCATCACGCCATCATACCATCATACCATCATACCATCATACTATCATACCACTATACTATCCCCGTGGGAGTTGCAGGTCTCCTATCGGGCGCGTCCCCAATTGGCGGTTAGGGGGATGCCCTCACAAACTCACTGGCGGGTAAGTGGGAAATAAAATACCACTCGTGGACCAAAGCTTGCATGAATCGTCTGCCCACCAGTAGGTGCAACTTCAAAGAGCGTCTGTTCCTCATGTTAGAGGCAGCTGAGTTTTTCTACCTGGCAGTAGGTATAAAATGCCAGGGGAAGGACACCCTGTCTGAAAAAAAAACCCAATGTTAAGCGAGGAGAAGAGAACGTTTACGGTACATGGAGTCGGAAACCCAGTACCGGCGGAAATGTTGAGTTAGCAAGCAGGCTCAACACCGTCCAGATCCAGCGACCGCAATGCCTCAACAGTTGGGAACTTGGCTGTTGTTGCAGATAAAATTACAAGTGTTGTAATTGGAGCAATTGCGTCACCCACGCTCGATGACCAAATAGAGGAAGAACAAATATTTTAACGGAGAAAACGCATACGGCACTCGCCGGTAAGGATATTGGACCGCCAGACATCTCGGTCTCGAACGAATCTTACGGCAAGGCCGGCCACTCCGGAAACCTTACAGTCAGGGGTGCGTATTGGCAAACAGATTGATGAGCTGTCAGAGTTCATAAAGGGGAAGACGAACATTTACCATGAGATAAAGAGAATGGTTGTCCAACTCAAATTGATGTTCCGACAGGCCACGCAAAAGCCCTCGGAAAGTGTAGACGCCAGCACGCAAACAGAAGAATTGGCACAGGACAAGCGAGTAAAGCAAACGCAAACCAAGCTACCTTAAACAATGCTAAGAGGCCATCGGGCTGTATTTCCCCTTCTGGAAACTCTGGCGCAAAGGCGGGGAAGAAGGCAAGGGAGAAAAAGATAGTTCCAGAGGTAAAGAAGAAGAACCAAAGGCAGACAGCGTCATCTTCACTCGGCGCTAGTACGTTAATATCACCAGCCAATGGCAACATAAGCAAAGTACTTTCTCTAAGTATTGGCGATGGGGAAACACAAATTACCGATGCAGGCAATGAGTGGCAGGTAGTGAATAGAGCTAGAAAGCGTCGCGAAAGACCATCAAGGCTGGCCGCGCTGATGATTAAAACTACGAGCCCAGCTTCTTTCGCGGAAGTTTTAAAAGGCTTAAAAACGGATCCTGCTCTGGAAAGCGTTGGGGATAGTGTAGCAAAGGTTCAAAAATCCGAGAAGGGGTACTTACTACTAAAAATTCAGAGGTCAGCTGATGATAGTGCCAACCTTGAAACAATGCGAGGTAAGATCGAGAACTACCTCGAGGGAAAATTGGAGGTTAAGTCCCTTGTAGGCCCCAATGAAAGCACCCTAGAGATCTGGGACATCGACGAGGTCACAACAAAAGAGTAAGTCTTTAATACTATAGCCACTGACTTCACGGAGTGGGGAAAAATCGATAACAGTGTTGTGAACAGTCTAAGACCAGCGCACAGAGGCACGCAGATTGCGGTAATTAAGGTACTAACGGCTTTAGCCCGGAAAATGGTTGGTGTTGGCAGGGCACGAATAGGTTGGGTCAGATGCCGCATTCGTGAGGTAGCAGGCCCAGCGAGGTGCTACAAATGCTGAACGCCTGGTCACAGATCGGCTTCATGCCAAAGCGCCGATGATCTATCAAACCTCTGCTTTAGATGCTGCAAGGCTGGTCATAAGACAAGGGATTGTAATAGCGAACCGCAATGTGCATTCTGCCGTATGAGAAATGGGGAAGTCGGAGACGGTCACATCACCGGTAAGGGTAATTGTCCAGCACGACAGAAGACCGCAAGGTACACTCGCCGGAAATGAAAGTTCTTCAACTAAATTTAAACCACTGCGAAGCTGCGTAGGACCTTCTATGGCAGGCCGTATAAGCTGAAGCCAGACGTCGCAATGCTATGCGAACATTATAGGAATGTGGACGATAACGCTTGGGTTAGTGATCGTAGTGGCAAGGTTGCAATTTGGGCATGCGGTAGTTTTGCCATCCAAGAAACATCGCAAAATTTCGTCGGGTTCTTTCGAGCTAAAATCAATGGCGTATATTTTTATAGCTGTTACGCCCCTCCGTGTGAACCACTCGTGCAATTCACCCACTTTTTGGACTCTCTGTTCATGGATGCGAAAGATCATTACCCCAAGGTAATTGCTGGGGACTTAAATGCGTGGTCTACTGAGTGGGGCAGCACTCAAACCAACGGAAGAGGCCAAGCACTACTAAAAACCTTCTCAGTTCTAGACGTGGTTTTCTGTAACACAGGCAGCACGTACACATTCAACAGGGGTAATGTTGGTTCGGTGATAGAATTGACGTTTGCTAGCGAATCCTTCGCGAGAGCTGGGGTGGCCTGGGAGGTCAGCGACATTTATACGCACAGCGACCATCGGGCTATTCTGTGTGAATTTCGACAAACATATCGTAGGGGTGATCTTCGAAAAGCTGGATGGAGGACAAATGCTTTTGACGAAAACATATACAGATGCATGCTTCGCAACACTAACCTGACGGGTGACGCCAACACTAAGGCAACTCAGTTGATAAACAGCGTTATCAGGGCTCGTAATATAAACAATGCCTAGGAGAATAATAAGCGAATGTCATCCGCCGGCCTACTGGTGGAATGAAGAGATTGCCTTGCTCCGACGAAGGTGTAATCGAGCTAGACGGAATTTGCAACGTGGGAGAAATACCAACTTATCTCTTAGCCTACAGCAAACGTATAGGGAGGCCCGAGGTGCCCTGAAGTTGGCCATGAAGCAGAGTAAGCGGAGATGCTGGAGACCCCTTTGTGATGAGGTCGAGAGAAATCCGTGGGGTAGGCCTTACCTGTTTTTATTATACAAGCTTAAACTGTCCAGAGTTGCTGTACCAACGTGCCCGATACTGATGAATAATATAGTTTCAACACTGTTCCCGCATCAATCCACAACCTTTCGTCCAAATATCGAAGTTGATAATGTACCGCTATTCACGATCGAAGAGCTAATGTCTGCAACTAGGAGGATTCCTAGCAAGAAAGCGCCGGGACCAGACTATATACCCAATGTCGCCCTAAAGGCTGCAATCCAAGAGAAAGGTGAGGAGTTTCTGGAGGTGTTCAACTCCTGTCTTAGAGAAGGTACATTCCCGGACATCTGGAAGAAGCAAAGGCTGATACTGCTACCTAAGGGCAAAACGCAGCCACTAGAACCATCATCGGTTCGTCCGGTTTGTTTTTTGGATAGAGCGGGAAAAGTCTTGGAAAGATTACTCTACAACCGACTAGAAGAAGCCATTGAAAGAGATGGAGCTCTTTCTCAATTGTTGTTGGATGCTATACAACTGGTCACCAGCCTTGCTGAGGATGCCATAAGCGGCAGGAGATGGAAGAGACATTAAAAATGCGTTCAATTCAGCAAAGTGGGAACACATTATGTGCGCCCTTAACAAAGGGAACGTGCCTGGATACATCCAAAGGATAACCGCAGATTATTCTAGGAATCGCTTTCTGGAATATCATACGGACGATGGAAGCAAGGAATACAAAGTTACGTGTGGGGTTCCTCAGAGCTCTATACTTGGACCACTACTGTGGAATATTATGTACGACGAGGTCCTCAGACTTCAAGGTCCCGAGGAGGTAACGGTGGTTGGCCATGCCTATGATATTGCCATTGTAGCAGTAGCAAAGTACAAGGACGAGCTGAAAGCCATCTGCAGAGATGCTGTAGACTTAATTCGGCAATGGCTGACTTCAGTGGATCTGCAATTGGCTGAGCAAAAAACCGAAGCGGTGCTGATGTACAGCCTAAAGGTTGTAGAGACACTTTCGATCCAAATTGGTACACATACGATTGTGTCAAAACCATCGATTAGGTACCTAGGTGTGCAAATTGATGCAAGGCTGTCATTTAAGGAACACGCGAGGTATGTCAGCAAGAAATCAGCCAGTACTAGTAAGGCTTTAAGTCGGATTAAGCCAAACGTTGGCGGACCAAGCCAAGGGCGACGAAGACTACTGATCGGGGTTGTAACATCTATCATCTTCTATGCAGCCCCTATATGGGCCCAGGCGCTGCAGGTACCATCATACCGACGGGAAGTTAACTCAGTCTTCCGCAACTGCGCACTTAGAGCAGTTAGTGCCTACAGAACTATTTCGGACGAGGCTGCCTGCGTTATTGCGGGTATGTGTCCAATCGATTTGCTGGTAATGGATCGACAAAAATTGTACAAGAGGGGTCATGGGGGAGCGGCCGAAGCATCATCGTTACACATTCGTAACAGGAGGATACTCAGAGAGGCTACCATCTCTGAATGGCAACAACGGTGGACCAGCTCGGAGAAGGGTTCTTGGACCAGGAGGCTTATTCCGGAAATATCCATCTGGACAGACCGTAAACATGGTGAGGTCGATTTTTACCTGACACAGTTTTTTTCAGGCCACGGATGCTTCCGATCATACCTTTATCGTTTTGGGCACGAGGACTCGCCGAATTGCCCCCACTGTGGAGTACCCGAAGACGCTGAGCACGTGTTCCTCGTATGCGAGCGGTTCTGTAACAACAGAGAAGTACTCGTAAGATCGCTCGATGTCGACGAAGTAGTCCCAGAAAGTATCGTCGAAGTGATGCTTGCTACTTCAGAGGCATGGAGAGCCATAGCTGATTTTGCAGCGGCTATAATAAGGAAGTTACGTTGCTTGGAGCGCGATCGCCGCCAAACATGATAGTTGTGTAGAACAATAGCATAGTACATACGTACAGACTCCTTCCATCCGAAGTAATACCTTGCGGTGGTCCCGGATAGAAAGGATTTAGGAAGTGGTTTTGGTGAGTAGGAGTCTCACACTGTTGCGGGTGTTGTGCACCTGTTTCGTCCATGATGGATTTCCACCTCCTCACAAAAAAAAAACATCATACCATCATACCATTATACCATCATACCATCATACCATCATAGTATCATACCATCATACCATCATACCATCATACCATCATACCATCATACCATCATACCATCATACCATCATACCATCATACCATCATACCATCATACCATCATACCATCATACCATCATACCATCATACCATCATACCATTATACCATCATACCATCATACCATCATACCATCATACCATCATACCATCATACCATCATACCATCATACCATCATACCATCATACCATCATACCATCATACCATCATACCATCATACCATCATACCATCATACCATCATACCATCATACCAACATACCATCATACCATCATACCATCATACCATCATACCATCATACCATCATACCATCATACCATCATACCATCATACCATCATACCATCATACCATCATACCATCATACAATCATACCATAATACCATCATACCATCATACCATGATACCATCATACCATCCTACCATTATACCATCACACCATCATACCATCATACCATCATACCATCATACCATCATACCATTATACCATCATACTATCATACCATCATACCACTATACTATCATAACATCATCATAATCATACCACCATCACCATTACCATTACCATCACAGAATTATTATATACAAACCAAAACCAACATAAATGTACTACAAGCCTGATTGTCACCAATATTATAAATTTATTTTGCGCTTATACATTAAAGTATTGGTGATCGACAGATTATATAAATGAGTAAGAAAAACATACAAATTGTAGATAAAACGAAACAAACGAATTGTGAAAGGAAAATTGGATATGTTAATAATGAAAAAACTAATTGGGATTGGTTAGTTGAGAGTATTTTTATTATATTTTCGCGCCATCACTTTCAAGTATAAGGTATTAAATGTAAGAGGGTATCTGTGTGCTTCATCACTGAATCAGGCTTGTAGTATTACATTAGTGTTGGTTTTGATACAAACCATCATACCGTTATACCATCATACCATCATTCAATCATACCATCATCAAAGATCAAGTCAATTTTTGAAGTTGTAGAAATTCCTCTGTAAGTAACTTTAGACTTGATTATCTTGAAATGGGATTTCAAAACCATTTTTAGACGAAGTTATGAAATATGTCAACAACATTATCTAAAACTCATTTTCATCTCAGATGTCATACTTAATCATAATCGGTTAAGAAATAGCCAAGTTCTATCCGGCTTGGGAATATTCCAGAACCTTTATTTAAAAATCATTTTAGAATCCCATTTTCAGTGCACATGTCAAATTTAATCATAATCGGATAACAAATAGCCAAGTTTCGTGATCATTCAAAGAATGATTCTAGAATCTCATTTTCAACGCTCACATCATATTTCATCATAATCGGTTAGAGAATAGCCAACTTGACCATAATGCAGAACTTTATCTAAACATCATTTTAGAATCCCATTTTTAACGAAATCGGTTGAGAAATAGGGAAGTTAAATCTTACTTGGCCATATACCAGAACTTCATCCAAAAATCATTTTAGAATCCCATTTCCATTACACTTATCAAATTTCATCATTATGAATTGAGAAATATCCAAGTTTCAACTTACTTGGAGTGAATCCCATTTCCATTGGAAATGCTGGATTTCAAAAAAATCGGATCAGATATAGAATCCCAATAAAGTTTTTGTAAAACAAATATCAGAAATCCTCAGTTTAACGGACAACTACAACGGACAACTTTTTTCCGTTATAGTGAGGTTTCCCTGTAAAAAGATTGCTTAACTATTCACAAAACCCTAATCCAACCGCAACTTAACTTAAATTCAACTCGCAAATGGAACCCAACTTAACCCTCGACTTAACCTCAAACTCTAGGTCAAACTTAATCCTCAATCCAGCATATATAAAAAAATTGGTCAAATCAACCCTAAATTCAATGCCCAATTCAGACATCCAGACGTCCAAACAGACGGACGGACATTTTATATTTTGCTTTTTCAGACTCAAGTGCTTTTTGAAAACGGCGAGAAAAATGTTTTTGGACCAACCAAATTTTTCGTCATTTTTAGCAGGACTTCAATACTTTGGTCTCTTTAGACCAAAGTAAATTAGGATTTTGTTGGTTTCTTGATGGATTCAAGAGGTCTGGTTTGTTACCCTAAAATATTAATTTCCAAGCTCCTAAATAAATCAAACCAACTTTTTTTTTTGTTATTTTAGTGATTGGTTGGTTGTAAAACATATTTTTCCCTACATTTTAACGCAACTTAAATTCTTCACTCGACAGACAATTTTTTAAACACTTGAAATTTTTCCGTTTGGTGTTTTTCCTTTCACGTTATGATTGTTTGGAAATTTGAATGTTTTTTGTGGCGTTTTCGTTTTAAAACAAATTAAAATTATCTAATATAAAAGTTTTTCGCTTTTGGCGTGATGTGGTTGCAAAAATATTTGTTAGAGAGCAAAAAAACGAACAAAAATAAACAAAATAAATTGTTGCCTGTTTTATAATTTTTAATAAAACTGTCAATCTATTTTCGAAATACAAGAGCAAAAAAAAAATGTATGTATTATTTGATGTAATCAGCTTTTTTTTTTGGTAAACGGAATGACAGAGCTTAATTTAAAAAATAAAAATAAAAAATTGTGGTGTATGTACATTCACAGTCAAACACAAGTGACATGGATTACATACGGATTTTGTGATTTTTTGTTTATCTCTGTCATAAATTTTAAATTTTTTGCCTCTAGTAGATTTTGAAATTTACCCAGAGATAATATTTTTACTTTATGCTCAAAGGCTTTCGGTTGGTTTAAGTTTTTTTTGGTATACAGATAAATATCTTAACGACGGATCATATTTCGATCAATCAGCGTAAAATTCTTTTTCTGAATTTGGAGAACGTTACATATTTAGGTAAAGCACAAATAATTATCTTTCTTGAGAAAATATAAAATATTTACATTGAAATGAGTTTTTTCTGGCTTCATCATTATAATATCACGATTAAGCCGAGTGATTTCGAACAACAAAATTTGTAATGTTTTTGTGATGGTGCCCGTGTAAATAAACCTCTTTGTTGCTTATTTTTCTCATACGCTTGTTTATAGTTCTTAGTAAAATGTTTGTTTTTAATAATAATGGTCTGTTATTGTTCTGGAGAATAAAAGTAGGAAGCTTCGTGTAGGTTGTTTACTTAGAATCATGTATTCACCTCTCGGCAAGTTTATTTCAGAAATAATGTTAGGTTGTTCAAAGTAAATATTTTTCAAATCGCTTAATGGTTGCCTATAGCGTTAATTTATTATACAACGTATTTTTATTTAACAACTACTTATGTTGTAACCAACTGAGTTTCCTGTCAGTTACTAGATCCAAGTATTGATATTTTATTACACGTTCAAGTGAGAAAGTTTCATATTGTTTCGTTGTTGCCTTGTCAATCAATGTTCGTATCACTGGATTGTGAATAAAACAAATTCAATTCAATTTATCACCAACGAATTTATTTATTTAGCACAAGAATTATTTATTACAACAAATTTTTATTTTTTTTATTTTTAACAATAATTCACTAAATCACTTTATTTAATTTTTACACAATTTTATTGATCACTGATCACTTTAATACCTTTTTAATGTTCACACTATCGCTTACCAAATACTTATAATCCAATTCGATCTCGTTCGCCTTTTTATATACACCAACCAAACTTCTAGAAAGCCCATGACTTTTCCAGTAAGAATAGTGTAGAAACATTTAGAACATTTTAACTTGTTCTATTACAATCTAGGTGTCACCGTCACAATATTTTATAGAATTAGAATTTAGAACTTCTTCATCCAAATGCCGATTCTCAAATCTACTTAGACTTTGCATGGCTTAAAACCAGATGACTTGTATCAAACCACTCCATGCGAATTTGTATATCTTTTTAAATTTTCGCAACAGAAGTTCATAATTAGTTGTTTTTGTCCTTCTACCTGAAGAATTACTGTATCATTGATATAAATGTTAAAAAGCGTTGGCCCTAAGATTTAAACTTGAGGAAGACTTGTATTTAATATAACAGCATCACTGAATTAATTTTCACTATTTGCATTCTTTGCAAAACTTTCCAATACCTTAAGCTGTGTGTCAGTAAATCTAAATTTCTTTAGCTTAACAATTGATCGTATCGAAAGCTTTTCGAAGGTCTTAACCTAAAAAAACACTATACAATTTCTGATGAATTTCTCTGCATGATAATTTTTTACCTATAGTTGATCACCAGATTTAAAAACTGGAATAACTTTCACTACTTCATTTATATCCGGCAAATTAACGATAAATTGGCCGATGTATTTAAACCTAAAAGTGTATTTTTAACTTGTTTATTGTTAGTAAATTCTAGATCAAATTTCTGTATAACGTTATAATTTACTAACGAAAAATTATCTATTGTGAAAGAAGTAAATTGGCTACTCATCACTGCCATTGAACTACAAAAATATTAAATAAATATGTCAGCCAATCGTGCAACTATATCTATTATAAGTTCATTTTGCTATCTTATTGCTAAAATAAAATCCGGATCAATCGGTTATGGCTTATTAATATACCATATTGCCTTACGGAACTATATCCGCGCTGGCGTTTTATTTTCCTAATCTTTGAAGCAATAAAAAAACTTGAGGCTTTATGCCCCTTTGCCAAATATGAATCATTGAAATGTATATTTTTTAATTTAAAAAACTTTTCTCTTTCTTTAGTAAGATTAACAATTTCTTGAAATAATAAGTTATCGAAATTACACTTTTTATGTCCTAGGTAGAAGCTAATTTTATTCAAAATTTTAGAAACGAATTTTGCCAGAATGTGTTTTCTGCAATAGCTTTTGACAAGTCACATCAATCCAATCCATCTCCAGATATAGTATAACACTCTAGAAGCTGTTTTTATAGTAATTTTCTAATAATTTTTGGAAAATCGAATTTTCCTAGATTCCCCACGGGAAGCAGGAACTGAATTTTTTCTTGCGATAGCTATTGACAAGTCACATCTATGCAATCCTTCTCTAGACATAACACTCTAGAGGCTGATTTTATATAAATTTTCTAATGATTTTTGGAAAAACGAATTTTCCCATATTTGCTACTGGAAATGTTTACTGAATTTTTTTCTCAGTGCTTTCACTTGCGATCTGCTTCATCGACAACCTTTTAAATAATCTGATACTTTTTCCATGTTCCTATCAACTATTTATTTTGTAAGTGTAACCGCTCTTATTTGCTGTTCTTTCTGTCCACTAATTTTTAACTGATGCCATTAACCTCTTAGGTACTTGACCACCTTTATTAAAACAAATTCTTACTGTCTATTGAGCGCAGTCGACTACAATATTAATTCGTATAGGTTCACGAGATGATCGCATTCTTGTAACACTCTGGATGAATTCAACGAATAAATTTTTATCACTTGTTCTGACGTAATATTTGGCTTTAACTCGACGACTGCTGATCGCTGCTTAGAATTAACTGTAAATTCTGGAAATTTGGACGAGAAAGGTTTTAAGGTTTTTTACATAATTTTCAACAAACTATCGGGATTGCTAAGACTGAAACACGGTCCAACTTTGATATCTTAAATTTCATAACCTATATATATGGCTCAGCCGACTGCCCAGAAACATCTCCACAATTTTGGCTGGCCTCGATTGCCTTGATGTCCAATTTTTAGTCGCTAGGGCAGATAAAATTTGGGAAGTATCGAGCCCATCAGTATCTTCGGTAGTTGGTAATCTTAAGCCAAGATCTACCCATGTAAGCTTAATTCAAGGCCTAATTAGGTCGAACAATGTGCCATATGCATCAAATTATGAAATTGACAGTTTAAAGAACGAAATTTATGAGAATTAAAATATGTTAAAATCCATGAAAGCGTCATCACACGGTCGTTCACCAACACGGTCAAATCGATCGTTTCAAGGACGTTCACATAACCATGGCAGAAGAAAGCAGCGGGCTACAAAATGCACACAGCCATGCAAATACCAACCTGATGTCTTTGCGTCAAAAAACTAAGGGAACCGACCTTAAATACGAGCATTTCAATAGATCGTTCTTTAACTAAACGCATGTGATTTAAATTTTTGTATTTGTCGATAAATTGTTTACATTTTTGACTCAAAGATTCATTAGCTTGTAATTTGCGTTCCAAATATGAAAATCGTTTCAAACTATAGATTTGGATTCTCCTAGCTGCTTGCAATTTGCCTTAAGGGGTAACCATACTATGAAACGGCCTGTATATGGTCTCTTGTATGTACAATGCTCCTCGCACAATTGTTCTTCCTTGGAGAAATGATTAGAAGGCACCGATTCAATTATATCTCAAAATTTTGGCAATATGATATTTAAATCCTCCTTTGTGTCCTTTGTTCAGGATGGTTCAAAAATTATAATCTGTGTCATTATAACTTCAACCAAATATCGATCCGAACTGCGTTTCCAGCAATATTGGTTGATTTTTATTGGTATGGATTTTATTTAATTTCAATATCAAGTAGTAGATTTCCACACCTAACAGGATATCAATAGGACTCGGTATATTAAACAAGGGATAAGCTAGGATTACATTGGTTAATATTGACTATCTAGATGTCTTAATGTTATTTGAAAGACACTTTTATGTGATAACTGCAACTATTTGAAATTCTACAACTTGCTGAAGTTTGCTTATTCTTGATTTTATTTCCGTTATTTTCGTTCTCAAATAAGAACTTTGGAATGAGAGCGTAGGTTTGATTGCAAAATGCTTCGGGTGTTTATTTTGTATTACAAAATATGAATTTCTTTATAGCTACATGTAGTGCATATAATTGCATTCAGATAGACCCGCCTTCTTTAGTTATTGAGTTGTTTTTTTTAACTTTCAGATATGAGTGAAAAAGCGTACGGCAGGTTCATACTTTCAATGCCTCCAAAATGAGGTTTCGAGCTAGATTGGTGGTTGCTAAGAAAAGAGATAAAGCTAAACTTAAGAAACTAATTGTTCAAGGTCCAGTATTGGCAAGGATTCTTGCAATATTCTGTTGGAATGAATGAAGCAGTTTTAGATGCTCAAAATTTCCGCAATTACGAAGACTCGGGTTGGTCCACATAATGCTTTTTTTGGATCCAACAATGAGCAGCATTAACACATTTGGATAAAGTTGATCCTAAGTCAAATTTTTGTTTAACAATATGCCAATGACTTTAGCAAGTTTTTAGACAACAAAACAAAACCAAGTAGGGCTTTAGATTAATCGGTTAAAACATTTTTATTTATTTCAAAATTTTTTAAGAAAGGTTTTCATTTTAAAAGTTTTCTTATACAAAAGTTAATTTCAACTTAAGAAAGTTAGGTTTAACACTAATTATCCAAATTTTGCCTTACCTTTTAACAGAAAATAAAACAGAAATAATTTACAAATAAGTTTCGGTTCCTAAATTCAAATTTTTCTCATTTTCTCTATATTTGAGAAGATTGGTTGCAAAAGAAAATATAAATAATACACTTCAAAAATTGATAGATGTGATTCTAGACGCTAAGATTTAGAGGGAATATAACAACAGATGTACCAACTTAACAAAAAAAACAGAACTCAAATCGGAACGATGGGAGCGGCAAACGGTGGTTATTCCGGGAACTTTTTGATCAAGGTGGTATATTGAGCGAAACTTGAAAACAGAATGCAAAAATTTTGTAATGAACACAAATTTATACGTAATTCCAATATGTCAATAAGTGCAGATGAATTCGAAGATTATGTTCGATATTTAGTATAAAAGTTCAAATTCAGGCGTCGCGTCAATCATAATCTTCGTTATCATTATTGCACTGAGCAGAAAATAATGCATTGGAATTCCTCCACTATTTGACATTTCAAGTTGTCATTGAGTTGTTTTGAAAAGATTAGGATAAGTACAATATTATTGAGTCTCGTTTTGTACGCGTTACGGAGCGGACCAAAAAAAATGAATAAATTAAGTCGCAATAAGTGGTTCCGGGTACTGCGTAATTCCGTATAATGTCGATAATTTCATACACTGAGCGAAGGACTTACCTTTTTTGCGACTTATAAAAAACAAGTTTGTAAAAAGACTCAGGATCTGCTCAATATTAATTGACGCGATCCACAACTCATCGTGCACTAACGATATGAGCCTACGCCATTTTACAACTTGATCACACTTATAATAACTCACACTTATAGTAAATATAAAAATTACCACATATTAAATATTAACCAAACTAAAAATATAACAATTAATACTTTTTGTGAAAAAAATATAACCTATCCAGTGCCCCAGGATTTCCCTTGAGAAATTTCTGTGGGTTTTTCTGGAAAAATATAACTCACTGGTCCTATGGATTGAAAGATCTGACCTGAACAAATTTAAAAACAAATAAACAAACAAACAAGTTCAATATTATTTACATTTGTATTATATAAAAATTAATAATTAATTAAATATTTTTTAGGGTGATCAACACTTATATAATAGCAAATGGTAAGTATTAATTAATTCAATGAATGATAATTTATATAGTTTTTATTTGTTTGATTTTAGGTATTCTTGATGTGTTTCAGGCTGAGATTTGTTGGTTAGGTAAGTATCCTATTTCAGTCGGATCAATCGCTCCGATATACCGCCGCCCTTGAACCACCGGGTTCAATATTAGTTTTAAATGCTGGATTAGTTGACGACATCTCGAAATTAATGTTGTCAGTACTATGATGAACCGGCAGTAAGCATAACTTTTGTATTGGTCTCTTCAAGTCATCGGATTTGGTTTTAAGTATTACGACTCGAATTACACCGTCGGCCCCGGGGTGAAGATGTATTACCTTCCCAAGCAACCATTGATTTTGCGGCATACTGTCTTTTATAACAACGACATCATTTATTTGTATGGGTGGTTTTGGGTGCTTCCATTTGGTTCTCTGCTGTAGTTATGTAAGATATTCATTTTGCCATCGTTTCCAAAAGTGTTGTGACATTTGTTGAATAATTTTCCTTCGAGTGAGATAATTTGCTTTAATCTCCGTGACATTAAGTTCAGACACGTTAATGGATGTCCAACGAGGAAATGTCCTGATGTTAATGGGTCCATTTCGTCGGCCGATAGGACACAAATAGGTCTTGAGTTTAAACAGCTTTCTACCTCGGCTAACAACGTAATCATTTCCACCATCGTTAAAATAGTTTTGCCTATCACTCGTTTTAGGTGAAATTTGGCTGATTTCACCGCAGCTTCCCAAATGCCTCCGAAATGAGGCGCACTTGGAGGTATGAAAAACCAGGAGATGGAATTTCTTGAAAGAAACTGAGAAAGATTAGTACATTTCGACGAAATTTGTGCCGTTGTCGGACTGGACTTCAGATGGGATTCCTCTTCTAGCTGCGAATCTCTTAAGAGCCGCAATAAATGATTCGCTGGGTAGGTCTCCTACCAGCTCTAAATGCACTGCCTTTGTACTGAGGCACACAAATACGCTAATGTATGCTTTATACGTTCATTGTCCTCGGCCTCTGATTAAATGGATTGATAGTGGACCAACAAAATGGACACCAGTCTTATGGAATGGGTGCACTAATTCGACTCATGACGTTGGTAAATTGCCCATGATTTGGTGTTGCAACGTAACTTTGTATCGCCTGCAGACGACACATTTCCTGGTTATCTCTCGTGCGACGGTTCGTCCAATGGTTGACCAATACCTTTGTCGGAAAATTGAAAACAACAAAGCTGTTCCAGCATGGTTATGGATTTTATGTAGGTCTTCCAAAATCAATCTGGTCAAAATGGATTTTGGTGATAATGCACAGGATGTTTTATACTATATGGTGCTGTACTGTTTTCAATCCTCCACCAACTCGTAACAGACAGCGTTGTGCCGTATTGTCTACCTGGCGTAATTTATACATTGTCTACACGTGTAGACAATGTATGTAGAAAATTAAATTATTCACGTCGACAATATTGAAAATGTCGAAAATGTCGAAAAAAATGGTTCCTGTGAGCAAAATAGTATTTTAATTTTTTGCTAATATACTATCTACGGTGTGAAATCTGTATCAAATTATCACCACAATAAACAAAAATAACCATATAATAAGTATGGTTCATTAGAATAAAATAAATAACAAGAATTATGGTTCATTTAGAAAGTTAACTTTATTATTTATAACTTTTAATTATCTACAGACACAAAAAGCGAAAATTTATTAATTTATTATCCATCTACAGTGTTGTCATCTGTTGGTTTTTAACATGCCCTAAGTAAACGTTTACTGACATCTAGCTGCATTTGAATAAAAGAAAATAATTTTAAAAGTGTAAATCATTCTTGTAGTAGTAGTCGACCATTTTTCTTATCTGTCAAAAACGAAATTTGACAAAATAAATAAAATTATAATAATAATAATAATAATAATAACAATAATTAAAATTTACTAAAATTAAAAAAACTTAAGTCAGAATCATTATTTTCCTGCCTTATTTAATTTCCTTTATTATCCATGTTATGATCACCGAGTCAAATGAAGAAATTTTATATTTTTGTATTTTCGGCTGTCGAACGACGATGCTGGACAAAAAGTGTACGAGAAATTAGTTAAGGGTTATGAAAAGTATAAACAATTTTAGGATAGTTCAATTCGAAAAATTGTATTTTTATGTTATTTTTGTATGTTTGCGGAATAAAATAAGTTACCAAAATAAATGTGTTTTATGTAATGGCACAGATCGACCGGCTAGAGCGTAGCCATTTTCTCACCTAAATGGATTTAATTTACTATAACGAAAAGTCAAAATTTTAAAATAAATTTTTAAACTCATTTTCATATTTATTCCAAAATGCAAAATGTACAAAAAAATAAAAATATTTTATTGCTTTTTAATAACGCCAAGTCGTGATGGATCTTGACTGGGATAATGAACCCCACCCGGTGTTGGTGATATCACTCCGCTTTGGGCTGCAACTGCTGCCGTTGATGTTGCTAAAGCCGTTTGTGCCGTTGCCGGAATTGGAATAGCCTGAGTATTATATGCCTGACCATAGGTGCACCAGGTATCATTTCCAGTGGTAATTGATGTAATTTCACACCAGGTGGTAAAACTGCCATTTCAGATGATTACAAATTAAAATAATCATTAGGATTTGGTGGCAGAGGTAAAGCACCGGGAAGGCCTGGCACCGGTTCAAATATATATTGTCGAACTGTTTTCGCAACAGATACACACACTGTATACTCAGATCACAAACAGTATACCCTATTAAAAACTACATCGCAAATATAACTGACACTTTTTGTGGTAGATTTCTACAATACAAAACGAAATGTATTTAAATTAAGAAACGGTATTCACGTATTTTTTATTCATTCCTTAAATTTTACTAAAATTTTCTTCATTTTTCATCGGATTAAAATGTAATAAACCATCAGCAGTTCGATAATGGGTTTAATTCTTTTACAGTTTACGCCAACAGTTTTTGATCTATCAATGCTTATTAATGAATTAACCACTGATACAATGGGATTCTCAAATTTTTCCCATACAAAACATATGTAAAGTCCAATTTTTTTTACCCCAATTTTCTTGAATAAAAACTTTTATTGATTTGAAATATTATTATTGAAATGGTATCTAGAATGTTTATTTTACACATCATCAAAAATTCTTTAAGAGAAAAGTGTTTTATTAATTCACTATGATTAAATTAAAATAAAAACTAATTTGCAATAAATGCACCAACACAAACGCAATAATATTGAGCTTTTAAATAAAATGTATAAACAACAATTGATTGGGTCACAGAGCCATCCATTGGTGAAATTACAGCGTATATTACAAAAAGCATCAATTAACTATTATTATAAAACTCGCCGACGCGGGGCGTAATTTCACAATTTATCTCGATTCGTTAACAAATATAAGTAAGTATCACAAAATATTATATTGTACCCGTTTCACCCTCTTAAATTAAAGATAACTCAACCTGCGAGAATGCCGTTTCAAGTGCGGAACAGTGACCGTCATTTACAGAAATACCCGGTACAAATTTAGGTTTGGATTATTGCGTCATAAAATTAAAGCGAACGGATTAAAAGGTGCGATCAAATGAATTCATGTTTTGCAGAGAAGAGAATTATTCGTTGATGTTTAATTCAGCTATTTTTCGATGCATGATGGGCTATTCGAGAAAATATTTTTGTTCAGTGGTGTGTAGTTGCCAAATCATTCAAATGCTAAGATTCGGGAACCAGTATAAAATGTATCCACAAATTTGCCATTCCACATTTTGTCATGATTGCTTCACAGTTTATCACAAACTTGCGAAACGTATGGCCTATTCAAAAATGAAGAAAATAAATAAAAGAAATCCTGAATCAATTGAGTCCTTTAAGAACATGTGCTGTAACGTCGAAGGAATTATTTGCGGTCGTTAGGATCGGAATCACACTATGTTTCGTTCGTTAAAACGGACCAAGGACAAAATTATGGGCCATAGTGTTTGCTTGACGATACTACATGTGTATGTATCAAAGTGAGGAACTGCGTAAATATAAATAAGCTGTGCGGGACTATCCTTATTAGACAAATATGTACGAATAATAATACATATAATAAATATAACTTGAAATTAAATTTGCTAAAATACACCAATTTTCGTTTTATTTCGACTAAACATTTTTGAATTAAGAGACATCTTTTGATCGGTTTTGGAAACATAATAAAGCACAAAATTTTGATAATCGGCTGCAATTTGTATTTTTTTATTTAAATAAAACATTTTATATTATCTAATTTAAATATTTTATTTTCCTAAATTTCAAATAATATTTATTTACAAATAGGTATATATTAAGATATATACATATTTGCAAATAAATATATGTATTTTTATAAATGACAGTTGTTGTGATTTTTTGTATTTTTTTGGCCATATTGTTGAGGGTGATCCATCAAAAGCGACATAGTTCTTATAGATATTTGTAAATATTGAAAATCATGCCTTTATTTCTGAATAAAAGTTTGATTTTATATTATAAATGGGAAACCATAATTTCTTTATCACTTCCGGTCGTTTACGATTCTATTGTAAAATTTTGTATGACCTTTTTGTATATAATAAAATGGCATCAAGCAGTTCGCATTGAATTACCCTATATTTAAACTATTTGGTCTATTCAGCCAGTTTACACTTGCTTTCTTGCATTACGTTTCTCACCTTGTTCCCTTCCTCTGTACCTACAAACACAATTTCGAGGTTAGGATTCTTTAATTCTTTTTTCGCCAAACATTTTTTTTAATTCAAGCAATTTCTTCGCACTAATACAAACAAAAACGATATATCAAATATTTCAACGTTGCATTATTTTTTTTCGTTTTCGTATTTTATCGACGTAGTATTCGTGAGGAATGGCTAGCATTCATAAAAAGGGAATACTGAATAAAAAAAAACTTAGATAAATTAATCAAAATAATTTTCCCTAGGAATTTTTGGTTCGCCTACAGCTAGCTCGGGACCGAAACCGATGTAGCCGGATTGCTGACACAGTACGGGCCAGTAATGGCCTGTAAAAACCGTTTTTATTATTATTATTATTCTGAATCAACTGGTATCACTTTAAAGAATTAAAATATTCCCAACAATAACGCAACAGATATTGGAATAATAGCAACCATTTTAATGGCAGTTATCATCTTCATTGCACGAATGGGATACAAGGAACGGAGTAAGATGGTTTGGCTTCCAAAAGAAGACACTAAACTGATAAAAGTTCAGTTGAATTGGTTGTATTCCCAGTGGTATTGTTGTCTGATCCACGAGACGAGGATTTTTAAAGGGGGAGAAGTTAAGTACAAGATATAGCCAGGTCATCAAGTTATGCCACCGGATTCTATGGGAAATCATATCATCAAAACATGGAATGCTCAAATTCGAGGGGTCCCCTGGATTAAGAATTAATTGTTTACTTTACATAGATTTACAATTATCTATTTGTTTCGAATGGGTGCCTCAGTCGCTCAACCTATCATCATGAAATTGTCACCATGTATATATTGCATGTCCAGAACAAACCTTACGATATTTTTGATGGAGCTGGACTCCGTGGTCTAAGAGCCCCGGTACAATTTTTTACTAAAATTTCGTTTTTTTTAAATTCATTCACGGGAGTTTGATTATTTTATTAGTTAATTATTTAATTTTATTAATTTGATTAATTATTAATTTTTTAATTTAATTGAATATAATTAATTCAATTAATGTAATTTATCAAATTAACTTAATTAAGGAAATTAATTTTAATAATTTAAATTTAAGTCAAGCATTCAAATAATAATTTAAATAAATTTAAATAATAATTTAAATTTAAGTCAAATTTCTACGTCATTCATAATATGCATACTAATGATCCATTATTATGCAATGAGTTGTTTTGTCAAGTCCAGCTTAAATTATTTTGATTACTATACACGATTTTGTACTGAAGTACTATTTAATCGGTCCGCAGTTCTGTGCCATGCATTGTTTTGTGATATTCTGTGTTTACACTGTTTTATATAAATTTAAACCCTCTTTTGAAATGTAACATAGTGCGCTGCTTCGATATTCTATAAAACTTCGGAAATAATTATATTTTAGAATTTATTTTACTTTCTATTTTCGTCAATTAATGCCACCGTTCCAATCGCTAGTACATAGTTTATAATAAATAAAGACGAAAATGTGTTAATTCCGCTCATTCCTATGATTCACAGCGATTTGCCGTTTGAATTTAAGCGTCTACAATTTCCATTGCGCCTTGCTTTCGCAATGACAATTAATAAAGCCCAAGGACAATCATTGAAAATAGCTGGTGTGAATTTGGAAAATTCATGCTTTTCGCATGGCCAACTATATGTTGCTTGTTCCAGAGTGGCAATGCCAAAAAATTTGTTCATTTTCCCACCGAATGGAAAAACCAAAAATATTGTTTATCCAAAAGCATTGAAATAAAAATTAAAAGTATAATATTTTATTTATTATTCACATTGATCATCAAAAAATTGTTTATATATACATACATACGTATATGATATATACGAAGGTCGTACTGAAAGAAGTGCAGAAAGTAATGTCAAACATTATCATTGAGAATGTTCTATAATGTTCCCATACTTGCCTGTTGCCTGTCAGGAGGCAATTACAATACAGGCAAATCTTAAAATATCAATATGTGCCCCCCCCCCTTCTTTCCCTGAAATAATGGAAAGTTACTGAACTCAGCTACTGATGATTTCCTTTGATAAATGATTGCAACTACAGAGACGTCGAGAGATTTCTTGCAAAATATCCGAAGTTCAAAAAATTTCAATTTCTCAGGTTCTCCCGTGCGACGCCAGGTAATTCAGCTAGATTTTATATAAATAAAAGTCAAATCATCAAATATGTAAATGCACATGTATTAAAATACACTTGCATATTTTTATTATAAAAAGTAAAGTAAAAATATAAAAATTTAGATTTAAGTTGGTAACCATATAAAGCGGACATAGTCCTAAAAAGTATTATTTTAATTTAAACTTTTAAGTATAAACTTAATTTACATACATATTATCTACATAACATACAATAATTATTTGATTTTATGATTGAATTAGCTCGTCTAATTCTTCCTCTAACTCAGTATAGTCCAATTCGTCATTGATCCTTAGTGAATAATACACGTGTAATAACTTTTTAGAACGTTCGAAACTTAGGCGATTTCTTATCGGCGAATGTACATGTGCCCAGCTGGAAAATACTCGCTCGATCTGTGCTGATGACGCAGGAACTTTAAGCAGTTGCTTTGCGAATTGGGATAAAATGGGGTATTTTGTTTGTGCCATATTCCAAAACACGAGTGGTCTTTTAATGCATTTTTCAAAAAGCATTTTGAAAAATGGATTCTGTGACCTGAAGTCGTCAAATTCTTCGATTCCGGCCCCGTTAAACTTTCGTAGTATAAAATTATTTATTTTATTAGTATGTTCACTTTTAAGTTTTCCACTGTCCATAAGCGGATGTAGGTAAAATGCCGTTAGGGCATATTCGTTTAGTGCCATTTCTTTTCTAGAATTTAGTTTCGATTTGAACTTAATAGGTAACTGAAGATCCAACCATAAGTTGGCTGAATCGGCAATAGAAAATGACGTTGATTGGCACATATTAATTATATGGCATATAGGATCGAATATTTTAATATTATCCTTTATTTTTTCTATAAATTCGTCTTCAAAAATAAGGGCCACAACCGCTGGTTTAACTTTTTTACATTTGGACTCAACTGTTACCTTCTTCATGTATTGCAAATTGTTTATTAATGATTGATATGCATCTCTGTATGAGCACCATCGCGTCTCACAAGGCAGGCTCACTTTACTGCCACCGTACATAACAATTTGTTTTTCAAAGTCGGAATGCTTAAATTCCTTGAGCACAATTAACAGCCTATCCGTCAGGGCTGTATCCAACACATCCTTTGCCAATAAATTTGCGGTATGGCTATTACATGTACTGTGCCATAAAATATGACTAGTAAGTCTACCCATTTTGAGCATACAACTAGCGTTATCCGAAACAACAGCGTACACCTTCGCATTGTACAATTCTTTTGCAATATCTACGGATTCCATTAGGATTTCAGCTAATTTTTCTCCTGTCTCACTTTCACCTGTTAGGTCCCAAGCTTGCAAAAATGCTTGTTCGTTACTGGCATCATGCAACATAGTTACCACAAGCTTCGAGTTGCTAGCGCTATTTTTCCAGCCATCAATCAATAATACAGATTCCTCCGAAATTCTTGCTTTAGCATTTGATATACAATTGGAATACGCATCGTCCAGCAATGTCGTTGATAACGCCTTGCGCCCTGGCAATTTTAAAGCGTACGCTGGCCTTAACTTTCTAATAAAAGATTTGAAGTGCTTTGATTCGACCAATCTTAAAGGTAAGTTACATCCGAAAATCAATTTGGCTAGTTCCTCATTTAGTTCCTTTTCCTCTTTTTCGTTTAGCCTATCTATATAATTTGCAACGGTACTTGTATTTTTCATTGTTTTGGAAACACGTTTATTTTGTTTAGGGGAACCGAAAGATCGTAGTATATTTTGTTTAGATGAGATTTGGTCAAGCGATATTACAGAACCTATTATTGGTTGATCGATTGATGACGATGACGACTCTATTATGTAACTAGATGAAAGATGGTTTGAAATATTCGATAGCTGCGAGCATACCGTTGGATTTGAGGACGATGATGATGACTGAACAACGTACGTTTCAGAAATATTTTGTTGACTTGAAATTTCCAGCGCCTATAAAAAAAAATTATATTAGTTTGAAGATTTTGTTTTTTTCTTTTTTCTCTTCTACGGATTATTAAACGTTTTAAATTATTGTAATAATATTATTATCCGTCAATTGTAGACGCGAATTGAATTTTTAAATACAGGTGAACTTAATACCTTATCGAAAAAGGAAAAAGGGGAACCAACAAATTTATTCTAGTAGACTGCGATTGCAATAGAGAAAGAATAATTGAAAAGCAAAACAGTAAGCCAATTTATTCTAGAGAAAGAGACATAATGTTCGATAAAGGCTGTGGACGAATAGTCGGGTAAATCGATTAGTACAGTAAATTGAAATTTTAGAACACAGTTAAGGCATTGCCACATGCACAAACGGCAAACCGGCATTTCAAACCGTCAAATCCAATTATTGACAAAATTGTTTGATTTTCTATATCAAAATTATTAAAAAATAGTTCGAATGTATAAGTTCTACCTTCTTCGTAGAAAACTTTATTAAAATTGATTTAATTTCATTTAAAAAACTCCAATTTTATATTTTGACGGACGGATTTTTGAATGAAATTAAATTCATTTTAATAAAATTTTCTTAGATTAAGGTGGAACTTATAGATTTGAACAATTTATTAACAATTTTCATTTTGCAAAATGAAGCAACTTAACCATAAATTGGGTTTGACGGTTTTAAATGCCGGTTTTCTGTTTTGCATGTGGCAATGCCTTTACCTCTGATGTCGTGCGAATTCTCTAGTAATTACTTTTGTCAAAAATTGTTTGGCGGGTTAAATTCTAATGTATATAGTAGGCACAACGTACAAAAAAAATGTCAAAAATTGTGTCAAATGTTTGTAAACATTTCAAAAAAATATAAAATATCTCTCAAATATCATTTTTGGTGGTGAAAAATGGCTCCATGTCCTGTTGTTAATAAATTGTTATAATTGTTCTAACTATTAATAATAATTAGAATGCAATGTGTCACAATAATTATTTAAAGTTACACAAATGTCAGGAAAATAACAACAACAAACCATTTACTCTTTTTTCATTCTTTTACCCTCCTTTTTAGTACGGTATTTGTATTTACCGTCTACACTGTTAAAATTTAGGTAAAGCGAGTATTTACCCGACTATTCGCCCACAGCCAAAGTATCGCAAAATCTGTTGTTCCAAAATCCCGTGCCTGGCCTAAGAAAATACTTTCAATGTAAATATTTTCGAAACAAAGTTAAATGCTTACAAAATTTACAAATTATCTTTTTATAGAATCAGGGCCCAGGACTATTTTAATATTACGTTTACACCAGTAGAATAAAAGTATGGATCAAAAAAATATCACGATAAACTCAAAGTAAAATTCTTTATTACTTTATCGCATACTTTTTTGCTATTATAGTATTGTACGTATCTAAAAAGTATGGTATAATGTTATGCGGTGTAAACCATACTATAATACTTTTTAGATACAAAAAATGACATTTTATTTCAATCTTTTGTTTATTGATGAAAAAAAAGTGTAAATGGCGATGGATTATGAAATTGGTAAAACACTAAAGTTATAAACTATTATAATTTGTGTTCACAAAACTGTGGTATAAACTAGTGGAGAAAAATATTTTATAATTTAAACTATTAAAGTAGCTATGGTGTAAACGTGGTATAGCCAACTAAACAAAAATATAAAAGAAAAATTGAATAAAATAATCATCAAACTAGAAAATAAATTAATTAAGCAAAAAGATTTGGCCAAATATGTTGGTAGTATAACTATAGATTCAATACTTTGACAAACATCTTAACGCTATAACTCGAAACAACCAGAAAGCTTTTGCTATGTTAAATAAATTATTTTGCTGCAAAACATTAAAAAAACATGTTAAGATAAGCTGTTATCAATTATTGATAAAGCTAATAATCAAATAAGGCGATCCAATATGGTATAACAAAACTCCGAGAATAATGGAGAAAATAAGAAAATTCGAAAGGAAATACATAAGAAGATATTTATCAAAGTATAGAAAATTAGAAAACTTACAACATTATATTTCAAATAAGAACCTATATAACTCGGTAAAATTTGATAGAAGCGATTTGTCTATTTTAAATTTATTTCGGGATCTCATTCGTAGGTCTATAGCTAATGTTGAAAATTCCATGATTTATGCAATGTATGTGCACTGATATCTTATATTTTGTCTATCTGGATCAAGCGGAGTTAATTCAAAATCATAATACTGCCGTGCCCATTTACCATAAACTCAGAAGAAAAAATAATAAGTCATTCAATCCAAGTATTTTTCAAGACCCTCATACTACCAGGTTCAATACTACTATTTCAGACAAATCAAAAATCAAATTTTGTAAAAAAATAATCTAACGACTTATGAAGATTCAATATTATATGCAGAATTAAGTTCAGACCACAACCATCAAATGATAGTATGTAGAATGGACTGATTATTGAACTAATTCTAAGAAGTCATATAATTTCAAAAAACTTAATTCGGAAAAAATTCGAAATAAAAAGTATAACAAAGAAGACTATATAACTCCACCTTTAATTGATGGCTCACGAACTATATACATATTTGTCAACTGAAAAAGTCAACTTAATAGCTGACACATGGAAATATTCATAAGCAAAACAACAGTTTAGTATACAAAACTATGATACTCGTACAATACAATAAATCTTACCAATGAATTAAAAGTCTAATATCTACATACACAACTAAAAATTAGCAAATCTCCTAAGCATTTGACTTACCGCATCACTCCTGTTAGTGTCACTGCTATCTAATATAACAATATTAGTATCATTCTTACTATTGTCAGTGTCGGTTGGTATTTTGCAAATATTTCTGTAACATGTTAAATTATCAAATATGTTAAATGTAACAAATAAATATATTTTTACTTTACCTGTGCCCTTTTAATCTGTTACTTGCGGTATTCTGCAGTTGTTTGTTACAGACCGTGCAAGTTGCAACGTGCTTCCCATTATTTTTTCCTAAATAAAACCCCAGCTCATTAAATGCTTTTCCTTTCGGTCGGCCAACCATTGTGAGTTTCCTTCGACAGTTGTATGTACCTAATAACTTATAAAAAAGACCAAATTAATTATTTTTATTAAATATTTATTATTAATAATAAGCCCAAATAGAAAACATGGCATGCTAATTCTAAAAAGCGCTACAGACGATCCGACTTATCGGACCGACCGTTGGTCAGACGGTCGGATGGAATTTCCATCCGACACATCCAACATAATTTTATTCGACCGACATGCATACACACTATCCGATTTTACATCCAATCCAACCAAATTGGTCCGACCGTCCGACCAAATCGGATCGTCTGTAGCGCTTTTAAGGCTTATGTAAAATCACAACTTAAAACATTTTATATAATTACATATGTACATCACAAAAAAATTAAACATGTAAATGTCCCACAAAATAGGAAAAATTGATCACACTCACCTACACGGTTTTCCTTTTTTATAAATAAATTACAGTTATGGTGAATCATATGAAATATTTCAAAATTCTTGCTGCGACTGTCGTAATGAGTACTTGAGTTGAGGAGATACCGTTGATTATGATTATTTTTCACAATTCAGTAAACCCCATTCGACATAAATAACCAATGACCCCCCACTACACAAAATTTTAATAAGTGTGGTTCAAAACCCAACCGGAAAATAAACCCAATAAACATTCACGTTGAGATTTTCGATAAAAAAACGAACTTCTTATAAATATGTATAATTAAATAACAGAAATTAAGTGGAAGTTTTCAAAGGAATGTACCAAAATTAAAAGGTACGTATCGAAATTCTAGTATCGGCAAAATGTACCAAATTTGATACAATTGTGTCAAAGTGGTAACACTGGTTATTGACGATTGTAAATGTTCGAAAAGCGCCGACCTACCGAACAAATTAAGAACTGAGCTAGGTATCCTTAAATGACATTTCGTAATAACAAAAATATTATAACACAATTGTTGTAGAAATATTAAAACACAAAACTAATATAATTTTTATTTGTTTTAAGTTTTAATTCGAAAAAACACAACTAGCAACACTTAAAAAGTCCAATAACAAATGTAAATCACCTCTTAAACGTCAAATTGGGATAGCTAGATCAGTTCCAAATTTTTTCGCTACGTGGTACTCGTAATCCTCCAATCGTCAATCCGCCAATTTACACTTGCTTTCTTGCATTACGTTTCTCTGCTTTCAAAAAATCAATCGACGTTTACACTAGTTTCTTGAAACGCGTTTCTTTTGAATTATTTGTCTATGTATATGTAAAGGATGAGAACAGCAATTTCCTAGGGAAAATTATTTTGATTAATTTATCTAAGTTTTTTTTTATTCAGTATTCCCTTTTTATGAATGCTAGCCATTCCTCACGAATACTACGTCGATAAAATACGAAAACGAAAAAAAATAATGCAACGTTGAAATATTTGATATATCGTTTTTGTTTGTATTAGTGCGAAGAAATTGCTTGAATTAAAAAAAATGTTTGGCGAAAAAAGAATTAAAGAATCCTAACCTCGAAATTGTGTTTGTAGGTACAGAGGAAGGGAACAAGGTGAGAAACGTAATGCAAGAAAGCAAGTGTAAACTGGCTGAATAGACCAAATAGTTTAAATATAGGGTAATTCAATGCGAACTGCTTGATGCCATTTTATTATATACAAAAAGGTCATACAAAATTTTACAATAGAATCGTAAACGACCGGAAGTGATAAAGAAATTATGGTTTCCCATTTATAATATAAAATCAAACTTTTATTCAGAAATAAAGGCATGATTTTCAATATTTACAAATATCTATAAGAACTATGTCGCTTTTGATGGATCACCCTCAACAATATGGCCAAAAAAATACAAAAAATCACAACAACTGTCATTTATAAAAATACATATATTTATTTGCAAATATGTATATATCTTAATATATACCTATTTGTAAATAAATATTATTTGAAATTTAGGAAAATAAAATATTTAAATTAGATAATATAAAATGTTTTATTTAAATAAAAAAATACAAATTGCAGCCGATTATCAAAATTTTGTGATTTATTATGTTTCCAAAACCGATCAAAAGATGTCTCTTAATTCAAAAATGTTTAGTCGAAATAAAACGAAAATTGGTGTATTTTAGCAAATTTAATTTCAAGTTATATTTATTATATGTATTATTATTCGTACATATTTGTCTAATAAGGATAGTCCCGCACAGCTTATTTATATTTACGCAGTTCCTCACTTTGATACATACACATGTAGTATCGTCAAGCAAACACTATGGCCCATAATTTTGTCCTTGGTCCGTTTTAACGAACGAAACATAGTGTGATTCCGATCCTAACGACCGCAAATAATTCCTTCGACGTTACAGCACATGTTCTTAAAGGACTCAATTGATTCAGGATTTCTTTTATTTATTTTCTTCATTTTTGAATAGGCCATACGTTTCGCAAGTTTGTGATAAACTGTGAAGCAATCATGACAAAATGTGGAATGGCAAATTTGTGGATACATTTTATACTGGTTCCCGAATCTTAGCATTTGAATGATTTGGCAACTACACACCACTGAACAAAAATATTTTCTCGAATAGCCCATCATGCATCGAAAAATAGCTGAATTAAACATCAACGAATAATTCTCTTCTCTGCAAAACATGAATTCATTTGATCGCACCTTTTAATCCGTTCGCTTTAATTTTATGACGCAATAATCCAAACCTAAATTTGTACCGGGTATTTCTGTAAATGACGGTCACTGTTCCGCACTTGAAACGGCATTCTCGCAGGTTGAGTTATCTTTAATTTAAGAGGGTGAAACGGGTACAATATAATATTTTGTGATACTTACTTATATTTGTTAACGAATCGAGATAAATTGTGAAATTACGCCCCGCGTCGGCGAGTTTTATAATAATAGTTAATTGATGCTTTTTGTAATATACGCTGTAATTTCACCAATGGATGGCTCTGTGACCCAATCAATTGTTGTTTATACATTTTATTTAAAAGCTCAATATTATTGCGTTTGTGTTGGTGCATTTATTGCAAATTAGTTTTTATTTTAATTTAATCATAGTGAATTAATAAAACACTTTTCTCTTAAAGAATTTTTGATGATGTGTAAAATAAACATTCTAGATACCATTTCAATAATAATATTTCAAATCAATAAAAGTTTTTATTCAAGAAAATTGGGGTAAAAAAAATTGGACTTTACATATGTTTTGTATGGGAAAAATTTGAGAATCCCATTGTATCAGTGGTTAATTCATTAATAAGCATTGATAGATCAAAAACTGTTGGCGTAAACTGTAAAAGAATTAAACCCATTATCGAACTGCTGATGGTTTATTACATTTTAATCGGATGAAAAATGAAGAAAATTTTAGTAAAATTTAAGGAATGAATAAAAAATACGTGAATACCGTTTCTTAATTTAAATACATTTCGTTTTGTATTGTAGAAATCTACCACAAAAAGTGTCAGTTATATTTGCGATGTAGTTTTTAATAGGGTATACTGTTTGTGATCTGAGTATACAGTGTGTGTATCTGTTGCGAAAACAGTTCGACAATATATATTTGAACCGGTGCCAGGCCTTCCCGGTGCTTTACCTCTGCCACCAAATCCTAATGATTATTTTAATTTGTAATCATCTGAAATGGCAGTTTTACCACCTGGTGTGAAATTACATCAATTACCACTGGAAATGATACCTGGTGCACCTATGGTCAGGCATATAATACTCAGGCTATTCCAATTCCGGCAACGGCACAAACGGCTTTAGCAACATCAACGGCAGCAGTTGCAGCCCAAAGCGCAGTGATATCACCAACACCGGGTGGGGTTCATTATCCCAGTCAAGATCCATCACGACTTGGCGTTATTAAAAAGCAATAAAATATTTTTATTTTTTTGTACATTTTGCATTTTGGAATAAATATGAAAATGAGTTTAAAAATTTATTTTAAAATTTTGACTTTTCGTTATAGTAAATCCATTTAGGTGAGAAAATGGCTACGCTCTAGCCGGTCGATCTGTGCCATTACATAAAACACATTTATTTTGGTAACTTATTTTATTCCGCAAACATACAAAAATAACATAAAAATACAATTTTTCGAATTGAACTATCCTAAAATTGTTTATACTTTTCATAACCCTTAACTAATTTCTCGTACACTTTTTGTCCAGCATCGTCGTTCGACAGCCGAAAATACAAAAATATAAAATTTCTTCATTTGACTCGGTGATCATAACATGGATAATAAAGGAAATTAAATAAGGCAGGAAAATAATGATTCTGACTTAAGTTTTTTTAATTTTAGTAAATTTTAATTATTGTTATTATTATTATTATTATAATTTTATTTATTTTGTCAAATTTCGTTTTTGACAGATAAGAAAAATGGTCGACTACTACACAGTCAATTTTAATTGTTATAAAATTAAATAAGAGCGCTATCTCCTATCATTAGTAGGAAATAATAATTATTTATGGCCATCTCGTGAGAAATATGAAAATAAGAATAAAAATTTTTTTATCGACATTGTCTACGAATTGTCTGCATACTCTACCAATTTTCGACATTTTCTACTCCAAAAACAATTATCTACGCTATTTTCGACACCAACATGTAGACAATTAAAATATACGCGTAGACGCACAACACTGGTAACAGATTCTCTCGGTCTAAGAATTGGTTTAAAGAATTTAGACAGCTTGATTTGTTGATGGTACCGATTCGTTTAAGATTGTTAACACTTATTGCCGTTGGCACTTGACGAAACACATTTAATAACATTTTAAATAAAACACTTGTTTAATATTTCGCAAATTTGAGATACAATTTATTCTCAATCGATTTCGACTTGCTAGGTCATCATCAGGAGTTAAACTAACAGTTACTTACAAAAATGATGGTTTAAATATAAAATTTCTAGTAATAAAAAACATACAAAGACTAACAATCATAAAAAAAAAAAAAAAAAAAATTTTAAAAATATATACGATTATAACTAAAATTTTAACCATAAAAATAAACTAATACAAACCAAATATATTTTTGGTTTGTATTAGTTTATTTTTATGGTTAAAATTTTAGTTATATATATTTTAAAATTTTTTTTTTTTTTTTTTTTTTTTATGATTGTTAGTCTTTGTATGTTTTTTATTACTAGAAATTTTATATTTAAACCACCATTTTTGTAAGTAACTGTTAGTTTAACTCCTGATGATGACCTAGCAAGTCGAAATCGATTGAGAATAAATCGTATCTCAAATTTGCGAAATATTAAACAAGTGTTTTATTTAAAATGTTATGATTCGTTTAAGAGTAAGTATTCCGTCGTGGTATGACCTTTCGTGCTTGTATGCACATATAATTTTGAATGCAATGTGTAACTTTTGTGATCTCAAAAATTGGCCACTAATTCGTTGTGTCTTATGTTTTGCACTTGAATTGTTGATGAATCGATTGATATATACGATAACCCGTTGAAATTTGAAATACGATGAATATTTTGACAACATTGTGTTGAACAGCTCATTTGTCAGGAACCCTCCTAATGCTTCGATCTTTGTTGGCCGTTCTTCTTCGTCGGTTCCATAACTGCTTTCTTGCTGTGACCAGTGCTCGTCGCTGTGATTTAGAAAATCAGGTCCCTTCCACCTTAAATCATGTTGTCGAAGTTTTGAGGCCAATATGCCTTTGCTGGCACAATCGGCAGGGTTTTTGGATGACGGCACGTATCTCCAGTTACTACGAGGTATGATATCCAGAATCATTGAAATTCGATTAGCTATAAATGTTGCCTATCTGCGAGGTTCATCGGCAAGCCAGTAGAGTACAATTTTCGAGTCTGTCTATGACACTATGTTGTTAATTTTGAGACTTGTTTCGCGGCTAACAGAGCGGCTCCGCATAGTTCTAGTCTTGGTACCGATATTTGCTCAATTGGTGCGACTTTAGTTTTGGATGTCACTAGCTGTACGTATACATATTGGGGCGTTATGATTTTGAAATAGACCACAGTACGCGCTCTTGCTAGCGTCGCAAAAACCGTGGATGTCGATGATGGTATGGTATGATGAATTTATGAATCTTGGAATGGTATTGAGTTCTACTTCTTGCAGGTTATTCCAAATTCTTTCTGACTGCTGGACAATTTAAGGACCATTGTCTCAATTGAAATCCATATTGAGCCAAAATGCTACTGATATTTTGCCTTAACTGTATTCCTTCTTCTACTGTATCTACTGTAGTCAATAAGTTGTCTACTTAGATGTTTTTGTCAATTTCGTGACACACCATTGGATTAGATAGTTTCTGCTCTTCGACTATTTGCTTCAGGCATCTTATCGCTAGAAATGGTGTTCTATATAGGCCATACGTAACTGTCTGCAAGCGATAGTATGAGATTGGATCTGATGGTTTTCTGCGCCAAACAATCTGCTGGTATTTTGTATCCTTTGGATTAACCAATACCTGTCGGTACATTTTTTCTATGTCGGCCGACATGTCGACTTAATGTTCTCTAAACCGAAGTATTATTGAGTATAAAGTTGATTGGATGGTTGGGCCCACAGCTAAATAGTTATTGAGGGATTGGCCCGTGTTACTCATCGCTGATCCATCGAAAACAACTCTCAACTTTGTCGTGGTACTTGTTGTTTTTAGCACGCCGTGATCTGGCAAATAGTACCCTTAGTTGGTGAGCACATGCTTTGGAGTTTCTTCCATATGATGCAGTTGTTCATACTCAGTCATAAACATATGATAAAATGCTTTGAACTCGTGATCTGTCTTGAAACGTTTTTCCATGCTCCTAACTCTCTGTATTGCGATGTTTAAGGTGTTGCTTTGATCCTTTGCTGGTTTAAATGGAAGGAATACAACAAATCTTCCATTCGAATTTCGTGTAACATTCTCTTTGAAATGCTGCTCGCATAATTTCTCTTTAGCTGATATGATACTCCGGTCTTCGTTAATCGATTCAATTTGTATGTTGAAAGAGTCAATTGGTATGTTGAAATAGTAAAATGTAATTTGTTTTTTGGTTGTGAATATTTATTACTGGTTTGAAAATAGAAAGTGGTGTTATTTGTATCTGTGTTCTGATATGTTTCAACTTTGTTAAACATTTTTAATTATTTTTTTTGTTTTTGTTATACACTTTGAATTTTGTTGTGTGCCTGTATTTAATAAACGCTATAGTTATGTCGCTATCTGATAAACTTGATAAGTTAGCATTAAACATTCAAAATCTAACAGAACGCATTTCAAATCTTGAACTTAAAGTGGAAAGTTTTAATCATGTCATTAATAATAAACTTAAAGTTAAGTTGAATGAATTAAGTGGCCAAGTTGATAATTTAAAATGTGAATCTGCTGTGTTCAATGATAAGATTAACAGTTTTGGATACCAGTTAATGGATATGGAAATTAAAAAACGTGCAAGTGACCTTGTTATATCTGGAATACCTTCAAATTCCAAGTTGTCTGCTACTGAAATATTTTTTAAGATTTGTGAAGTATTAAATTGTGATATAAGTGTTGGTATTGACAACGTATTCTTTCTGAAATCCAAAAATTCAACTGTTAAACCACCTTTAACTTTGTCAATTGTTGTCCAATTTTATATGAGAAGCAAAAAGTTCCAGTTATTTTGTGCTTATAAAGAAATGGGTAGTCTTACATTAAAACATATTGGATTCTTGTCTGAATCTCGTATCTACTTTAATGATGGTTTGACTAAAGCTAATGCTGAACTATTACATATTTCGAAAAAGATGCAAAAATACGGAAAAATCTTCAAAAGCTATACAAAGTTTGGGAAAGTATTTGTGATAGCAAAAAAAAATGATGTGCCTGTATTTATTAATAATAAAATAAATTTGGATCAGCTTGTACCACCTGTAATTCCTGTTAACAATAGTTCAACAACAAACACTAACTTAAATTTGCTGGATGGCAAGTAAAGTATTTAATTATCAGTGGAATGTCTGGAAAATCAAAGGGAATTTTTAATCTGTTTTACAACCATAATGATGTACATATACAATGATGAAAATGGAGCTTGAGTTGTGTCATTATTATTCTATTGTTATTAATTTGTTATTTATTATTATTTTAATTTGCTTTAAAATTATGTCTAATTATTTTTATATTACATTTTTATTTTATTTTTTATTTTTAGTTTACAATTTTGCTGTTTGTGGGAAATTGCAGTTTGTTTTTGGATACTATTGTCATAAACACTATTATGTCGGATAAAGTTTTAAATAATGTGAATGTGCGCAGCTGTAATCAGAATGATGCTTTGAAAGTGAATTTTATTGATAATTCAAATTTTAATTTGGTTTATTTCAATTCGCGAAGTATGTTTAACAAGTTGGATGAAATTAGATTTATGTTAAATGACGCTAATGTGCATATTGTTTGTCTAGTTGAGAGTTGGCTTGATGAAAGCTTTTCTGATAGAGCTGTTGCTATTAATGGATCTAATTCTCTGCGTAACGATAGATTGGGCAAGCTGGGTGGAGGAATATGCGTATATTTTCGGCATGGTTTGAAAATTAAAATTTTAGATAAGAGTGTGTCAAAGGGATTAAATTTTGAGTTTATGGTACTTGAAGTTGGATTCAAATCCTCTTTATTTTTGCTTATTGCTTTTTATAAGCCACCTAAATGTTATAATTTGAATGATTTTTTTGATGTTTTAATGAAATTTAGTTCGATGTATGATAATGTAGTAATCTGTGGTGATATCAATTTTGATCTTAATGGTTGTAAGGGGGGTGGCAATAAATTCAAAAATATTTTGGATTTATTTGGTTTTAAAATTTTAAATGATCAACCCACTTGTTTTACTTGGCATAGCAGTTCTCTTCTGGATGTTGTAGCTTCTAGTGATAATTTGAAAATTTTAAATTTGCTACAATTGGGTTTGGGTCATATTTCAGATCATGATTTACTGGCGTTTTCTTATAATGTCAATGATATGGTAATTGAATTGGAACCTAAATTAATTTCTTTCAGAAATTTTAATTTATTGAATTTTGATAAATTGTTAGAGTGTGTTAATAAGTTACCATGGGATAATTTGTATTCAATAACAGACGTTAATTTAAAAATTGATCTATTCAATTCCTTGGTTACATATTCATTTGAGAATGCTGTCCCTACATCGACTGTTAAAATTTCCAGGAAAAGTAAGCCTCTGTGGTTTAATAATGAAATTGAATCGGCCATTTTGGAGCGGAATATTGCTTTACGAAATCTGAAACTTAAAGGTACCTTTAAATACTCTTTAAGCGAAATTTAAATTCTATAGTGATAAATTTATGAGGTGTAAAAATTCTCCCTCAGGTTTTCGGGGATGTTGCAAAGATCTTGGTATCACCAAAGCTAAAATTAATAGTTTTGTACCTAACCCTGATGAATTTAATGACTATGTAACACTGATGTGCAACTCTACAACTAGTCTTCCTCTCGATAGTTTCAATTGGTTTAATGATGCGCATGACAGTTTTTCCTTTTATAATGTTGACATTGAAGAAGTCTTGAAAGCTTTTATGAGTATTAGGTCTAATTCTGTTGGCCTTGATGGTGTTCAATTAAAGTTTATTAAGATAATTTTACCTTACATTTGTCCGTTCATTGTCGATATTTTTAATTGTATTTTAACAACATCTGTTTTCCCGATAAATTGGAAAATCTCTAAAGTGTTGCCGGTTGCGAAGGTTTCAGATCCAAAATCGTTAAGTGATTTTAGACCTATAAGTATATTACCTTGTATTTCTAAGTGTTTTGAGGTAATTTTGAAAAATCAAATTATGAGATATTTAAATGATAAACAAATGTTGTGTCCTTTTCAATCCGGTTTTAGACCTAACCATAGCACTTCTAGTGCTTTGACTTGTATTTGTAATGACATTCGTAGGAACAGTGATTCCAAATTTTTCACTGTTCTTGTATTATTGGATTTTAGCATAGCGTTTGACTCTGTGAATTATATGAAATTGTTTTATAAATTAGGTAATGAATTCAAGTTTTTATCGAGCGCGATCAGTTTAATAATGTCCTATTTATCTGATCGCAAACAGACAGTTTTTGTTGCTGGACAGTTTTCAAAGGTTTTACCATTGAGCTCAGGTGTTCCACAGGGTTCCGTGTTGGGACCTCTTCTTTTTTTATTATATATTAATAGTCTTTCGTCAGTTATTAATTATGCGTCGTACCACCTTTATGCTGATGACTTACAGATCTATTTAAAAGGGACAATTAATAGTGTGGATGTTGCAATAGATAATATAAATAAGGATTTATCAGCCATTTCTTCGTGGGCATCTGATAATTGTTTGTTTTTAAACTCGTCTTAATTGCAAGCGATTGTTATTTATAATACTGTGATTGACACTAGCAGTTTTCCGCCAATTTATTTAAATAATGTAATTATTCCGTTCTCCAAAACGGTTAAGAATCTAGGCTTGGTTATGAATCAAACTCTATCATGGGTTGATCATATTTCAACTATTGGGGTTAAAATATTCGGAATGCTTAGAATTTTATGGAGAACCTCCTCTTTTACTAGCATAATTTTTAGGAAAACTATGTTTTTTGCATACATTCTTCCGCATTTTCTATATGGGTGTGAGGCTTTCTTTGAATTATCTCAATCTTGTAAATATATGGTTGATCTTTTATTTAATGCTTGTATTAGATATGTTTTTGGTTTAAGTAAGTATGATCATATATCTCATCTTAAGACAAGTTTATTGAATATTGAAATCACTGATTACTATAATTATAGAATTTGTTATTTTATTTATAGAATTTTAAAAAACACTGAGCCATTATATTTGTTTAACCAGTTCCAGTTTGGCCAATCATTGCGTAAGAGAGCGCTTATTATACCGAAAAATTCTTGTAAACTTTATCATGACAGTTTGTTTGTTAGCGGCATTCACATTTTTAATGTAATTGATCCTGCTATAAGAAATTCAACGGTATCTAATTTCAAACGGCATTTCCTTCAGTAATTCAGTTAATTGAAATTTATTATTATTATTAATTTTATTTGATTTTTTTTTTATAATTAGTTTTATTTTTCGATTAATTTTATAATAGTTAACTTTACTTATTATTATTTTTTTTTAATTATGATATTTTTGTTTGGAAATGTATACAATTTTTTAATAATGAGAGTTATTACTCTCCAATTGTATTTTTTGAATTTAAATAAAATATATATAAATATATATAATATAATTTCGCAGAATCGTTTCAAGGTGGCATCCAAATCTGCTGCGGGTTCTAGATAATTGCTACCTAACAATGATGTGGTGTACTCTTGTTCTCTCTCTTACCTGCCTGACACTACCCAGCCAAATCGTATTTTTGCAAAGTCGGGCACTCTTGGTTGCACTGTTTTCTTCCATCCAGTAACATTGAGAAGATGTGGTGTGCTCCGATTAACATATCTATTTCACCTGGTTGATTGAAGTGTGGGTCGGCTAACTTCGATGTGTTTCACATTTCGCTTGAAACATTAGTAATTGCTTCCGGTGGTAGTAATGACGTTAGTTTTGGAAGAATTAACGCGCTAAATTAAATTTTGAGTGACTTGGTGGTTACCGCACAATAATGGTGGTTCGACCTCTGGTGAGTCCAGCTTTAGTCATGCCTAAACCACTGACCGCTATTCGTGAGTTAAATCTTTTTAGCTTTAGTCGTTGCACATAAGACTCCGTGTTAAAGCTGGCCTGGGAGCCTAAATCTAGTAAGGTTCGGCATACTTGGGGTTCTCTATACACATCTAACACTGTAATTAAAGCCGTTGGTAGAATAGAATGAAGCCTTGACACCTTGGCCCCATTCTAATGTACAACCGATGCGTTTATAGATTGGTGACTAGTTCGTTCGTAATAGAGGTTGATGGTCTGCTATTAGAAGCTTCTTTGATCTGAGCTACATTAAAATGGAGTAGAGAATAATGTTTACCAGCACAAGTTCGATATCGCCGTTTTGATTGACAGTTTATTATTAAATGGCCACGGCTTAGGCAATTGAAGCACCTTCGACTTGTGTTGATCCACTCTCAACGTTGGTAGACCTTTAGGTTGTTGAACTCTGAACAGCTTAACAACGAATGATTTTTATCTTGACAGTATGCACACGTATACGCTAGCGTTATTGGTTCGCTTTCGCCTACATGTCCCCTTATCAATCCTTTAGAATGTCCGGATCTCATCGAATAGCTTAATGATTCCAGAGCACCGATTCTGATCTGTAGAAACTTAAAGAAATCGTCAAGATTTAGGTTATCCAATTCGGCTGATGTTTCTGCCCACGTGCATTTACTTTTGTCATCTAACTTGGTGACCAACCAGTAAATTAGCCACGGATCGTGTGGGATTCTGCTGTTGGACCGAGGGCCTTTAGACCTCGCACCACTTCATCCGCGGAATCTAGTAGATTCTTCACTTTGGCTGCATTTGCGGTGTGGAATGGAGGATGGCCTAGGAACGCGCGTATAAATGAATTCACGATATGTTTTTTGTGATCATACCTATTTCTTAGCTTTTTTAGCGCTTCCAAATAATTAGCTTCCGTAACGCTGATATGTCGAAGTAAGGCTGCTGCTTCACCCTTCAATGACCCATTCAGGTATTGTACTGGACTCAATATCTTTGAGTCATGAATCGTGGTCATAAAATGACTGCCATTCGGTGTATTCACCGGAGAAATGTAATATGTTTATTTTTGGCAGTTTCACTTCAGCTTGAGCGATGTGTGACGAATTCCAGGTATTATCGTTCGTTCCTGGAGTAGTGAATTCAGCTTCGTCTTGGCCACGTAGTACTTTTCTTCAAACTCGAAATCAGGTTCCTCGTCGTCGGCAAGGTCAAATATTTTGCCTTCGACATTTGTAAATTCAGTAATGAGCGAATCAACTCGAGAGATACGAGTTATTATCGCTTCGAAATCTGTATTATCTGTAATCGTGGCGATGAATTTAACGATGTTGGTTAGCTTCGCCTTGATTGTAGAGCGTTGCTTCTTGAGGCTTACTAATTGGGCCATTGCGTGATATGATTCTGCTCAAAAATGGTGAGCACGTCGATTTGCTCAATGCGGCGAGCACGTTGATTTGCTCAATGAGGCGAGCACGATGATTTGCTAAATAAGGCGAGCACGTGTATAGAGTTATTTAATTAATATTCCCGTTAATACACTTTTTGTTCACGATATCCAATGGTTAAAGCGATGTAGCTGGATTTGTTATTGGATCACTGCACTGCACTAGTTTGATTGCGGGTAAGGTTTTTTTTCTAACCTTAATGTCGACCGCATGCGCTATCCGTACTTAACCTCGTTTTTCGCGTTTATCGAGCTTATGGCTAACTGTGTACGATATATTGGCTTATTTTAAAAAATAAATAAATGCCACGAATTATATAATAAATGCCCGTCGTAACAGACGAGGACATTTCTCAAAATGGTGAAAAACAAAATTTATTTTATTACTGGGAACTCACCTCGCGGTTTCTCAACAGGCGAAAACTGTATTTATCCCTTTAACGAAGAAGGACCGGAAGGTCGAAGGACCAGAATGATGGGGCTACTCCTAAAGCGTTAAAATTTACTAATATGGGGCGATTGAAGTTGCTTATTTCCTACGTTATTTTATCTTGATTCTGCTTCTGCTTCTTCGAAATGGTGTTCCCCTTATATTTTTCACGAATTGGTAACCTCTTCACTTCATTGTTGTTATTGGCTTCCAATTTGACCAAAATACAAGAAAACAGATTCACAAGTTTTACTTTATTTTTACAATTTATTTTTATTATTTTATTGCGAATCTTTAAAACATAATGCAAAAATTTTGTAATGAACACAAATTTATACGTAATTCCAATATGTCAATAAGTGCAGGTGAATTCGAAGATTATGTTCGATATTTGGTATAAAAGTTCAAATTCAGGCGTCGCGTCGATCATAATCTTCGTTATCATTATTGCACTGAACAGAAGATAATGCATTGGAATTCCTCCACTATTTGACATTTAGCAAAAGGTAAGTATTAATAAATTCAATGAAAGGTAATTTATAGAGTTTTTATTTGTTTGATTTTAGGTATTCTTGATGTGTTTCAGGCTGAGATTTGTTTGTTAGGTAAGTATCCTATTTCAGTTGGATCAATCGCTTCGACAAATATAAAGCAGGATTATATTTTGTTGGGCTTTAAAGATTACAGTTCCAGGTTTATTTATGAAAGCTAGTTTGTGACAAGAGCAGTGAACACGACATAAAAATTAATAATTTGGCCAGTTATTCATTGTCATGCTGCAAAAATTATTATTTGCACTGCTAAAATATTTTCACAACATTTATTGGTAGTTCACAAACATTCCAATTAAAGTAATTTTCCATTTTCTGTTTATGCTCGGATACAGCAATAAGCACCCTATAACGAGAGTAATGTATGTATTGTGTGTATCGAGAACATTTATTCTCGTCACAAAAAAAAAAAAAAGAAAACAAAAATATGAAATGAAATAATCACAAAAACAACAACAAAACATAAAAATGTCAATGTTTCATACAGCTAACCCTAAGCTTTTTATTTATTTATTTATTCAATTATATTTTGTATATAACAATTTTCACAATCGTTCTTACCAAAAGAAAACAAAAAAAAAGAAAACATTTTTTGTGCCACTTTCCAATCGACAATCCGTGTCGCACATGTAATAATTTAACACATTATAAGGATTTTGCTTTGTCGAGTCTTCTCTGTAAATATTCGTTTCCATCATCATTCAGCATAATAAATGTACAAAAGCAAAAAAAAAGTGAAAATTCCATTTTTCCTACTTTACTTTGAGCTTTTGATTTACGCATAACTATTTTAAATTATGAGGCGGAATCGAATTTTCTATTTTCACACATTTTCCAGTTATTAATAATTTTTATTTTTGTTTGCACATGATGTTAGCTATGCACAATTATACATTCTGAATTAATGAGATAGAAAATATTTTCCGAGCCGAGATTTAATTTTCGTTTGTTCACATAATTTAGATAATATCATCGCACAACAAGAGATGATGGTGATGATAATGATGATGCAATTTGATTTCATTCTCGCCTAGACACAGTGTATAAAACGTTGAAAAACGAAAAGCAAAACATTTTTTCGCAAAGATTATTTTCTTTATCCTCATACTTTATTATGACAATTGGGAAAGTTCCATTGTTAAAACTTGACAGAAGGATACAAAAAAAAAAAAGTGTTTTGTGCTTCTTTATTATTATACGCTGTGTATATACTCGTATGAGTCTGTATTAGGGCGGCGCTTTGAAATTGTTGCTGGCTCAACCAAGATAAATAATGATGAGACGGAGGAAACATAAAGAACGGGTTTCTTTGAACCCATAAAACGGAAAATAATAATAAAAATCCAAAGTGATTTATTTATGTAATCATATAATCCAATTATTGTTTGTGAGTTGGCTTCTGATGAGGAGACAAAGACATTTTTACTAAGTGATATAATTTGATTGTATGTACTTCATAAAAATCGGAGAAAGTTGCTTTGAAAATTGGTATTGTTCAAATTACATTACGGAATTGTCATTTAAATGTCTATGACCCCCAAATTATATGTGAAAAATTCATATAAACTGGCTGTTTGTATATAGGACAGGCATTTATAACCTTGTATTCTCGTCTTAAGAAAAAAAGCAGGAAAGCTTGATGCTGTATAAGATAGCAGAACATTTTCAGCAGAAAAAAATTGTTTTCCAACTCACCACCAGGGACAGCACTAAAACAAAATAGTGTCACGTTTTTGACTTGTCAATCAAGGTTCGTATCACTGGATTGTGAATAATACAAACTTAATTCAATTTATCACCATGGCCATCAGAAACATCGGTATATGTCGATCCCAGTTACGTTGGTTTTTCTCAACGACCTTTGCTAGATATTCCTCCAATGTACCATTGAATCTTTCCACCATACCGTCAGACTGTGGATGCAAAGGCGTTGTTCTCGTTTTATTTATACCGAGCATCTGCATATTTCTTGAAACACCACCGATTCAAAATTCCGTCCTTGATCGGTATGAATCTCCATCGGCACTCCAAATCTGATAATCCAGTAGTTTACTACGGCATCAGCAATTGTTGTCGTCTCCTGATTGGGAATGGGGTACACCTCCGGCCATTTGCTGAAATAATCCATGATTACTAGCACATATTTGTTGCCGCTCTCAGTGGTGGGTAATGGGCCCGCTACATCCATTGCAATTCTTTCGAATGGTGCTCCAACGTTATATTGCTTCATGGTTCCATGACTTTTGCGTGCGGTTCCCTTCACCGCCGAACATTGGTCACATTTTTGGCACCATTCTATCACAGACTGCCTACATCCTGCCCAGTAGAATCGTTGACGTATCTTTGCTAGAGTTTTATTAATTCCAAGGTCCCCCACTTGCTCCTCCATGATACTCATTCAGAATTTCTGCAATCCGGCACTTTGGTATCACCAGCAACAATTGCTTCACTTTGCCATCCGTGCATTTCCACAATCGTTTTAAACAGCCATTCTCAAGACGGAGGCTATCCCATTGAGCCCAATAAGCTTTGACAATGGGAGTTCTGTCCGCGATTTCGCTCCAAGTTAACCGGTGTTCCTTTTCCTTCCATTTCATTATAACTGATAAATCCGTATCATTCAATTGCTCTTTCCTGATCATTTCGTCGGTCCACTCCTCATCAGGCAGCACTTGCGTAAGCCTAACGTCGATGATGCCTTCCTTTGCTTCAACATGGCCACAATGTTTACATTCTACTGGACACGGCCGTCTTGACAATGCGTCGGCATTTCTGTGTGCACTTCCCTTCCGATGTTCAATTTGGAAATCGTAGCTTTGAAGACGTTCGATCCTGCGTGCTACTTGTCCCTCTTGATTCTTGAATTGTAACAGCCACCGTAAAGCGCCGTGATCTGTCCGTAAATGGAATTTTTGGCCATAAAGATACTTATGGAAATACTTGACACACTCCACTATAGCCAACAATTCTTTCCGTGTCACGCAGTAATTACGTTCCGGTTTCGATAATGTTTTGGAGTAGTACGCAATAACTCTTTCTTGACCATTAATTTCCTGTGATAACACACCTCCTATACCGTCATTACTTGCATCGGTGTCCAAAATAAATTTCACGTTGGGTATAGGGTACGCGAGGATTGGCGCGACACACAACCGTCTCCTTAGTTTCACGAATGCTTCTTCCTGGTCATTCTTCCATTCGAATGCCTTGTTCTTCCTGGTCAACTCGTGTAAACTCTTGGCGATGTTGGCAAATCCTGGCACAAAACGTCTATAGTAGGTGCGCAATCCCAGAAAGCTTCGTAATTCGAGTAAATTTTTAGGTATTGGCCAGTTCTTTACCACTGCGATCTTTTCTTCGTCGGTGTGAATTCCATTAATCGTTACGAGATAACCCAAATATTTGACTTTAGTTCTGAACAGCTTACACTTCTTTGGACTTAACTTCAATCCGGCGGCCTGTATCCGATCTAAAACTTCCGCCAAATTCTTTAGATGCTCGTCAAAATCCTTCCTCATGACGATGATGTTGTCCAGATATATTAGGCAAGTCTTCCAATGTAATCCCTTTAACACGCGCTCCATTAATCGTTCAAAAGTCACAGGGGCATTACATAATCCGAACGGCATAACATTAAATTGCCAAAGTCAGTTACCCACATTGAAAGCCGTTTTCTCGCGATCTTCTTCGTGGACTTCCACCTGCCAATAGCCGCTTTGTAGATCTAATGTCGAAAATATTCGAGCACCCGATAATGTGTCTAATGTATCGTCGATCCTTGGCAATGGCTAGCTATCTTTTTTAATTACAGCATTGAGTTTTCGGTAATCAACGCAAAATCTCATGCTACCGTCCTTCTTCTCGACCAATACTACCGGTGAGCTCCATAGGCTGTTAGATGGTTCGATTACTCCTGCTGCCTGCATATTTGTTACCATTCGATTGAGTTCTTGTTGTTTTGCCAATGGTAGCCTCCTGGGTGGTTGACGAATCGGCATTTCCGTTCCCGTATCAATTCGATGCTTTACCACTGAGGTCCTTCCGTTATTATCCGATGTACTGTAGAATATGGACGTGTACTGTTTGAGTAGTTAATGTGCAGAATCTTTCTGTGCCTCAGTAAGATCTTCGGTCCATTTCTGCATGAGTTGTTCTACCATTTTTTTCTGCTCTTGCATGTCGGCTTTTTCAATCGGACTTTTCTGTTCACACTTTACTATAGTTGAAACCTCATTACATTTGCCGATGACTGTCCCTTTCTTAATGGTTTTCGTCTTATCCGAGAGATTTAAAGTCCTAATTGGTACTCTATAGTCGTTGTCTGGTTTAACTAGGGCTTTCCCGATTATAATTTCCATGGCTCCGTTCTCCTCTTCGTTAGCTTCCACAACCCACAACCTTGGTGACCCAGAACCTCCCTCCAATCTTCCCCATAGGATCGTTTTTGAATTCGGTGGCAGCCTCTCCCGATTATCAATATAATTCGCCTGATAGTTGCTCCGGCACTGCTATATTGAAGTGGCAACTTGATGTTATCGTAACTTAAAACTCCTCGTCCAACATCCACCACGAAGCCATTTGCCCTCATGAAGTCCATCCCCATTATGACTTCATCCACAATATCTGCAATCAGCACTTCGTGTTGGAAAAGAGTTCTCCCGATTTTTATGTTCACGATCTTTTTGCCTTTTATAATTGAACTATCTCCAGTTGCTGTTTGTTACTTCAATCCATTAGCTGGTTGTACACCTCTATCGATCAGATCTTTACGGACAATCGTGCGATTTGCTCCCGTATCCAGAGTGATGATGCAATCCATGCCATCAATGTCGCCTATGATTGTTAAGCTGTCACCGCCCCTTGCTACTTTCGAAACGCGGATGTAGGTTATGGGACAATCGGTTGTGGGAGTCAGCTTCTGCCCCTTTAAGCTGACTCTTTGTAGTTTAACGGCTCAGCCGTCATTTAACCTTCTTGCCTAGCCAATGCCTGCTCCCCGCTTGGTCGTCGCTGCATAGGAGATGGTGATCTTCCCCTTTTACTTCTTAATTCCCAGCAGTCCTGTGAGATGTGACCGATTTTACCACATGCCCAACATTTGATTTTGCCGCTTTCGTCTCGGTATCTTGGTGTTGACCATTCTGTGTTTATGCTGGTGTCGATTTCCACTCGGCGTATTTTCATTGACGGTTTGGTGATGGCTTGTGCAGTTTCATTTGTTAACGCACAAGCGATGGTTTCCGCGAAGGTTGCTTTAGGTGACAACATCACTGCCCTGCGTGTTTCTGGATCTCGAATGCCGTCAGTAAATGCGTCAATTTTTAGCCTTTCCATATAATCGGCCGATGTACTGGTATGTGCTAGATGTACTAATCGCTCGATTGCCGATGAAAATTCCTGAAGTGATTCTCCTCCCTTTTGGTAGCGGCTTTTCAATTCCATTCGATAGATTTCCCGCTTGTGATCACTGCCGTACTTCGTATCCAGCGCATTCATAATTTCGAGATAACTGTTGCGATCTTTTTCCGGAATTGTCTGTAAGGCCTCCGCAGCTTCACCTTTAAGGGCCACTATTAACGCTGCGACAAGATGTTCATCATTCCAACGGTTTTGATTGGCTGCCGTTTCAAATTGAAATTTGAAAATGCCGAAAGATGTTGTACCGTCGAAGTTTGGTGGTTTTAACTTGATTGATTGGACGGTTTGTACCACTTGCTGTTGAATCTCAGTCTTAAATTCAGTTCTAATATGTTGAATTTCTGATTGTAAATCCGTCTGCAATTTCTCTATTTCACCATAAACATTTGTAGATAGTTCTAAAATTTTCTCGTCCATTTTCTTTTGACCTTTGGCAATTTTCCCCATCTGACGCTCTATAATTTGGTTTGACTCCTAAATTTCGCCCAACTGTTGTTTCATTTCGTGTTTTATTTCCTTGGTAGACTGATTTTGTTGTTCCAACTGTCGCACATTTTGTTGTTCCATTTCATTTTTAATTTCTTGATTTGACTGCTCAATTTTCACCATTTGTCGTTCGTTTTGTTGTTTCATTATAGACACATCTGTCCTGTCATCTGGTTCATAGCAGCTATTAACTACGACAAATCGAAACTTCCAGAATGTTCTTGTGTCTTTTCGACCAACGGTTGTTTATCTTCTGCTTTCTGCTCTACGGTTGCTGCATCCGTTACTTTCTCTCCAAAATCATGATGTTCCGCGTCCAGTTCTTCGTTCTGCATGGCCTCACGTAGTCGCGCTTGTAAAGCTGCTTTAGTACCATCAGTAGCCAAACCCCGTTTCTCAAGTTCCCTTTTTAATTCTGGAACTTTTAATTCGTTGAGAATCATTTTCTTTTTCTTTTTTATTCACAATCCCACCGCTGTCACCAATTTGTTACGTTTTTGCCTTGTCAATCAAGGTTCGTATCACTGGATTGTGAATAATACAAACTCAATTCAATTTATCACCAACGAATTTATTTATTTCACAAAATTTATTACAACACAGTTTATCAATCAAAATTCACAAAATTACTTTATATAAATTATTCTTAAATTTTACTGATCAATTTTACTTTATTTATCGCACTACAACACTTTTTAAATCACTTTTTAATTCCTTTTAATCTTTATACTATCGCTTACCAAATATTACTGATCCAATTTGATTTCGTTCGCCTTTTTATATACACAAACCAAACTTCTAGAAAGCTCATGATTTTACTAGTTAAAATAGTGTATAACAATTTTATCATGGAAAATTCCATTTAGAACAGTTTAACATTGAGCTATTAATTTTAACTTATTCTATTAGACACTAGGTGTCACCGTCACAATAGAACTTTTTATGCTGAAATTTTTATTAGCCAGCAAAAAAATTATGAATATTGTTCATTGTTTGTTGTTGTTTTAATGATAGTTTTTTGTATTTATTATGCTTGTTATTCGTATTTCTCGTTCAATAAGATCGTCTAATTTATTTACAGTGAAACACTCTTCAAGCGCGCTATGAATACATTCGAATTTTAGCAACTGAAAATTCAAATAGGATCATGTTAATAAAATTTCTTTAGCGATTTTCCTTTTCTGATAGGCTAATAATAATTTATAAATTATAAATTGTTTTAGTAGTACAGACAGTACATTTTATTATTTACTTTTTGAACTTTAAACAAATGTAAATGATTAAATTATATACTAGAAAACGGCAGATGACTTCGCCCAATATGGCTTGGCTTTATTCGCACAAAATGGCTAATGGCCAATTCACCCACAAACAATTATAATTTGTTGGACTTTCGAACGATTTATATAAAGATTCACCAACACAACACTCTTAAATATTTAGTGTACAAATTATTTATTGTGTATTAATAATTCCTTATAATTAAAATTCACAAATATTTGGTTTTTATTTATTAAATTTTCTTCGGCTTAAAAATATTTGTTGTACACGGCTTGTCAGTCAAAAAAGAAGTGGCCAAACAAAATTTAATTTATTTTTTGTTAATAAAATTAAAGATCGCATACAATAAAATCCGCGGCCAAATGATCATTTCAAACTAAAGCTAAATTAAATATTAAAGCTACTTAAATAATTCAGCTACCCGAAAATAGATGGCAGTTTAGTAAACTATTATACGAGTATACCAACAAAATTGATACTGCAGTTAACTTCTTTATCACTTTAAAATATCAAAATTAGAACAACAAATATATCGAATGTCACTCACATTGTTTGTTTACATTAATTTATGACATTCGATTTTATTTAATTAAATAATAGTTTACTGCCTAAATTGCAATATTGTGCACCTCAGAGGATACACCAAATAATAATATAAGTTAAGTATAATAATTCAATTTAAATGAACTTTAAGTTTCTTAATGCTATTTACATTTTGTTTCCAGCTGATGATTTGAACCGGAGCTAGTCGAACATTCCGCCGGCCTTGAATCACTCGATTCAATATCCTGTACTGGCAGTCGGCATAACTTGTGTATCGGCCGCTTAACGAAACCATTGGCTGTTTTTACTGTCACTACTCGAACCTTGCCATCAGCACCGGGATGAATCTCCATTATTCGTCCAAGTTTCCATGATGTTGACGGATATTCATCGGAAATTAATACTACATCGCAAATTACTATGTTGTTTGATTTATTCTGCCATCGATCACGGCGCTGTAAACTCGTTAAGTAATCGCGTTGCCAGCGCTTCTGGAAATGTTGTTTAATTTTCAGTACCAGTTTCCAGCGAGCTAACTGCGATAGTTTCTCTTCTGATAAGTCTGGTTCTAGAATTTCACCGGAATTTCTTCCAATCAGAAAATGACCAGGTGTCAAAACTTCAAATTCCTCTCCACCAAGTGCGCATATAGGTCTTGAATTCATTGTCCCCTCGATCTGACATAACAACGTAAAGAATTCTTCCAGTATAAGTATCGTTTCACCTACTGTTTTGCGTAAGTATGATTTCATTGACTTTACCGCTGATTCCCACAAACCACCCATGTGCGGGGTAGACGGTGGGTTAAAGCACCACTGGATTTTGGTTTTACTAAGCTCCTGTTGGATGTATTCCTTCGATTCCTTAAGCCATGCTTACCACTGCTTAAGTTAATTGTTCGCACCTATGAAATTCGATCCATTGTCACTGTAGATGACACGACATATCCCTCTTCTCGCGATAAACCTTCTTAACACACCCATGTAACAGCTTGATGACATGTCACTGGCCACCTCGATGTGGACGGCCTTGGTGCTAAGACAAACAAAAATCCACACATTTTCACTGGTCTTAAATGGCCCACAATAATCCACTCGAACGTCGATGAACGGATGCGTATACCTCACTCGAGCTGGCGGTAGGTCACCTATTAATTGTTCCTCTAAATTTGGTTTGTATTTGATGCATTTAATACACTTATGTATTACCAGCCTTGCGACATCTCTTGCCCGTATGATCCAAAATTTTTGTCGTGATAGACTCACTGACAAGCCACAACCGGCGTGTAACCATTTAATGTGAACTTCTAACATAATAGCTTTGTAAATTGATGCGGAACATGGTAATTCTGCAATTTTGCTTGGTGTCGTAACTAACAATGGAGTTGGTTATTCGTCCTCCTACTCAAATAATACCATCTTTATCCAGAAAAGGGTTCAAGGCCTTGAGGGAACTCTTCTTTGGGACTTCTTGGTTTTTCTGCAAACATTTCATTTCAATAGAAAAATACTGACCTTGGATATAACTTATAATAGTTCGTTCCGCACGCAGGATATCTTCTTTGGTTAGGCAACAGGTCTTCTTTGGTTCGGTCATCTCAATTTATATATTGTAGTAGCACTCCCTCTATGATCTCTTCTGTATTTGAGATGGTTCATGTACCGCTTCATGTACGCCAGTATCCTCCTTTGCTTTTCGAATGAGCTATATCTCTTCAGGAATTCGTCGACGAATCTATTAGTTCTGCTCAATAATACGTCCAGGTTTTTACATTTGCTTTCATCTTCGGTTGGATAACATGCCCTTTGCTCGGGCCAGCATTCTTCATCTAATTGCAGCCAGTCCGGACCGTTCCACCAAATACATCTTCCATCAACAAAATCAACCACTGTTATTCCTCGTGACGCACAGTCTGCTGCAATATATTTCGATGGCACATGACGCCAACATTCACGTGGAAATTGATCAGTAATTATGGATATTATATTGGCAACGAAAGCATTCCATTTCCTCGGATGTGATGACAACCAATCTAGCACGATCTTGCTATCACACCTTAACACCATACGAACTAGTTTTATGTGCGCCCATGACATCTTAATGGTATTGACCAGCTGAGTCAATAAAACTGCTCCCAGTTAGTCTAAACAAGGTAAACTTAATTGCCGAATTGGTGAGACCTTGGTTTTTCCTGAAATTAAATAAACAGAGTTCTTTGTCTTAGCATAAACTGCCCCACTATATGCTAATTCACTGGCATCGGAAAAGCCATGTAGTTCAATTTCGCCACTTAATTGAAGCTATCTAGGAACCATCAATTCTTCGATTCCCTTTAATTCGATGCGGAGCGCTATCAACCTACTGCATATCTCGTTTTGATGTTGGTCATCCCGTTGTAAATCTGGTAGCCATAAACTCTGGAACAGTATTTTGATTCGTATCGTTATCGGAGACAACCATCCTAATGGATCGAAGATCCTGCTAGCTTCGGAGAGTAGTGTTCTTTTGGTATGTTTCGTTCTCTCTGCAAGGAATACTGTGAAGCAAAAGCAGTCTAAGTTTGGATTTCATTTTAGACCTAACAGCTTTATGCCTTCATCGTCTGTTATGTATTTTTCCATCGTTGTACTTTGTGATTTTAATACGTTCTGCATCTTGGGGCTGTTGGTACTCCATTTTTGTAACTTGAATGCGGCTGACTCGAGTATGTTGACGATATCCTCTCTGATTTTAATTAGTTCCCCTTCATCGCTGGCTCCTGTCATTAAGTCGTCAACGTACATATTTGTTTGGATGGCTGCGGCGGTTACTGGATATTTGCTATAGTTTTCCTTGGCGACCTGCTTAATGCATTTTGCGGATGAAAACGAAGCTGGAGCGGTGCCATAAGTCAGTGTCTTCAATGCATATTGCCTGTTTTAATTTTATAATTCACTATAAATAACTAGGTAATCTTAGATTTAAAATTTTTTTTGTATATTTTTTTATGATTTGTTAGATTTGTAAATCGAAACCCGAAATTTATCTAAATTTCAGTACATATACTCAATTTTTGATAATTTTTTGTTAACACTAACTCTAACACAGACAATACACTTTTATGTTTGCACGAATTGCGTCGCATCACAATCTCACGCTTTGACAGCTTATAGGTTGTTTAATACACTAGGCAAACGCGGTATCAATCCATAAATATAAATCCATCTCACAAATCCAACATCGCTTGACTGGAGCTACAGGCTTTAACAGTATGGATGACTGTTTCTTCTTTTCTGTAAAACTATTAATTTTGTAAACTGTTTTTTTTTTTTTGTAAATCCAAAGCTGAGAGGCCTTTCCTCTATCCCGTTAGGGATTTAGCTTGATTTCCTTACACATGTAAAAATAAGGTTTTTCAACGTTTACCTATGGTTAAGATAAAGTAACAAAAAAAAATATTAGAAAAATCAATCTCCAATAATCACTTGCTTAATCGCGATGTGTCAAAACAACAACTTACCAAAATTTTTCTTTATTATGTACGTGCATATAAAATGAATAAACACATATTTTTTTGTATATAATTACTTAGGTATACCCAAATAAGTAAACCACAAAATTAATAATTTTTATTTTTTTAGGACAATGTCGGTTGATCCATTCACTTTGGCCTCTCAAATTTAATTGCAAATTTTATCTTGTTATGGACCAAAATTCTCAAACAAAAAAAAAAAGGAAAAAAAATCTGCCCTACTTATATACTATGTATACAGTACACTAAATACACCTCCGCTATCAACGTTATATATACAAATCAAAGTACCATAATCATCATGGATCAAATATGAGTATGAATCATCAGCGATGATTACTAAAATATTTATATGTACTTTAAATTTCAATACACAGTGTATAAATGGATAGGTATTACCTATATGAACAATTCAAAGACCGTTTATTCTGCATATACCACCAAGAGATAAAAAAATGTTAAGTTCGATGACCGAAAGTGATCATGATCACAATAATATTTTGTTGTTGGTATTTATTTAATTTTGGTATTTGTCATTTTATGGCTGATCATATCGTTACCCTTTCTATTTCAATAATCGATACACAGCTGTAACAGGACAGGTTCTACAGTTTGCTTGTAAAGTTAACCTGCTAATATTCACTGATAAAATTATGGTATTGCCCCTTGAATTCGGGATTTCGCCTAAACTTATTCTTCATCGCCTTAAACCGTTGGCTCGCCACGACATAGTTGGATCCAAGACTCATTAGTATTTTACTGACCGGCAATTTCACTACGAATTTTCCATCTTCAGCTCTTTGCGTTGTTTTTTCAAACCACTCTTCACAGTATTTTTCCTCCTCGGTGAGATCGTTCATCGATGGAATACTCTCTATTTCCGAAAACTTTCGTAACGTGATATCCACCTCCAATTGTGACGTTAAAATTAATCACTTCGTTATTGTTATTTTTCCCTGAGACATTTCGCCCAATTATCCAGCCAAAAAGTGTTTTGAGGACCACTAGACGCGGTGAAAGCCTATTAGCTGCTGGTTTTCCACTACTGCGAAGAACATCTCAACGCCTAGCAATAAATCAATGTTGCCACCATCGTAAAACCTTGGATCGGCAAGATTCATTGATTTTAACTTGTTAAGTTCTGCGCAGCCTATTTTGGATGCTGGTTGTAAAGTTGTGATTTTTGGTACCACATAGGCTTGAACATCAACAACCATCACACGCCCATTTGCTATCATCAATCCCAATTTTTGCACACAAGCGTAAGTGACAAATGTGACTTGCGAAGCTGAGTCCAGAAGTGCACAGCATAGTTTAAACTCACCATTTACGTCCTTCACTCGTACAATAGCCGTTGGTAAAATAGCTTGCATAGAATATATCACACTTGTTTGGTAGACTTGCGTTTCAGGTTCACCTTCTTTGCTCGTTGATGGTTTAACTTGCTTCGAACCTTCATGTAGCGATGTAACGTGGCTGACTGCGTTTACTTGAGGGGAATCGTCATGCAATAAACTATGACGTCTTCTGTGGCAACGTTTACATCTACTTCTGGCATGACAGTTATAAACACTATATCCGTTATGCAAGCAATTATAGCATCGTTTCTCATTTGTTATAAGGCTCTTCCTGCCGGCTAATGACATGTTCGCGAACTCCTTACACTCGAATAGCAAATGCGTCTCGCTCTTGCATACGGAACAGCTGCAAGTTTCTTTTTTCAACTCGGTTGTTTCAGTAACCAACGCCCTTGCTGACACCGGCTTGGCTCTCGAGTACGATGACATGGATTCTAAAGCATCGCATCTTTTGTTCAAAAAATCGAAAAACTACATCTTTGTTTCCTGATCTAACTTTTTAATCAAAATATATAATTATGAGTTCGACACATGTGAGGTTATAAAAAAAAATTATTTTATTCTTTATTTTTTTTCTTTTACAATTTTTACATGTTAACTATTCTACGTTAAGATACGAACTAACTTTTATTTAATTTATTTTCTTAAAGTTGAAATTGATTATGTCTACAATATTCACGTTGTACATAGTCAGCTACTTTTTGTTGGTTCTAGTTACTCGTATGATTCTCATTGTTTTGTCTACGTCTTATGTTGCATTTCAAAATGTGTGAAATGCAACTATGCAATTTGTTGGAATGTAGATTGAAACTATACACTTTATTGTATTGTGATTATATACTTTGTTGGCATATAACTATATATTAGCCAGCTGTCTCTGGTTTCTGCCCTGCAGTCCGCGAAGCACTTAACGATATATTTCTTACGATCATATCGTTCAACCAATTTGGAAAAAATGCCTCGTGGTAGTTCGCCTCCGTTAAAGTAAAGTACCTAATTGATTGCGCTGCTTCTCCAATTAATAAGCTTTTCAAATATTGCAATTTTTGAACTGCTGGATATCCTTTTCTGTGAATTGACGTATTGTACAAATCATAAAAGTTAGGCCATTCAGTATATTCACCAGAGAAAGGAGGTATGCTTAGCTTTTTAAATTTTATTTCTCCGGCTTGAGGTTGAGTGGTATTTAATAAGGAATCATCGAGTTTTTCAGCATCATGGTGTTTTTCATTTAGTATACGGATCAATTTACTGAGCTTTGCAGAAACCAAATAATATTTTGATTCGAATTCTCCCATTTGGGACTCAATGTCGGGATCAATACCATACCATGTCTGTTGTTTGTTTGAAATATTGATTTATTTTTTTCCGTCCTACTTTACGCCTGGAGTAGCCAAATCAAGGACGTACGGCTACAGATCCGTCTTTGAAAACCACCTGCACATTGCATTGCTTCATGCCAACTTGTAGTGTTGACATGAAAGGTGGGTCGGCCCATGGATTCTGCACTCTCAACAGGGGGTCATAGATGTGTTCATTTTCATCACTGATCGTAATCTGAGATCAAGGTCAAATGAGATCAAGGCCAGGTGTCTTTCCCGGGCTTATTCCATCATCGCCTTGAAGCTTTGCATCATATTAGTCAATTTGTTTAAAGCTGTTATGATGTTTCCCTCTTCACTTGCTTGAACTTTAGGAGCGGTAGCTTTAAGAACACTTCACATCACTTTATGAAACCCCTTGGTGCACGCTGCCGTTTACATTTGCGTACTGTTTATAATTTTGAGTTTAGAATTTCTGGTTGTGCTTCTTTTCTAGCTGAAGAATAAAGATCAAAGATTCGTTGTTCTAATCGCTGCTTTGGTTTTATTCTCCTTTTCAATTCTCGATAAATTAGGCACCCTCTATAACTAGCTGTGTGATTTCCTTCGCAGTTTTTGCATTTTCTCACTGATGCTTTCTTTTTTGCTTTATTGCAAACCTTTAAATTATGGAGTTCACCACATATAACACAAACATCGTTCAAAGTGCAATATGCTCTAGTGTGCCCATATTCTTGGCACTTAACACACTGTACCGGTCCATTTCGTTTCCTGGGTTCCTCGATGGTAATTCTTCTGTACAGTATATATTTTAGGTCAAATATTGCATGGTTGCCTTTAGCCTTTTTATTGTCTGGTTCTAATTCCAGACGAAACAATGGCTGAGGCATCTTTTCCCGATTTATAATATTGGTAATAGATCTTCATTGGAAACCTTTTTCAGCGAGAGCAGCTCGTATTTCGTTTGCATCCACGTAACTCTCTATTCCTTTTATGATAACGACCAAACCTTTTTGACTATTTAGTTGATAAGTGTAGTAATGTTTACCAACTTTGTCAACATTTTTAATTAATGCTCTGTAAGCATCAATATTGAGCGGTTGAATTTTTGTTGGTTTTATATCTCTTTTTTTGATCGCGAAAATATAAAATGCACCTTCCGTAATAAACTCGATTGTTTTTACAAGTTCGCTATTTGATCCTTCCCTCAAATATATTAGTGGAAGCTTTTCAGTTTTTGAAGTTTTTTCGGCCGGCGGGTCGTTAACAACCAAGCAAGAATATCTATTACCATGCATTGACTCAACGCTAGGTTAGGTAAGGTTTGGGCGTCGGTCCACTAGGATAAGCCATAGATACAAAAATTGTCCGTAGCCATACCACGTATAATTGTTTCCTTGAACTCATTGGAACCATTTTGAGCTGTTAAGAAAGCGCTGGATACTCCTGATGTCCATCCTACAGAGATCTGTCAGGTCTTTGAAGAGGGGTGCCCCTAGAAACTTTAGTCTGTCTCGTACCCAACGAGGGCAGGTGCAAATAAGATGAAGTACTGTCTCTTGCTCCTCTTTGTCCTCGCAACTACGACAGTAGCCATGTAAGAAGACACCAAGTCTACTCGCATGTTTCCCCAAGATATCTAGGGAAGTCACAAATAGCAGAGTCTGGTGAGTGGATGTGCTCCTCAGTGCACCACTTATCCACAGAGAGATTGTTCCCTGATTTTTTGTCAACAGCTTTTAGTTAACAGTTTTGTCCAGAGCAGGCCACCAGACTATTACCCCATACAAGAGTATGGGTCTGACTACCGCTTTAGCCCCAATGCTTTTCCAATGCTCTTTTTGCAAGAGTATAGCGCTACCGTAGCTTTCTTCACCCTTTCCAGAATATTAGGTTTCCAACATAATTTGCTATCCAAAACGAGACCCAGAAACTTCGCTTTAAATGTAAAAGTCAAGCTGAACCCATTTAAAGTGGGAGGATCGATGTGAGGAAGTTTATATTTCCTAGAGAAGAGAACCAATTCGGTTTTGTGTGGGTTCACATTCAACCCACAGCCATTTACTTATAGTGAAAAAGTGCCCAGGGCATTTAGAATACGCTCACTAATGGTGCCGGTATGTTTACCACGGACACCAATACCAACCTTAACCGCATAGGCAACTACCTTGAAGCCACAGTCCTCCCGTCTCAGCAACAGGTCATTTATGTTCGAGTTCCAAAGTAGGGGGGACATTACGCCACCCTGGGGCGTACCTCTGCTTGCAAATCTTCTTACAGAGGATTCTCAAAACTGGCATATACGAGTATGATTCTGCCTCTTAGCGTCTGATCTATCCAGTCCTTGAATGATTTATCCACTCCCAGATCTGAAAGTGCCCGAGTTATAGCGCTTGGAAGCATATTGTTAAAGGCCCCCTCAATATCCAAGAAGGTTATCATTCCGTAGTCTCTATATTCGTAAGATTTTTGAATGAAAAATAAAAAAAATGAAGAGCAGTCTCTACAGATCTCTCCTTGCAACAGGCATGTTGAGATTTAGACAGCTTTTCCGACACAATCGCGCTTCTAATATGAGCTTCTATTTGTCTTTCCAGTGTTTTAAAAATGAAGGAAGATAAGCTAATCTGTCTAAGGTCTTTGGAATTGCAATGTAAGCGTTTTCCCGCCTTAGGTATCAAAACAACCTCCACTTCTGTCCATTTACTAGTAATGTGACATATAGTAGTTCTAGGCTGCATTTGAAAATTATCTCTAGTGAATTTATTTGCGCTTGCACTGGCCGCTGATCTAAGGGTTCTTCTTAGTTTTGATCGGGCAGTATTATACCGGTCTATTCCCGTTTGCACTAAACACTGACCTACATCATTGTTTATTTTATTGTCATCTGATGTCAATTTTGATACTTGTTCTGCAATGGAAGCCTTTCCACACGTGTATTACACATTATATGCGATTATATACTTGCCGTAAAATTAAAATTCATCATTTTCATCACACTTTTCAAATATTACAAATTTTATAATAATATTTTTGAAATCTAAGAGAAAATGAACGTCTACTCATCTATGTCAATGCTAACGTTAACGAAAACTTAAAATATTGATGTCATTTATCTTAAGTTTTTTTGCATAAAAACACAAGCAAAAATAAAACATAAAAAATTCAACGATCGAGACAAATTGACTTGTGAGGTGAATTTAACGATTTTAACTTTTTCTGCAAGCATCATATACCAATCATAAAATATATTTTACCTATCGTGCGTTTCCCAAAAATTGACATATTTTTCATCCAACTAAATGACGAAAAAACTTTAGAATACATTAAATGATTTTTCATTTGTTAGCTGTTAACAAAACGATAAATGATTTTATCCTTACGTATATAATATATGTATAATGAAAATTGATTTTTGGCTATCAGTAGCAGCAAAACACAATAATATAAAAAGGCACAACCCTTTAAAATTTCTTTGCCGCATACATAAATTGGAAGCAGACATAATACTAAAAAAAAGGCAAACCGTATTTTATTCCATCTCGAAAATGTCATGTATCATTTGTCAAAGCTATAATATACATACATACACCCAAATTCGTAACGTGTCCGTTTCAATGCGACCAAAATAAAGTAATCCAAATCACGATGAGCGAGGGAAATAAATTCAACCACTTTCTATTTATATCAACTTCTTGGTGTTTTTATTGTATGCTTTCTTGCGAGAAGATATGATATTATACTGTTATTCAGATTTGATGCGGGTCAACATTTTAGAAGAAGGATAACAATAAAAACAGAAATCCGGTGATATATGATATTAGTATGGCAAAATGAAAATTATCGAAATTGTTGTGAAGGGTTATTTTTGTACTCAAGACTGTTGCTGCGCTAGAACCATTAATGGATCCATTGTATATTTATTTCTGGAAATGAAAGGAAATAAATTTTTGCTGAAATATTTAAAGTGAGCAAATATTTATTTTGCCAAGCGAATGTGTCGTAGATGAAGTACTGATGTTTTGTCTGGATAAAATGGTTTTTTCTGTCTGCCTCCTTATACACATTTTCACTCGTAATGAGAATTAATGCAATACCTTTTCAATCTTATTTATAATAAATGTATTACTTTAATTTACAATGTTTTTTTTTGTCTTCTTGATGATTCCTCCTATAGCGTAAAAGCGCTGAGACTATGTCAGATGCTTTGGCTTTCAGAAATCGGAACAACTCCTTAAGATGATTATTTGCACCTACAAAATTTGCTCCATTATCGCTGCATATTGTCTTACAACTCGCTCTGCGTGATGCCAAAAAACTTTCGGTTGTGAGATTGCTTACCATCTCTATGTGTACCGCTTTAGTGCTCAAGCAAACGAATATATAGGCGTATACTTTCACTGGTATCTGATCTCTCCTTCTTATTGATTGTACCTTAAATGGCCCGCAATAATCTAGACCACTTCGCCCACAATAAGCTACTAACGAAATTATGCTACTAACTCCACCGTGCTCCTGCCTCTAGACGCAATAACAGCCGGATTGTCCTTTGATGCAACGTGCCGCTAGTGTTCTCGCTTGTACAACTGCATTATTTTACTCTCCCGATTTGCCACGAAAAAATCACTGGAATTATGGATTCAAACATTGGAATCATGGATTTCGCGAATCAGTAAACTCCTCCAGTAGACTCCTCCACCAATTTCGTCAAGTTCGTCAGCAGCAATATGCCCATTAACTCGAGCCGTGGCAATCTAATTTGCTTCACCGTTGATATGCGGTATTTGGATGCAATTGTGTTTGCCCTTAGTCCTTTCGCTTGTCTCCACTAAAGCATAAACTACCGCGGCATATGCATGTTCGCTTACATCACTTAATCCAATCAAACTCACCTGGTTATTGGGCTGTAGCCATTTTGGTATTCGCAAGCTGGCAGTTTCGATTATGTCTTTCCTAACTGTTATCGATTGTTTAAAAATGTTTGGCACCAGCTTCTCATCCCAGCTTAGATTCTGAATCCATAGAGATTTTGGAATACAATTTTTACTCTGACTACTATTAGTGTTAACCAGCCAAGCCGGTCAAAGTTACAGCTAGCATCCGATAATAGTGTTCGCTTATTATGTTTCTCGCGGTTCGGTAATTGTATGGTGAACATAAATGCATCTTCATATGGGTCCCATTGAAGGCACAATACATTTGGTGTGTCTATATGCCCTCGGATTTGTATAGTCTGCTTCTCTGACACATAACATCAAAGTATACATTTGTGGCCAGAATTTTTCAGAAATGTCAAATAGCGATTTTGAGAAAAAAATGAAATTTTCCATAAAATCTGTAGTAACACCCAGGCGATTTAAACGCAGCCCGGCACAATATTTGCAAATATCAAGAGTTATTGTTAATGATAACAAGCGGAGCAAACGATACATAACATCAGAGTATACATTTGTGGCCCAGAATTTTTCAGAAATGTCAAATAGCGATTTTGAAAAAAAATGAAATTTTCTATAAAATCTGTAGTAACATCCAGATTTTGAAAAAAATGAAAAATTCTATAAAATCTATAGTAACACCCAGGCAATTTAAACGCAGCCCGGGACAATATTTGCAAATATTAAGAGTTATTGTTAATGATAACAAGCATAGCAAACGATTCATAACATTAGAGTATACATTTGTGACCCAGAGATTTTCAGAAATGTCAAATAGCGATTTTGAAACAAAATTAAATATTCTATAATATATGTAGTAACATCCAGGCAATTTAAACGCAGCCCGGCACAATATTTGCAAATATCAATAGTTATTATTAATGATAACAAGCATAGCAAACGATACATAACATCAGAGTATACATCTAGCGATTTTGAAAAAAAAATGAAAATTTCTATAAAATCTGTAGTAACACCCAGGCGATTTAAACGCAGCCCGGGACAATATTTGCAAATATTAAGAGTTATTGTTAATGATAATAAGCATAGCAAACGATACATAACATCAGAGTATACATTTGTGGCCCAGAATATTTCAGAAATGTCAAATAGCGATTTTGAAAAAAATGAAATTTTCTATAAAATCTGTAGTAACATCGAGGCGATTTAAACGTAGCCCGCCACAATATTTGCAAATATCAAGAGTTATTGTTAATGATAACAAGCATAGCAAACGATACATAACATCATAGTATACATTTGTTGCCCAGAATTTTTCAGAAATGTCAAATAGCGATTTTGAATAAAAATGAAATTTTCTATAAAATCTGTAGTAACATCCAGGCATTTTAAAGGCAGCCTGGCAAAATATTTGCAAATATCAGAGTTATTGTTAAAGATAACAAGCATAGCAAACGATACATAATATCAGAGTATACATTTGTGGCCCAAAATTTTTCAGAATCGTGAAATAGCGATTTTAAATAAAAATGAAATTTTCTATAAAATCTTTAGTAAGATCAAGGCGATTTAAACGCAGCCCAGCACAATATTTGCAAATATCAAGATCTTTTGTTAATGATAACAAGCATATCAAACGATACATAACATCAGAGTATTCATTTGTGGCCCAGAATTTTTCAAAAATGTCAAATAGCGATTTTGGAAAAAAATGAAATTTTCTATAAAATCTGTAGTAACATCTAGGCGATTTAAACGCAACATGGGACAATATTTGAAAATATCAAGAGTTATTGTTAATGATAACAAGCATAGCAAACGATACAAAATATCAGAGTATACATTTGTGGCCCAGAATTTTTCAGACATGTCAAATAGCGATTTTGAAAAAAAAATGAAATTTTCTATAAAATCTGTAGTAACACCCAGGCGATTTAAACGCAGCCCGGCACAATATTTGCAAATATCAAGAGTCATTGTTAATGATAACAAGCATAGCAAACGATACATAACATCAGAATATACATTTGTGGCCCAGAATTTTTCTGAAATAACAAATAGCGATTTTGAAAAAAAAAAGAAATTTTCTATAAAATCTTTAGTAACATCCCGGCGATTTAAATGCATCCCGGCACAATATTTGCAAATATCAAGTATTATTGTTAATGATAACAAGCATAGCAAACGATACATAACATCATAGTATACATTTGTGGCCTAGAATTTTTTAGAAATGTCAAATAGCGATTTTGAAAAAAAATGAAAACTTCTATAAAATCTGTAGTAACATCCAGGCGATTTAAACGGAGCCCGGCACAATATTTTAAAATATCAATAGTTATTGTTAATGATAACAAGCATAGCAAACGATACATAACGTCTTAGTATACATTTGTGGCCTAGCATTTTTCAAAATGTCAAATAGCGTTTTTGGAAAAAAATGACATTTTCTATAAAAACTGTAGTAACACCCAGGCGATTTAAACGCAGCCCGGCTTAATATTTGCAAATATCAAGAGTTATTGCCAATAATAACAAGCATAGCAAACGATACATGACATCAACGTATACATTTGTGGCCCAGAATTCTTCAGAAATGTCAAATAGCGATTTTGATTTAAAATGAAAATTTCTATAAAATATTTAGTAACATCCAGGCAATTTAAACGCAGCCCGGCACAATATTTGCAAATATCAAGAGTTATTGTTAATGATAAAAAGCTTAGCAAACGATACATTACATCAGAGTATACATTTGTGGCCTAGAATTTTTCAGAAATATCAAAAAGCGATTTTGAAAAAAAAAAAAAAAATTCTATAAAATGTGTAGTAACACCCAGGCGATTTAAACGCAGCCCGGGACAATATTTGCAAATATCAATAGTTAGTGTTAATAATAACAAGCATAGCAAACGATACATAACATCAGAGTATACATTTGTGGCCCAGAATTTTTTAGAAATGTCAAATAGCGATTTTGAAAAAAAAATGAAATTTTCTATAAAATCTGTAGTAACATCGAGGCGATTTAAACGCAGCCCGGGACAATATTTGCAAATATCAAAAGTTATTGTTAATGATAACAAGCATAGCAAACGATACATAACATCATAGTATACATTTGTGGCCTAGAATTTTTTAGAAATGTCAAATAGCGATTTTGAAAAAAAATGAAAACTTCTATAAAATCTGTAGTAACATCCAGGCGATTTAAACGGAGCCCGGCACAATATTTTAAAATATCAATAGTTATTGTTAATGATAACAAGCATAGCAAACGATACATAACGTCTTAGTATACATTTGTGGCCTAGCATTTTTCAAAATGTCAAATAGCGTTTTTGGAAAAAAATGACATTTTCTATAAAAACTGTAGTAACACCCAGGCGATTTAAACGCAGCCCGGCTTAATATTTGCAAATATCAAGAGTTATTGCTAATAATAACAAGCATAGCAAACGATACATGACATCAACGTATACATTTGTGGCCCAGAATTCTTCAGAAATGTCAAATAGCGATTTTGATTTAAAATGAAAATTTCTATAAAATATTTAGTAACATCCAGGCAATTTAAACGCAGCCCGGCACAATATTTGCAAATATCAAGAGTTATTGTTAGTGATAAAAAGCTTAGCAAACGATACATTACATCAGAGTATACATTTGTGGCCTAGAATTTTTCAGAAATGTCAAAAAGCGATTTTGAAAAAAAAAAAAAAAATTCTATAAAATGTGTAGTAACACCCAGGCGATTTAAACGCAGCCCGGGACAATATTTGCAAATATCAATAGTTAGTGTTAATAATAACAAGCATAGCAAACGATACATAACATCAGAGTATACATTTGTGGCCCAGAATTTTTTAGAAATGTGAAATAGCGATTTTAAAAAAAAAATGTAATTTTCGATAAAATATGTAGTAACATCGAGGCGATTTAAACGCAGCCCGGCACAATATTTGCAAATATCAAGAGTTATTGTTAATGAAAACAAGCATAGCAAACGATACATAACATCATAGTATACATTTGTGTCCTAGAATTTTTTAGAAATTTTCAAATAGCTATTTTGAAAAAAAATTAAAATTTCTATAAAATTTTTAGTAACAACCCGGCGATTTAAATGCAGCCCGGCACAATATTTGCAAATATCAAGAGTTATTTTTAATGATAACAAGCATAGCAAACGATACATAATATCAGAGTATACATTTGTGGCCTAGAATTTTTCAGAAATGTCAAATAGCGATTTTGAAAAAAAATGAAAATTTCTATAAAATCTTTAGTAACATCCAGGCAATTTAAACGCAGCCCGGCACAATATTTGCAAATATCAAGAGTTATTTTTAATGATAACAAGCATAGCAAACGATACATAATATCAGAGTATACATTTGTGGCCTAGAATTTTTCAGAAATGTCAAAAAGCGATTTTGAAAAAAAATGAAAATTTCTATAAAATCTGTAGTAACATCCAGGCGATTTAAACGCATCCCGGCATAATATTTGCAAATATAAATAATTATTGTTAATGGTATTAAGCATAGCAAACGATACATAATATCAGAGTATACATTTGTGGCCCAGGATTTTTTAAAATTGTCAAATAGCGATTTTGAAAAACAAAATGAAATTTTCTATTAAATCCGTAGTAACATCCAGGCGATTTAAACGCAGCAGGGTACAATATTTGCAATTATAAAGAGTTATTGTTAATGATAACAAGCATAGCAAACGATTCGTAACATCAGAGTAAACATTTGTGGCCCAGATTTTCTTAAAATTGTCAAATGGCGATTTTGAAAAAAAATAAAATTTTCTAAGAAATTTGTAGTAACATCCAGGCGATTTAAACGTACCCCGGAACAATATATGCAAATATCAAGAGTTATTGTTAATGATATCAAGCATAGCAAACGATTTATTACATCAGAGTTTACATTTGTGGCCCAGAATTTTTTAGAATTGTCAAATAGAAATTTGGAAAAAAAATTAAATTTTCTATGAAATTTGTAGTAACATCCAGGCGATTTAAACGTACCCCGGCACAATATTTGGAAATATCAAGTAATATTGTTAATGGTATTAAGCATAGCAAACGATTCATAAAATCAGAGTATACATTTGTGGCCCAGAATTTTTTAAAATTGTCAAATGGCGGTTTTTAAAAAAAATTAAATTTTCTATAAAATCTGTAGTAACATCCAGGCGATTTAAACGCAGCACGGCACAATATTTGCAAATATCAAGAGTTATTGTTAATGGTATTAAGCATAGCAAACGATTCGTTACATCAGAGTACACATTTGTGGCCCAGAATTTTTTAAAATTGTCAAATGGCGATTTTGAAAAAAAAAATAAAATTTTCTAAAAAATTTGTAGTAACATCCAGGCGATTTAAACGTACCCCGGAACAATATTTGCAAATATCAAGACTAATTTGTGGTCCAGAATTTTTCAGAAATGTCAAACAGCGATTTTAAAAAAAAAATGAAAATTTCTATAAAATCTGTAGTAACATCTAGGCGATTTAAACGCAACCCGGGACAATATTTGCAAATATCAAAAGTTATTGTTAATGATAACAAGCATAGCAAACGATACGTGACATCAGAGTATACATTTGTGGCCCAGAATTTTTCAGAAATGTCAAATAGCGATTTTGGAAAAAAATTAAATTTTCTATAAAATTTGTAGTAACACCCAGGCGACTTAAACGCAGCCCGGCACAATACATGCCAATATTAAAAGTTATTGTTAATGATAACAAGCATGGCAAATGATACATAATATCAGAGTATACATTTGTGGCCCAGAATTTTTCAGACATGTTTAATAGCGATTTTGAAAAAAAATGAAATTTTCTATAAAATCTGTAGTAACACCCAGGCGATTTAAACGCAGCCCGGGGAAATATTTGCAAATATCAAGAGTTATTGTTAATGATAACAAGCATAAAAAACGATACATAACATCATAGTATACATTTGTGGCCTAGAATTTTTCAGAAATGTTAAATAGCGATTTTGAAAAAAATGAAAACTTCTATAAAATCTGCAGTAACATCCAGGCAATTTAAACGCAGCCCGGCACAATATTTGCAAATATCAAGAGTTATTGTTAATGATAACAAGCATAGCAAACGATACATAATATCATAGTATACATTTGTGGCCCAGAATTTTTCAGAAATGCCAAACAGCAATTTTGAAAAAAAAATGAAAATTTCTATAAAATCTTTAGTAACATCCAGGCGATTTAAACGTACCCTGGCACAATATTTGCAAATATCAAGTAATATTGTTAATGGTATTAAGCATAGCAAACGATTCATAACATCAGAGTATACATTTGTGGCCCAGAATTTTTTAAAATTGTCAAATAGCGATTTAAAAAAAAAAAAAATTTATGAAATTTGTAGTAACATCCAGGCGATTTAAACGTACCCCGGCACAATATTTGAAAATATCAAGTGTTATTGTAAATGATATCAAGCATAGCAAACGATTTATTACATCAGAGTATACATTTGTGGCCCAGAAATTGTCAAAAAACTATTATGAAAAAAAAAAAAATCTATGAAATTTCTAGTAACATCCAGACGATTTCAACGAAGCACGGCACAATATTTGCAAATATCAAGAGTTATTGTTAATGGTATTAAGCATAGCAAACGATTCGTAATATCAGAGTATACATTTGTGGCCCAGAATTTTTTAAAATTGTCAAATGGCGATTTTTAAAAAAAAATGAAATTTTCTAAGAAATTTGTAGAACATCCATACGATTTAAACGTACCCCGGAACAATATTTGCAAATATTAAGTATTATTGTTAATGATAACAAGCATAGCAAACGATACATAACATCAGAGTATACATTTGTGGCCCAGAATTTTTTAGAATTGGCAAATAGCGATTTGGAAAAAAAATAAAATTTTCTATGAAATTTGTAGTAACATCCAGGCGATTTAAACGTACCCCGGCACAATATTTGCAAATATCAAGTGTTATTGTTAATGGTATTAAGCATATCAAACGATTCATAACATCAGAGTATACATTTGGGGCCCAGAATTTTATAAAATTGTCAAAAAGCGATTTGAAAAAAAAAAAAATTTTTTATGAAATTTGTAGTAACATCCAGGCGATTTAAACGTACCCCGGCACAATATTTGGAAATATCAAGTGTTATTGTTAATGGTATTAAGCATAGCAAACGATTCGTAACATTAGAGTATACATTTGTGGCCCAGAATTTTTTAGAATTGTCAAATAGCGATTTTGAAAAAAAAAAAATTTCTATGAAATTTGTAGTAACATCCAGGCGATTTAAACGTACCTCGGCGCAATATTTGCAAATATCAAGTGTTATTGTTAATGGTATTGAGCATAACAAAGGATCCATAACATCAGATTATACATTTGTGGCTTAGAATTTTTTAAAATTGTCAAAGAGCGATTTTGAAAAAAAATGAAATTTTCTAAGAAATTTGTAGTAACATCCAGGCGATTTAAACGTACCCCGGCACAATATTTGCAAATATCAAGTATTATTGTTAATGGTATTAAGTAGAAAATGATTCAAAACATCAGAGTATACATTTGTGGCCTAGAATTTTTTAAAACTGTCAAATAGCAATTTTGAAAAAAAATGAAAAATTCTAAGAAATTTGTAGTAACATCCAGGCGATTTAAACGTACCCCGGCACAATATTTGCAAATATCAAGTGTTATTGTTAATGATATCAAGCATAGCAAACGATTCATAACATCAGAGTGCATATTTGTGGTCCAGAATTTTTTAGAAATGTCAAATAGCGATTTTAAAATAAAATGAAAATGTCTATAAAATCTGTAGTAACATCTAGGCGATTTAAACGCAACCCGGGACAATATTTGCAAATATCAAGAGTTATTGTTAATGATAACAAGCATAGCAAACGGAACATAACATCAGAGTATACATTTGTGGCCCAGAATTTTTCAGAAATGTCAAATAGCAATTTTGAAAAAAAAATGAAATTTTCTATAAAATCTGTAGTAACATCGAGGCGATTTAAACGCAGCCCGGGACAATATTTGCAAATATCAAGGATTATTGTTAATGGTCGTAAGCGTAGCAAACGATTCGTAACATCAGAATATACATTTGTGGCCTAGAATTTTTCAGAAATGTCAAATAGTGATTTTGGCAAAAAATTAAATTTTCTATAAAATCTGTAGTAACACCCAGGCGATTAAAACGCAGCCCGGGACAATATTTGCAAATATCAAGAGTTATTGTTAATGATAACAAGCATAGCAAACGATACATAACATCATAGTATACATTTGTGGCCCAGAATTTTTCAGAAATGTCAAATAGCGATTTTGAAAAAAATGAAATTTTCTATAAAATCTGTAGTAACACCTAGCCGATTTAAACGCAGCCCGGCACATTATTTGCAAATATCAAGAGTTATTGTTAATGATAGCAAGCATAGCAAACGATAAATAACATCAGAATATACATTTGTGGCCCAGAATTTTTCAGAAATGTCAAATAGCGATTTTGAAAAAAAATTAAATTTTCTATAAAATCTGTAGTAACATCGAGGCGATTTAAACGCAGCCCGGGACAATATTTGCAAATATCAAGGATTATTGTTAATGTTATTAAGCCTAGAAAACGATTCGTAACATCATAGTATACATTTGTGGCCCAGAATTTTTTAAAATTGTCAAATGGCGATTTTAAAAAAAAATAAAATTTTCTAAGAAATTTGTAGTAACATCCAGGCGATTTAAACGTACCCCGGCACAATATTTCCAAATATCAAGTGTTATTGTTAATGATATCAATCATAGCAAACGATTCATAACATCAGAGTGTACATTTGTGGTCCAGAATTTTTTAGAAATGTCAAATAGCGATTTTAAAATAAAATGAAAATGTCTATAAAATCTGTAGTAACATCTAGGCGATTTAAACGCAACCCGGGACAATATTTGCAAATATCAAGAGTTATTGTTAATGATATCAAGCATAGCAAACGGAACATAACATCAGAGTATACATTTGTGGCCCAGAATTTTTCAGAAATGTCAAATAGCAATTTTGAAAAAAAAATGAAATTTTCTGTAAAATCTGTAGTAACACCTAGGCGATTTAAACGCAGACTGGTACAATATTTGCAAATATCAAGAGTTATTGTTAATGATAACAAGCATAGCAAACGATAAATAACATCAGAATATACATTTGTGGCCCAGAATTTTTCAGAAATGTCAAATAGCGATTTTGGAAAAAAAAATGAAATTTTCTATAAAATCTGTAGTAACACCCAGGCGATTTAAACGCAGCTTGGCACAATATTTGCAAATATCAAGAGTTATTGCTAATAATAACAAGCATAGCAAACGATACATGACATCAGAGTATACATTTGTGGCCCAGAATTTTATAGAAAAGTCAAATAGCGATTTTGAAAAAAATGAAATTTTCTATAAAATCTGTAGTAACATCGAGGCGATTTAAACGCAGCCTGGGACAATATTTGCAAATATCAAGGATTATTGTTAATGATAACAAGCATAGCAAACGATACATAATATCAGAGTATACATTGGTGGCCCAGAATTTTTCAGACATGTCAAATAGCGATTTTGGAAAAAAATGAAATTTTCTATAAAATATGTAGTAACTCCCAGGCAATTTAAACGCAGCCCGGCACAATATTTGCAAATATCAAGAGTTATGGTTAATGATAACAAGCATAGCAAACGATACATTATATCAGAGTATACATTTGTGGCCCAGAATTTTTCAGACATGTCAAATAGCGAATTTGAAAAAAAATAAAATTTTCTATAAAATCTGTAGTAACACCCAGGCGATTTAAACGCAGCCCGGCACAATATTTGCAAATATCAAGAGTTATTGTTAATCATAACAAGCAAAGCAAACGATACATAACATCATAGTATACATTTGTGGCCCAGAATTTTTCAGAAATGTCAAACAGCGATTTTGAATAAAAATGAAATTTTCTATAAAATCTGCAGTAACATCGAGGCGATTTAAACGCAGCCTGGTACAATATTTGCAAATATCAAGGATTATTGTTAATAATAACAAGCATAGCAAACGATACATAATATCAGAGTATACATTTGTGGCCCAGAATTTTTCAGACATGTCAAATAGCGATTTTGGAAAAAAATGAAATTTCCTATAAAATCTGTAGTAACACCCAGGCGATTTAAACGCAGCCCGGCACAATATTTGCAAATATCAAGAGTTATTGTTAATGATAACAAGCATAGCAAACGATACATAACAAAAAATATTCATATGTGGCCCAGAATTTTTCAGAAATGTCAAACAGCGATTTAAAAAAAAAAAATGAAAATTTCTATTAAATCTGTAGTAACATCTAGGCGATTTAAACGCAACCCGGGACAATATTTGCAAATATCAAGAGTAATTGTAATGATAACAAGCATAGCAAACGATACATAATATCAGAGTATACATTTGTAGCCCAGAATTTTTCAGAAATGTCAAATAGCGATTTTGGAAAAAAATGAAATTTTCTATAAAATCTGTAGTAACACCCAGGCGATTTAAGCGCAGCCCGGCACAATATTTGCAAATATCAAGAGTTATTGTTAATGATAACAAGCATAGCAAACGATACATAACATCAGAGTATACATTTGTGGCCCAGCATTTTTCAGAAAGGTCAAATAGCGATTTTGGAAAAAAATGAAATTTTCTATAAAATCTGTAGTAACATCGAGGCGATTTAAACGTAGCCCGCCACAATATTTGCAAATATCAAGAGTTATTGTTAATGATAACAAGCATAGCAAACGATACATAACATCAGAGTATACATTTGTCCTCCAGAATTTTTCAGAAATGTCAAATAGCGATTTTGAAAAAAAATGAAAACTTCTATAAAATCTTTAGTAACATCCCGGCGATTTAAATTCAGCCCGGCACAATATTTGCAAATATCAAGTATTATTGTTAATGATAACAAGCATAGCAAACGAAACATAACATCATAGTATACATTTGTGGCCTAGAATTTTTCAGAAATGTCAATTAGCGATTTTGAAAAAAAATGAAAACTTCTATTAAATCTGTAGTAACATCCAGGAAATTCAAACGCAGCCCGGGACAATATTTGCAAATATCAAGATTTATTGTTAATCATAACAAGCATAGAAAACGATACATAACACCATAGTATACATTTGTGGCCTAGAATTTTTCGAAAATGTCAAATAGCAATTTTGAAAAAAAATGAAAACTTCTATAAAATCTGTAGTTACATCCTGGCGATTTAAACGCAGCCCGGCACAATATTTGCAAATATCAAGTGTTATTGTTAATGATATCAAGCATAGCAAACGATACATAACATCATAGTATACATTTGTGGCCTATAATTTTTAAGAAATGTCAAATAGCGATTTTGAAAGAAAAATGAAAATTTTTATAAAATCTTTAGTAACATCCACGCAATTTAAACGCAGCCCAGGACAATATTTGCAAATATCAAGAGAAAGTGATAATAATAAGAAGCATAGCAAACGATACATAACATCAGAGTATATATTCGTGGCCCAGAATTTTTCAGAAATGCAAATAGCGATTTTGAAAAAAAATGAAATTTTCTATAAAATCTGTAGTAACTTCGAGGCGATTTAAACGCAGCCCGGGACAATATTTGCAAATATCAATAGTTATTGTTAATGATAATAAGTATAGCAAACGATACATAACATTATAGTATACATTTGTGGCCCAGAATTTTTCAGAAATGTCAAATAGCGATTTTGAAAAAAAATGAAATTTTCTATTAAATCTGTAGTAACATCGAAGCGATTTAAACGCAGTCCGGGACAATATTTGCAAATATCAAGAGTTAGCGTTAATGATAACAAACATAGCAAACTATACATAGCATCATAGTACACATTTGTGGCCCAGAATTTATCAGAAATGTCAAATAGCGATTTTGAAAAAAAATGAAATTTTCTAAGAAATTTGTAGTAACATCCAGGCGATTTAAACGTACCCCGGCACAATATTTACAAATATCAAGTGTTATTGTTAATGGTATTAAGCATCGCAAACGATCCATAACATCAGAGTATACATTTGTGGCCAGAATTTTTTAAAATTGTCAAATAGCGATCATTGTTAATGATATCAAGCATAGCAAACGATTCATTACATCAGAGTATACATTTGTGGCCCAGAATTTTTAAAATTGTCAAGTAGCAATTTTGAAAAAAAAAATAAAATTTTATATGAAATTTGTAGTAACATCCAGGCGATTTAAACGTACCCCGGCGCAATATTTGCAAATTTCAAGTGTTATTGTTAATAATATTAAGCATAGCAAAGGATCCATAACATCAGATTATACATTTTGGCCTAGAATTTTTTAAAATTGTCAAATAGCGGTTTTTAAAAAAAATGGAATTTCCTAAGAAATTTGTAGTAACATCCAGGCGATTTAAACGTACCCCGGCACAATATTTGTAAATATCAAGTATTATTGTTAATGGTATTAACTAGGAAATGATTCATAACATCAGAGTATACATTTGTGGCTCAAAAATTTTTAAAATTGTCAAATAGCGATTTTTAAAAAAAATAAAATTTTCTAAGAAATTTGTAGTAACATCCAGGAGATTTAAACGTACCCCGGCACAATATTTGCAAATATCAAGTGTTATTGTTAATGATATCAAGCATAGCAAATGATTCATAACATCAGAGTGTACATTTGTGGTCCAGAATTTTTTAGAATTGTCAAATAGCGATTTTGGAAAAAAAAAAAATGTATATGAAATTTGTAGTAACATCCAGGCGATTTAAACGTACCCGGCACAATATTTGCAAATATCAAGTGTCATTGTTAATGATATCAAGCATAGCAAACGATTCATAACATCAGAGTATACATTTGTGGCCCAGAATTTTTTAAAATTGTCAAATAGCGATATTGAAAAAAAAAAAATGAAAATTTCTATAAAATCTGTAGTAACATCCGGGCGATTTAAACGCAGACAGGTACAATATCTCTAAACATCAAGTGTTATTGTTAATAGTAGAAAGCATAGCAAACGATACATAACATCATAGTATACATTTGTGGCCCAGAATTTTTCAGAAATGTCAAATAGCGATTTAAAAAAAAATAAAAATTTCTATAAAATCTGTAGTAACATTCAGGCGATTTAAATGAAGCACGGCACAATATTGGCAATTATAAAGAGTTATTATAATTGGTATTAAGCATAGCAAACGATACATAACATCAGAGTATACCTATATTTGTGGCCCAGAAATTTTTAAAATTGTCAAATAGCGATTTTGAAAAACAAAATGAAATTTTCTATTAAATCCGTAGTAACACAAAGGGGATTTAAACGCAGCCCGGTACAATATTTGCAAATATCAAGAGTTATTGTAATGATATCAAGCATAGCAAACGATACATAACATCAGAGTATACATTTGTGGCCCAGAATTTTTTATAATTGTCAAATAGCGATTTAAAAAAAAATAAAGTTTTCTAAAAAATTTGTAGTAACATCCAGGCCATTTAAACGTACCCCGGCACAATATTTGCAAATATCAAGTGTTATTTTTAATGATATCAAGCATAGCAAAGGATTTATAACATCAGAGTATACATTTGTGGTCCAGAATTTTTTATAATTGTCAAATAGCGATTTTGAAAAAAAATAAAATTTTCTAAAAAATTTGTAGTAACATCCAGGCCATTTAAACGTTCCCCGGCACAATATTTGCAAATATCAAGTGTTATTTTTATTGATATCAAGCATAGCAAACGATACATAACATCAGAGTATACATTTGTGGTCCACAATTTCTTAGAATTTTCAAATAGCGATTTTAAAATAAAAAAATGTTCTATGAAATTTGTAGTAACATCCAGGCGATTTAAACGTACCCCGGCACAATATTTGCAAATATCAAGAGTTATTGTTAATGATATCAAGCATAGCTATCGATTCATAACATCAGAGTATACATTTGTGGCCCAGAATTTTTTAAAATTGTCAAATAGCGTTTTTGAACAAAAAAATAAAATTTTCTATGAAATTTGTAGTAACATCCAGGCGATTTAAACGTACCCCGGCACAATATTTGCAAATATCAAGAGTTATTGTTAATGATATCAAGCATAGCAAACGATTCATAACATCAGAGTATACATTTGTGGCCCAGAATTTTTTAAAATTGTCAAATAGCGATTTTGAAAAAAAAATAAAGTTTTCTAAAAAATTTGTAGTAACATCCAGGCGATTTAAACGTACCCCGGCACAATATTTCAAATATCAAGAGTTACTGTTAATAATACCAAGCATAGCAAACGATTCATAACATCAGAGTATACATTTGTGGCCCAGAATTTTTTAAAATTGTCAAATAGCGATTTTGAAAAAAAAATAAAATTTTCTAAGAAATTTGTAGTAACATCCAGGCGATTTAAACGCAGCCCGGCACAATATTTGCAAATATCAAGAGTTATTATAATTGATATTAGGCATAGCAACTGATTCATAATATCAGAGTATACATTTGTGGCCCAGAATTTTTTAAAATTGTCAAATAGCGATTTGAAGAAACAATAAAATTTTCTAAGAAATTTGTAGTAACATCCAGGCGATTTAAACGTACCCCGGCACAATATTTGCAAATATCAAGAGTTATTGTTAATGATATCAGGCATAGCTATCGATTTATAATATCAGAGTATACATTTGTGGCCCAGAATTTTTTAGAATTGTAAAACAGCGATTTTGAAAAAAAAATAAAATTTTTTATGAAATTTGTAGTAACATCCAGGCGATTTAAACGTATCCCGGCACAACATTTGCAAATATCAAGAGTTATTGTTAATGATATCAAGCATAGCAAACGAATTATAACATCAGAGTATACATTTGTGGCCCAGAATTTTTTAGAATTGTCAAATAGCGATTTTGAAAAAAAAATAAAATTTTCTAAGAAATTTGTAGTAACATCCAGGCGATTTAAACGTATCCCGGCACAATATTTGGAAATATCAAGAGTTATTGTTAATGATATCAAGCATAGCAAACGATTCATAACATCAGAGTATACATTTGTGGCCCAGAATTTTTTAAAATTGTCAAATAGCGATTTTGAAAAAAAAATAAAATTTTCTAAAAAATTTGTAGTAACATCCAGGCGATTTAAACGTACCCCGGCACAATATTTGCAAATATCAAGAGTTATTGTTAATGATATCAAGCATAGCAAACGATTCATAACATCAGAGTATACATTTGTGGCCCAGAATTTTTTAAAATTGACAAATAGCGATTTTGAAAAAAAAAATAAAATTTTCTAAAAAATTTGTAGTAACATCCAGGCGATTTAAACGTACCCCGGCAAAATATTTGCAAATATCAAGAGTTATTGTTAATGATATCAAGCATATCAAATGATTCATAATATCAGAGTATACATTTGTGGCCCAGAATTTTTTAAAATTGTCAAAAAACGATTTTGAAAAAAAAATTATATTTTCTAACAAATTTGTAGTAACTTCCAGGCGATTTAAACGTACCCCGGCACAATATTTGAAAATATCAAGAGTTATTGTTAATGATATTAAGCATAGCAACTGATTCATAACATCAGAGTATACATTTGTGGCCCAGAATTTTTTAAAATTGTCAAATAGCGATTTGAAAAAAAAAATAAAATTTTCTAAGAAATTGTAGTAACATCCAGGCGATTTAAACGTACTCCGGCACAATATTTGCAAATATCAAGAGTTATTGTTAATGATAACAAGCATAGCAAACGATTCATAACATCAGAGTATACATTTGTGGCCCAGAATTTTTTAGAATTGTCAAATAGCGATTTTAAAAAAAAAAAAAAAATTTCTATGGAATTTGTAGTAACATCCAGGCGATTTAAACGTACCCCGGCACAATATTTGCAAATATCAAGAGTTATTGTTAATGGTATCAAGCATAGCAAACGATTCATAAAATTAGAGTATACATTTGTGGCCCAGAATTTTTTAGAATTGTCAAATAGCGATTTTGAAAAAAAGTAAAATTTTCTAAGAAATTTGTAGTAACATCCAGGCGATTTAAACGTACCCCGGCACAATATTTGCAAATATCAAGAGTTATTGTTAATGATATCAAGCATAGCAAACGATTCATAATATCAGAGTATACATTTGTGGCCCAGAATTGTTTAGAATTGTAAAAAAGCGATTTTGAAAAAAAAAAAATTCTATGAAATTTGTAGTAACTTCCAGGCGATTTAAACGTACCCCGGCACAATATTTGGAAATATCAAGTAGTATTTTTAATGGTATTAAACATAGCAAACGATTCATAACATCAGAGTATACATTTGTGGCCCAGAATTTTTTAAAATTGTCAAATAGCGATTTTGAAAAAAAATAAAATTTTCTATGAAATTTGTAGTAACATCCAGGCGATTTAAACGTACCCCGGCACAATATTTGCAAATATCAAGAGTTATTGTTAATGATATCAAGCATAGCAAACGATTCATAACAACAGAGTATACATTTGTGGCCCAGAATTGTTTAGAATTGTCAAAAAGCGATTTTGAAAAAAAAAAATAAAAATTTCTATGAAATTTGTAGTAACATACAGGAGATTTAAACGTACCCTGGCACAATATTTGCAAATATCAAGTGTTATTGTTAATGGTATAAAGCATAGCAAACAATTCATAACATCAGATTATACATTTGTGGCCCAGAATTTTTTAAAATTGTCAAATAGCGATTTTGAAAAAAAATAAAATTTTCTATGAAATTTGTAGTAACATCCAGGCGATTTAAACGTACCCCGGCACAATATTTGCAAATATCAAGAGTTATTGTTAATGATATCAAGCATAGCAAACGATTCATAACATCAGAGTATACATTCGTGGCCCAGAATTGTTTTAAATTGTCAAAAAGCGATTTTGAAAAAAAAATAAAATTTCTATGAAATTTGTAGTAACATCCAGGCGATTTAAACGTACCCCGGCACAATATTTGCAAATATCAAGAGTTATTGTTAATGGTATCAAGCATAGCAAACGATTCATAACATCAGAGTATACATTTGTGGCCCAGAATTTTTTAAAATTGTCAAATAGCGATTTTGAAAAAAAATAAAATTTTCTAAGAAATTTGTAGTAACATCCAGGCGATTTAAACGTACCTTGGCACAATATTTGCAAATATCAAGAGTTATTGTTAATGATATCAGGCATAGCAAACGATTCATAAAATTAGAGTATACATTTGTGGCCCAGAATTTTTTAGAATTGTCAAATAGCGATTTTGAAAAAAAAAAAAATTCTATGAAATTTGTAGTAACATCCAGGCGATTTAAACGTACCCCGGCACAACATTTGCAAATATCAAGAGTTATTGTTAATAATATCAAGCATAGCAAACGATTCATAACATCAGAGTATACATTTGTGGCCCAGAATTTTTTAGAATTGTCAAATAGCGATTTTGAAAAAAAATAAAATTTTCTAAGAAATTTGTAGTAACATCCAGGCGATTTAAACGTACCCCTGCACAATATTTGCAAATATCAAGAGTTATTGTTAATGATATTAAGCATAGCAAACGATTCATAACATCAGAGTATAAATTTGTGGCCTAGAATTTTTTAAAATGGTCAAATAGCGATTTTGAAAAAAAAAAAAATTTCTAAGACATTTGTAGTAACATCCAGGCGATTTAAACGTACCCCGGCACAATATTTGCAAATATCAAGAGTTATTGTTAATGATATCAAGCATAGCAAACGATTCATAACATCAGAGTATAATTTGTGGCCCAGAATTTTTTAGAATCGTCAAATAGCGATTTTAAAAAAAATAAAATTGTCTATGAAATTTATAGTAACATCCAGGCGATTTAGACGTACCCCGGCACAACATTTGCAAATATTGAGTATTATTGTTAATAATATCAAGAATAGCAAATGATTTATAAACTCAGAGTATACATTTGTGGCCCAGAATTTTTTAGAATTGTCAAATAGCGATTTTGAAAAAAAATAAAATTTTCTAAGAAATTTGTAGTAACATCCAGGCGATTTAAACATACCCCGTCACAATATTTGCAAATATCAAGAGTTATTGTTAATGATATCAAGCATAGCAAACGATTCATAACATCAGAGTATACATTTATGGCCCAGAATTTTTTAGAATTGTCAAATAGCGATTTTGAAAAAAAATAAAATTTTCTAAGAAATTTGTAGTAACATCCAGGCGATTTAAACATACCCCGTCACAATATTTGCAAATATCAAGAGTTATTGTTAATGATATCAAGCATAGCAAACGATTCATTACATCAAAATATACATTTGTGGCCCAGAATTTTTTAGAATTGTCAAATAGCGATTTTGAAAAAAAAATAAAATTTTCCAAAAAAAATTTGTAGTAACTTCCAGGCGATTTAAACGTACCCCGGCACAATATTTGCAAATATCAAGAGTTATTGTTAATGATATCAAGCATAGCAAATGATTCATAACCTCAGAGTATACATTTGTGGCCCAGAATTTTTTAGAATTGTCAAATAGCGATTTTAAAAAAAAAAAAAAAAAATCTAAGAAATTTGTAGTAACATCCAGGCGATTTACACGTACCCTTGCACAATATTTGCAAATATCAAGTGTTATTGTTAATGGTATTAAGCATAGCAAACGATTCATAACATCAGAGTATACATTTGTGGCCCAGAATATTTAGAATTGTCAAATAGCGATTTTGAAAAAAAAAAATAAAATTTTCTAAGAAATTTGTAGTAACATCCAGGCGATTTAAACGTACCCCGACACAATATTTGCAAATATCAAGAGTTATTGTTAATGATATCAAGCATAGCAAACGATTCATAACATCAGAGTATACATTTGTGGCCCAGAATTGTTTAGAATGGTCAAAAAGCGATTTTGAAAAAAAAAAATGAAATTTTCTAGTAAATCTGTAGTAACATCCAGGCGATTTAAACGGAGCCCCGCACAATATTTGCAAAATAGTTACAACGGTCGACAATAATACCTGAGATGAAAATGTATGAAATGAACTAATCTGTTTAATAAAGCTATTATGAATAAATGAACTAGCTTGATTGTCTGAATTAAATGTTGTGTTATATAAAGCAGCATTTATAGAACTATTTTCGGACATTACCAATGCTACAGATGTACCTGGTACTGATTTATCAGGGGTTACGGTAAACTGACTTTGTTTAGATTCTTGAACCTTGGACCGGACTCGACACTTGTGATATGCAACCTTGTATGAAACAAGGTGTAATGTCTCCTTTTACATTTGTGACATGCGAATTTAAACTTACAATTTGCTTTAAGATGTGTTCCAAAACAATTTAGGCATACTTTTTTGTCGTAAACCCATTGACTTTTCTTTTCTCACGGTAATAAAATGAACTCGTCACATTTATAAATCGGATGATTTTCTTTCCAATACAAACAAGCGATACGATTTTCGACGCTGGATACCAAAGATTGAGTTGATTTTTGGGGCCTTCATATATTTGGTTTAAAAGATGTATTCTTAGAATTATGGAGCACGATTAACTAAAAGCCCAAAATCTCGACTATGGTTGCATCCTCATCTATTGGTCTTTTGTATTCGACTTATTGGCGTGAAGCTGGATCAAAAACTTTACATTTTTTTAATTCAGAATTTAACTTTACCAATCCAGTTTTAAAATGGCACACTACCACATATTTTGTCGGATATTACTAAATTTATATCAGACGGTTATCTCACTCTTCCTTATATTTATATATTTCCTTAAAAGGCAGACCACTTTCATTCCATAAATCACTAAAATCTCTTGTATTCCGAAGGATGTTGAACATATATCTGCATTGGTTGTATCTGAAACAAGCCAATATGAGATGTTCAACATCTTCCACACTTCCACACAACTATGAATTAAATGAGTCGTTGTTATTGTGAAATCTGTTGTTTTGTCTTGTATGGTAAAAGTTTATTCATTTTAGTACTATGAATTAGCTAATTACAGACACAGAGCTTTATAAGGTTTTCAGTTAGCGATAATTAAATTATCGTAACTAACACTTATCCGATTCGTTTTCAGATTCGAGCTTTTTAAATTTCAATCAGTGCGGTTTGTTGTTGTCGTCAATATCCCAAATAAAACGCTGTTGAACCAAATTAAATTCTGCTGGTTTTCGAGATTAAAAATTTATGAATTTATTTAAAATATTTTATCAAATTTTATAAAACATGCACAGGACGGTAAACTGTTCAAATGAAAAAAGCAAAATGTTTTAATCTAAATGATTTCCCTTGGAACTATTAAGTTTGTGCAAATATACCTTCTGGCAATTACACTGTACTCTCTTTACTAAGTAAACAAGATGTTGAATTCTACCTTATATAAAACAGAAAACGTATGTATGACAAATTTAATTTATTACATTTTATTTTTTCAATCATTTTTAATCGCATTGAGTGAGAGAAAAACATAAATTAATTTGTAAAAGTGCAAAAATGTTTGTTTGTAAAAGCATATGTGTTTGCCTTTTCAGTAATTGACTTTAACTATTTGTTGTTTTATTGGGTAATTTAATTAGTATATGTTTGTAATATAATTAATGCGTAAGCTTTAATTAAAAAAACAAATTATTTAAAACGCTGGCAACCGAAAGCTTTTCTAAACATATCAGATTTGCAGGTATAGGTATACTACAAAGCAGTGTTTCATGAAAATTTCTTTGTACTCTAAAAAGATTGTATTCTTTGGAATACATTCATCTATACAAAATTGTATAAAAGTAGTTTAATGTTTGAAATAATATGTTTGGAGTATAAAAGCATTAAAAGAAATATAAAAATATTTTGGCAAGTTGAAAATTCAACTTCGTTGTTTTACATAATTTGTTGATAAGAATAAAAGAAGATGTTCTTCAGGCTACTCATAGGACTATAATGTATTTACTTTGTTTCGCCAGTTTACCATTTTAAAAAGGACCCCAGCACTTACTAAACCTTCATCATAAAACGTTTCAGCTTGATTTTATTGTTTCAAAATTTTCTCTTTCAGCATTTTGAAATTTTCTGTAGCTCGAATATTTCCAAATCGTAGTTAGGTCACTCCTCATAAGACCGTATTTATTCACTAAATTAGGCTTGCCTAACTCATGATTGAATTGACTGATACCGGAAAACAAAGCAAATTCGTGTTGCGGACAACAATTTCGCATCTCGGGGTTTATTTATTATGCTTAATAAGTTTTAAAATCGTTTTCCTTCCGTATTCTCCTTTCCCGAAGTTTAACCCGCTAGAAAACCATTTTATCCTTGCATCTTAATATCTAATTTATCATTTTTTTGCGATTAATTTTTCCTTTCGACTCGGCCTAGTTAAAAACAATCTCATTGTAGTATTCAAAAGCAAAATATAAACTTTGGTAAAATGGTACGCGCACAAAATATTTTGTGTTGTTGTTGTTTTATTCGCGACGGCTAATACATTTTATTTTGAAATTGAAACAACAACAATAATTATAATATTGTATACGTAATAAACTCATCTGCATGTACGGAAACCATATAAAATTTAAAGTCCAAGTTAGTAAGTTTGCATGTACACAACTAAACAATATAAAAGAATCACCTTCCAGCAAATTATTTTCCTTCTGGTTAGGGTTTGATATAATAATATGCTCACATATAAGTATATTATTCCTGATTCTTAAATGGTTGCCTTAGGCTGATTTATTCTAATTACTGGATAAGGGGAAACTTACAGTTAACACAAATAAGCGCGCGATCTAGGTATAATATTGATAATTTCAATCAAATATTGATTAATTTTAAAATTATATTTTTATTAGCTTCCCAGCATTTTTACAACCCTAAAATCACGGTTGTAAAAATTAAAAATTTAAATTTTTGCTATGCTACATTTATGTTAAAAAAATCTAGCGAAAAGATATGAGTTATAGGTTGGGAGGATTTCAGAGTGTAGACTTTGCATTTTGCCGATGTTTCAATGTTAAATTTTATTATCTTTGTTTGATTTGTAATATCAGTTGATTGATCATCTCAATACACACAAGTATTTATGTTTTAAATCCATTTTATCATATTTTGGTGACTAAACCATATTTATATAGACACAACCTCTAATTCTTTGCACATAAATATGTATAGATATTAACTCTAATAATTCCTTTGAAAGTTTATGGATAGGCACATACATTAGCAAGCTTAAGCTGTACACACTAATCCTCTATCGTAGGTCGACTATAGTAATAACGATAGAAGCAAATCTGGTAATGCGAAAAACCTAGAGAGCTGATGTGCAATCTGATAATAAGCCACCAGAAGGAATAAAACAAAAATGGAAGAAATATAAGACCAAATTAGGGCAATTAAGAAAAATAAAGTTACCAAATAGGTTACCAGAGCGTTACCGCAAAATTTGAAGTTACACGGATTTCTTATGCTTCGGTACAAGTCTATACAGCAGCGGTTTACTGAAGATTTAACCAGAGTTGCCCCAATCAAAAAAAAAAAAAAATTATAGTTCCATGATTGGAACTAAAGGCAGCACATTTGTAATCCTGATGTCTAGTTTATGTCGATATAACACCATGAACTACCTAAAACAAAGAATCAGCAGCATCCAGAATTATTTGATCAAATTTTATGCATTCATATGTTACAGCGTATATTTGTGTACTGCCAAAGTTAAGTAAACTTTTATAATCCTAAATAATGACAACAAGCTATGTGGTAGCGTGACCCCCTATAACGATATTTCTAGGATTGCGGTGAGCGTTTCCCAGGAAAAACAGAATTAAAACAAAATATTTAAATTAGTTTGACAAAACTTTTATTTGTTTATTATTTGAAGAGCAAAACCGAACCGAACTAAACTATGATGTTTAGTTTTACACATTTTGTATTTTGTTAATTATGCATTTGTATTAATATTAAATTATATTTTCTTATCTCGCTAGTTATGCATTTTTATTTATTAAGTTACAATTTTGTATTTAATGCTAATTATGTATTTCCGTTTATACACTATTGATGGATGCGGTTCTGATACTCTGTGGGTTATTGACATTACATAACGAACAGTCCAAGTAAGTGACAATTTAATTAGGCACCGATAATTAGGATTAAACAACATCGATACGTCCGAAAAGATCTTCAGGCATTGATAAAAGGGAACAAGGATTTAAATTCATCATCTTCCAATAAGCCAAAAGCGGCCCATGTACCACCTATCGAAGGAAACCATGATCGGACAATTTATCATTAAATATTTAATGAAACTGTTCAATAAACAATCTTACTGTAAGTATTTTAAAGTGGACAAAAGCTTCTGTATAATGAACGCTGAACTGATTGGAATGTTTGAAGGAATTTAACTGGCTGTGAATGAAGGTTAATGGAAAATAGTAATATTTTTCGATTCCCAGAGTGGTTTATGTTTGCTTAAATGTGGAGGTGGAAGGGAAGGCAATGTGTATGTTGAATTAATTTTTGAAGGATCGAGAGTGTCAACGTGATCCCATCACATAGCCAGATAGAAGGGAATGAAATTGCCGATATGTTAGCTGAAAAGAGTACATTGAATGACGTGGTTCAGCAGTACATAAGAAAGGATGCAAGAGATGTACTTCGAATGCTTCAGATGAATCTGTGGAGAAAATGGGAGGATGAGACAAACAAATGTTTATAGCTGAACTTGAGAAACAGTCCAACACCGGATCACATTCTTTATGGGAACGTCATACAAATTTAGTGCGTATAAATATACGCGGACATTAGTTAAGGACAAATACAATGATTTATCTCCTGAGCTCCATTTATTTTTAAATAGCCCGGTTGTTTTGTTAGCTACAAATTCATTAATATGGTGGGATAGTATGTCAGCGACATATCCAAGCTGGAAAAAAAATTATATGCATTTAGCAATTGTTGCAACTTCCGTACCTGTTGGAAGCTGCAACCACATCTTAAATCAAAGAAACAATTTAAAACAAAGAAACGAAATTATAAATGTAAATACTTATCTAATGTCTGCCTGTATAATGTATCCAACTAACTTTCCTTCTCACTGTAAATTTAATTAATTGATCAGCCTAAAAGTTATAAATTTGAAGAAACAATTATGGATTATTTTATAATTAATTTCTAAATCTATATTTATGTATAAATAACTCACCTTAATATTTAATGTCCGGTTCATAATTACATTTCTCTTAACATTGTATAAAATCTAATTTTGTAAACAAAATTCAATATTATGTTAACTTGTCAATTCCGTTTAATGATAATTGTAAAGAAAGTATGTACTAAAATTACGGTGCTGTATAAAATCTATAGTATAATTATCTTTATTGTTGAATTAAGCTTAAGTAGGTAAATAGGGTTAAACAAAAATTATTTGTATAGTACTTTGCAATAATATAGCAAACTGCATGTTTATGGTTAATGGAAAAAAAATAAAAAAAAATAAAAATTGTTAATCAAAGACACGGCAGTAGTAGAAAAAATCTCAAAGAGACATCACAAGATTAATAAAATCAAATTTATAACGTTGTGGAATTTGTTTTTTTCTTATTTTTCTATTGTGAAAATATATTTCAAAATCTGAGTCGCTGGTTCTGGATAAGCCGTAGCAGAAATTAATCCAGTAAAATTCAGTACCATCAGTGCATTTGTTTTCGACAGCTGGCCAAGCAATAACTCATCAAAGAAATCGGCTGAAAGGCAAACGGCATTCAAATTTATTATTTTTACAATCCATCGACAAAACATTCTGGGATCTATAAACTTTATTTTGGAATTCCTTAGTTTTTAATTTGAAATAAATACATGAATTCAAATAAAAATTAGGATTTGTATTTAGAATTTAGATTATAAAACTATGAAGAATTGTATTTCGATAGATCGATGTAAGTTTCGATGTCAAACAACGATATTTGGCTTCGATGTTGCATCCTTCGTGAGTATTGAATGAGTGTTTTTGTCTAATCTATACTCAAATTTCAAATTTTTGCTTCTTTATGATCAATTTTATTTCTACTCTTTGTTTGATAAAAACATATATATAGTATACTTAATTAATAAAGGCATTGTCTTAATAATGGCTCAATAATATACCATCTTTCAATAATTATAAAAATAATCGATTTATATTTAGTTTCTTAATTAAAATACAAAAATAATGAAAGATAATCTGATAAATTTATGTACTTAATGAAATAGTGTCTGCAAATTTAATACTACACCCAAACCTTTTACTATTCATACACATTGCGTCTAGTCTATTGTGCTCTACCAATAAACATACTCTTTTATGTTTTATGTTTAGATATCGAAATATCATTTCTTTTGTTATAATTATTCATTATTATAAAATTTATTGTTCTTACATTAATTTCAAGTAATTAATAATTGATTAAAGCATTTTAAGATTGCAGTATGCATATAGAATATTATACATACTTCAAGTGAATATCTACACATATTTAATTTTATTTATTTTAAATTTTAAATTAAATTTGATATTATTGAGACTACATAAATAATGGCTATTATTATTATGATTATATTATATTTCTAGGTACCTTGTTAAGGTAAATAATTTAAGATTTTCATAATTAATTTTGAAATTTTATTAATTTTAATTGGCTTATTGAGACTAATATATGTATATAGACAGAAACATCTTGTTAAACTTATAGAGAAATGCTGTACGGAATAAGAACTCTTTTTAAAAATATTTATAAATCCCTATACAGATGAAAAGAATCAATCCAATAATTTAAATAAATATCTATCCTCTTTATTGTGAAACATAAAAACCATCAAATTATTAGTTAATTAATTTGTTTGATTAGAGTACTATCGCTTACTCGGCTAGGATAATATTCACTAAATAATAGTAGAAAATTTAGCAATGCTTTGAACAGAAAATATCGTACCTAGATTAAAGATTTATGGAGAAAATTCATTATGAAAAACTGAGGGAATCCTGTGAGTGACTAGGTTTTTGCTGAAGTAAGCCTAATATTCAGCTTTAATATTCAACCAACTATAATTTCCCAATTTGAACAAAGCATTTGATGAACGTAGTTTTGTGTTTTGTTAATCATGGTAGTGTGAAAATGAGTGAAATTTATCTTCATGCAAGTATCTTTATGCAAGAGGACTAACGCGCCAATTTTGTAACTATAATTTAGTCGATGATTTTTGCCATTTGTACCTATTTTAAAGCCCGCTTAAGTATTCTATATGCCACCGATTCCAGAATTCCTGTAACATTATCTAGATCGGTTTGTATCGTAATAACCTCTTTATATTGGGATCTAGTAATGATGGTTCTAGTAACGCCAACAGTGGCGCCCCAATCAGAAAGTGGCCTGGGGTAAGAGCGGAACAATCGCTTGAATCATTCGACATTGCTGAATTTAGGCAAGTTTTAATTTGGCAGATTAAGTTGTGGAATTCCTCTAAAGTTAAAGAACGTGTGCCAATAACTCTCTTCATATGCCATTTAGCATTTTTGATAACTATCTCGGCAATCGTTAGCCATTCGATGTAATTACTACAAATTTCTAATATTTTCAAATAGTACCCTCGGCGAGAAATGAATCTACGAAGGAAAGCCAAGATTCTTCTGATGATAAATTAATAACAATTTCCGTATGTATAGCTTTGACGGCGAAACAGATGAATAGACAAGCTTGATCTCCCATTATTTGGTGTGACACTTTTGGTTTGTTACGAAAGCAACTATTGAAATTAGTGAACGCACTCTTCTGGTGTAATTTACTTAAAGTTAATTTTGACATATTGTATTTATAAACGTGTGAACCGTGTTTTTAGACTCGACCGGTGTACTCAATTGTAAGAGTTGTTTTTAGTTTTTTTGGGACAGCGAACAAAACACACGCAAAATAAATTCTTTTCAAAACTACGCAAGTTTTTTATTCGTTCCACTGTGTATTGTATGTACAAGTTTTTGGACTGAGGGTTGGAGAATTAGCTGGATCAAGACTAGATCAACTATTACTAAAGGTTATGGGCCCAGTCCATGCCAACGAGTAAATCAAAAGAATTAATTAATTTTTTTTTATAGTGCACGCAAGTGGTGTGCACGTGTATTAAAATTTTTTGAGGTTACAATATTTGCGAAGTGTTGTAATTTTTTTTGGAGAAGCGTCGAGAAAGGAATATTTTTTTACAATTTTCATCATCGTGTAAAAAAAGGTGAAACAAAATGGAAGGCGACCAAGTAAACGTTGAAAAATTCGAAGGTAGCGAAAATTGGCTAACATGGAAATTTCAGATGCACCAAATTCTAGAAGCTAGTGAATTGTTCGATGTAGTCGATGGCACCAAAAAAAAAAACAACGATTGCGGATAAGGACTATGCGAATAATATTAAGACATGGAAACAGATTGATTCCAAGGCGAGACGTGCAATTTCAACGACGTGCAAAAAGCAGCCATTGCTGCAAATAATAAATTGTGACTCTGGAGCTTCAATGTGGGCGACGCTCAAAAGTACGTATGAGCAAACATCGAAGGCAAATATTATGTACTTGCAACAGCGGTACTACAGTTTCACAAAACAACCGGGTGATGATATTGCAACGTGTATGTCAAAGCTCATGGAAGTCTTGCAACAATTAAAAGATCAAGGTGAAGTGGTTTCCGATTCTATGGTTATGACGAAGATTTTAATGTCCTTGCCAGCTGAATATAACCATTTTCATAGTGCGTGGGAATCAACGAGTGCAGACAACTAAACTACGATAAATTTACGTGTGCGATTAATGGCAGAGCAGCTTCGATTAAAGTCACAGGGTCAGATTGAAAAAACGGAAGCGTTAATGGCCAAGATGAATTTTTTTAAAAAAATTCAATAAAACAAAAAGATCACTCATCGGAACAAAACAAAACAAAGAAACCTTAGGGCAGTAAACCAAAGGGAAGGTGTTTCCGTTGTGGCGAGAGTGGACACTGGAGGCGCGATTGTACGCAGGATAATAAAAAAACCAAGAAACAGACAAACATTTTCGACGATGCTTTTTTGTGCTATAACCCAGTATCAGGTGGAGACAAAAATACTTGGGTGTTGGACTCAGGAGCAAGTGACCATATGTGTCATTGACGTGAATAATTCGATAACTTTGTGGAGACATCGTCAAGGCTATTGATTTCTTTTTTTTTCGAATAGCAAACGATGTGAACTACTGAAGAATGGAAACATTTATGCAGTGGGAGTTTGACGCGACAAACTGTTTCAAATGCTGTTCAAAGTTAAGGAATCATCGGAGGTAGATGAGGCCATTGCAAATGTGGCGATCAAAAAAATTTCACTTCACGCATGGCATGGACGACTTGGACATCAAAACGTCGCACACATAAAGAAATTTTTACAAAATAATGAAATTGATTTCATGGACGAAGATGTTGCGTGCGAAGCGTGCACCTACGGAAAGCATCATCGTGGAAGTTATAAACTTCGTAAAGAAAAGTCAGAGGAATGTGGCAAAATAATTCATGCGGACGTTTGTGGACCAATGCAAACGAATTCAATTGGGGGCTCGAGGTATTTTTTACTTTTAAAGGATGATTTTTCACATTTCCGTTACGTATATTTTTTGAAGCAAAAGTCGGAGGTCACAAAAAAGGTCAAATTTGCGGTAATGCGAATGCAGCAAGAGAACGAACACAAAGTACGCAGTTTTCGATCAGACAACGGGACAGAGTTTGTCAATGCGGAATTGGAAACTTTTTTTAATGAGATGGGCATTGAGCATCAGCGAACTGTGCACAATTGTGAAATCTGCGCGAATAATGATTCATGCGAAACAGTTGGATTACAAATTCTGGGCGGAGGCTGTCAATTTGGCAGTAAATGTACTGAATCGAACGGGAACGAGTACACCGGTGTGAAGTTTTCCACAGAATTCAGAAGTGTAGCTACACAAATTAACAGATTTCAAAAATGTAGCTACACAATTTACCAAACAATGTAGTTGTATACAAAAAAATGTAACAGAATAAGTTTATATTTATTTTAATGCAGAAAAAAATTAAACCGAGTATTAAATTAAAAATTATTTTTAATGGACTATAGACATCAGCTGACTAATAAAATAAAAATTAAATTTCACCTAGTAAAATAAATAAATTACAAGTAATGGTAAAGTGGTAACTTTTGGCCAGTTACAAGAAATCCCAGAGATGTCAAAGCAAATCTGAGTAAGCCATATTATTGCTTGCTTTTAGTAGAATGTATGGGCCATGAATCATTATAACGCGACCCTCAAGGGGTGAGATATCGCATTTCCACACTTTTATTTTATACAAATAAAGTGTAATGGTCACTTGTTGGCCAGTTACAAGAAATCCTAGAGATGTCAAAGTAAATCTGAGTATGCCATATTATTGCTTGCTTTTAGTAGAACATTTGAGCCATGAATCATTTTAACGCGACCCTCAAGGGGTGAGATATAGCATTTCCACACATTTATTTTATACAAATAAAGTGTAGCGGTCAATTGTTGGCCAGTTACAAAAAATCCTAGAGATGTCTAAGTAAATCTGAGTATGTCATATTATTGCTTGCTTTTAGTAGAACATATGGGCGATGAATCATTTTAACGCGATTTATTTTTATTTTGTTTCTGTTTATATAGTTTCCTCTTACTCACACAAACTAAATTTTTTAATTAATTACACTAATAAATCCGTTAGTTTTGCAAAGTGTGGAAATGCGATATCTCACCCCTTGAGGGTCGCGTTAAAATGATTCATGGCCCATATATTCTACTAAAATCAAACAATAATATAGCAAACTCAGATTTACTTAGACATCTCTAGGATTTCTTGTAACTGGCCAACAAGTGACCGCTACACTTTATTTGTATAAAATAAAAGTGTGGAAATGCGATATCTCACCCCTTGAGGGTCGCGTTAAAATGATTCATGACCCAAATGTTCTACTAAAAGCAAGCAATAATATGGCATATTCCGATTTACTTAGACGTCTCTAGGATTTTTTGTAACTGGCCAAAAGTGACCACTATACCATTAGTTTTAATTTATTTATTTTACCAAGTGAAATGTAATTTTTATTTTATTATTAAGATGTCTATAGTTCTATAGTCCATTAAAAATAGTTTTTAATACTCGGTTTAATTTTTTTCTGCATTAAAATAAATATAAATTTCTCCTGTTACATTTTTTGTGTGCAACTACACTATTTGATAAATTGTGTAGCTACGTTTCTGAAATCTGTTAATTTGTGTAGCTACACTTCTGAATTCTGTGGAAAACTTCACACCGGTAATGAGTACAGTGCCTGAGAAATCACCGTATGAATTATGGCACGGTAAAAAGGCGAAAATCGATCATTTGCGGATTTTCGGGTCAGAAGTGTTCATACACATTTCGAAGGAAAAACGACAAAAGCTGGATCCAAAGGCAGTCAAGTGAGTGTTCGTTGGATACGGTAATCATCAGAAATCGTATCGAGTGTGGAATCCAGAGACGAATAAAATTGAGGTAGCTCGTGATGTGATTTTTTTTCTGGAAGAATCAATGGTTGCACTAGATATTAGTAACACACATAAGAAGGCTGACGAAGACGCGAACGTGAAAAATATTGAATCAGAGGTGAAAGATGCTGTGACAACGCCAGCGCAATTAATCGAACGCGGTGCAATATGCAATCTGGATGAGAGAAATATCATTGAACGACATTTGCGCGTTCGAAACAACATTGCAGCGGCGATTAACGTACTATGCATCAGCAGAACACGTTGCAATGTTGGCAATCAGCGAAGAACCAAGGACATACGAGCAAGCAATTGGATCGGATGATCACAAGCAGTGGGAGCAGGCAATGAACGAGAAGTACGATTTGCTAGTGAAAAATCGTACGTGGAACTTGGTTAATTTACCAAAGGATCAAAAGGCGATTGATAATCGTTGGGATAATACAAACTAAAGCAAAATCCAGATGGAAGCATTGATCGATACAAGGCACGATTGGTGGTGCGGAGGTTCACGCAGGAATATGGCATTGATTACACAGAAACGTTCAGCCCTGTAGTTAAGTTTACATCGATTCGAGCAATTTTGGCGCTGGCAGCATCAAAGCGAATGAGATTGCAGCAGTTCGACATTAAAACAGCTTTTTTGAACGGTGTTTTAGAGGAGAACGTTTATATTCAATCGATTGGATATGACGATGGCAGCGGACGAGTGTGTAAATTATTAAAAACTTCTATGGATTGAAACAAGCGTCATGCTGTTGGAATAAAAAGTTTACGTCATTCATTAAAAAGTTCAACTTTGTGGCCAGTGAATCGGATTCATGTGTTTTTGTGTGTAATGGAAAGAATGGAATGATGATTCTTGCGATCTATGCTGACGACGGGTTGATTGCAACGGAGAAAGAGGAAGCAATTATTCTAGTTATTGAATACTTGCGCAGGGAATTCGAATGTTTCTTGGGGCTTGAAATCGAACAACGACCAAACGGATCGATTCATGTGAGTCAGCAGACGTATGCGAAAAAGGTACTCAACTGTTTTGGTATGATGGAATGCATTACAGTGGCAACTCCATCAGACAGTGTACAGAATCTTGGCGATTTTAAAGCGGATGGAGAAATCAATTTTCTGTATCGTGAGGTGATCGGTAGCCTAAGGTATTTGGCCGTGGCAATGCGACCAGACATCAGTTTTGCTGTTTGCAATGCAAGTCGATACTTGGATAAACCAGCGGCAGCACATGTGAATGCGGTAAAACGCATTATAAAATACATAAAGGGGACAGTGGACTTGGGAATTCGATTTGAAAACGGCATCAATTTGAGTCTACGTTGTTACAGTGACGCAGATTATGCAGGAGACATTGAAACCAGGCGGTCAACGTCCGGGTATAAATTCAAGTTTGGCAACGGAATTATTAGTTGGGGCTCAGAATGCCAAAAATCAGTGGCGTTATCGACAAAAGAGTCGGAATACATGGCGGCGGCGTATGCAATTAAGGAACTTGTGTGGCTGCATCGATTATTGTTAGACATTTTATCAACAAATTTGGACAAGCCGTTTTTTCTTATGGACAATCAAAGTGCGATTCGGCTCATCAAAAATCCGGAATTCCATAAAGGACCAAGCACATAGACGTGCGATATCATTTCATCTGAGAAAGGTATGAGGATGAAACTTTCAATTTGAATTATGTGACAACGGATGAACAGGTGGCTGACATAATGACCAAATCATTACCTAAAGGCAATATTTTTGTAAATTGATGGGCCTTATGTCAAAGAATAGCAACAAGTACAGTCATTGAGAGAGAAAGTTTCGTGAATGCATGTTTAGATGGCAGCACAAATGGGTGCTTACTATTTTAATTGAGGTTCGAATTATTAAGATGGCCACCAACATGAAGAAATTCCATTTCGTCGCGAAATGGTGATAATAGGTTAGGTTAGGTTAGGTTGGAGTGGCTGCTTATGCACACTTAGACCGGTGACGGTCCATTGTGATACCACACAATATCTCCCCTTTTGCCCCTATTGGAACCATTTCGAGCTACTTATGTAGCGTAAGACGTCCCGCATTTTACTGTTTTCGAGATTCGAGAGGCAGTCCATCCTAAACTTACCCAAGTGTCTGTGCCTTCTGAGAGCCAGTGCTGGACACGAGCAAAGGAAGTGGACCAACGTCTCTTCCTCCTCTTGGTCCAAGCAGCTTCTGCAGAAGTTATTTGCCTCCAGATCCAGCCTTCTTGCATGTTCTCCAAAAAGGCAGTGTCCCGTGAGAATTCCTATGACCGTTCTTAATTCACGTCTGCGTAAGGATATTAATGCCCTAGTGCGCCCCAAGTCCAGCTTTGGGCAAACTTGTCTTGCAACTCTACCGGTGAGGGTGCTAGACTACCTTTTCTTCGCTGAGGATAGCGCCTGCTTTCCAAGTGCTTATCTCAGCGCTGTGATAGGCCTCCTCAAAATTGCCCTTTCCGGTTGCAGCTGGAGAGTCGTACCATGCCTAGCAAGTTCATCCGCCCTGCAGTTCCCCATGACGCCCGAGTAACCTGAGACCCAGATTACCTGGATATTGAAATGCTCACACATCTCATTTAGAGATGGGGTAATTACCCCCGCCCCCCCTTCCCCCCCAGCATACACATACTCACATACTATTTGGGTTGTTCGGAAAATCAAATATTCGGATAATCAAACATATAATATATAAATAAAACTACTAAATATAACTATACCCCCCCCCCCTTAACATAACTGCTGGATCCGCCATGTCCAGCTCCCACTTTGCCGTCTAGCTTGGAGCCATCTGTGAAGAATTGCAACGCTGCGGTTGCCGATAGCGGTCTATCCATCCAGGATTTTTTGAAGGGAAGAAGGTTCGAAATAGCTTCTCAAAGCGTAGAGTAGGTTTAATGTAGTCAAGATTCGCCAGCTCATCCTTCAGCGATTTAACAATAGTAGAGTGTCCTATACTAAGACATCTCCACTGAGAGACGGCTGCAAGACGTACAGCCGTATTTGCCGCCATCTGTTTGCCAAAAATGTCGACCGGAAGTAAGTGCAACGTAACCTCTAAGGCACTTGTTGGTGTCGAGCTCAATGCCCCGCTAACAAGCATACAGGCCTCAATTTGCATCCTATCAATCTTAGTTTTATAAGTTACCTTGTCCAGAGCTGGCCACCAAACACCTACCCCGTACAGGTCTCACTATAGCGGTGTAAAGCCAGTGTACCAGCTTTGGCTTCAGACTCCATCTATGACCAATGGTGTTCCTACAGGAGTACAAAGATGAAGTAGCTTTGTTTATTCTCTATAACATGTTGGGCTTCTAACTAAACTTACTGTCCACGGTAATGCCTAGATATCTAGCTCTATTAGTAAAAGAAAGTCCCGTGCCATTTAAGGTAGTAAGAACAACTACGGGGATTTTGTATTTCTTAGTGAAGAGTACCAGCTCTGTTTTGGACGGGTTAATACCAAGTCCACATTTGCCAGCCCATTTCGTAACGATGGTTAGCGCATTATGCATTATGTGTACAATCGTTCTCAGGAATTTCCCGGTAACAGTTAAAGCTACGTCATCTGCGTAAGCGATAAATTCAATACCCTCTTTTTCCAATTGTAGTAGTAACCCGTTTACAACTATGTTCCAGAGAAGAGGGGACATACTTCGAGCTAACAATCCTGCTTCCCAGCATATAATTGATTAACCCTATCAGAGGAATGTCCACCTCCAAAAAGGACAATCCCGGCTTGATTGCCTCCGCTTTCACATTATTAAAGGCGCCTTCTATATCCAAGAAGGCCACAAAACAAAATTCCTTCTAATTAATCGACTTCTTAATCGTACACACCAAGGCGTGCAGAGCAGTGTCCACAGATCTACCCTTTGTGTACGCATGATGAGACGGTGCCCACTTCCTGACACCTATTTTATCTCTAATGTATACATCCAGCAGCCTTTTCAAAGTTTTCAAAAGAAAGGAGAATAGAGTTATTGGTCTTAGGTCCTTAGGATAAACATGTGAGCTTTTCCCCGCTTTCGGTAAAAACACCACATTGACCTCCGTCCTGTAACTAGGAATATAGCCCAGCTTCAAACACCCTTTGAATATAGCATCCAGATAGGGAAGAATAATTACTGTGTTTTGTACCAAGGTTTCGGGTTCCGCAAACAAAACAAACCCGTTACAAAATGGTAGTTGCATTAACTGTTTGGTCGTTTTTGTTTTCCAAAAATAAATGATACGACTCCGATTTAAGGCATTTGGTTTGGTACAAGAATGGTGGTATACGATATTAATTTTTATTTTAATTTTAATTTTATATTTTTTATTACAAGAGTTTTTTTATTTTTACGTGTTCACTCGGTGAAATCTGATACAAGAAGGGAAAAAGTAAAAGGGTACAGTCTCGAAATTAAGTTACAAAAAAAAAATATGCAAGTCACAACAAATTGTGTTTGAAATTTATCTTATGTGTTGTAGGGTCACGTCTAGAACCTCCTTTCTGTTACTAGTAATAAATGTGGGTTCCCGCCCAATATTACACACTGAAAGGTAAGTACTAATCAAATAATCAAAAAGCGACTCACCTCTTTCATTAATGTCCGTGCTTCCCCAGATAGTGTGATGCGCATTAGCATCAACTCCCAGTACCACACCCACCTTTGATTGTTCCGCTTTACGGACCAGCTCCTCCAGGTTATCCGGAGAAACCTCCTTCTCCCGGTTCCCTCCTTCTCCCGGTCCATGTAGGCTAAAACTAGCAAGAATCTACAAGTGCTTACTTCCAGGCTAACTGCAGTAATGTCACCATTGCTGTATTGAGAGATAGGGAAAAGATTAATATTATTTTTCCCAATAATACAAGATCTGATCTTCCCAGACTTATTATAGGATATAATTTTGTACCTCTTGGTTTTGAGGCCACAGATCCTGTTGTTAATAATCCAAGGTTCTTGGATTAGTATCACCATAACCTTTTACCCTCTACCTACTTCTATGATATATTCCTGCTACCGCAGGAATATTATTTCCCGGTATTTTGCGATGCGCCGGATTCGCCCGTCTCGCTAACCCTCATACCCTCTGTAGAGGACTAGCCCGGGCTGCCGACATTCTCCTCCATCGGTACACCAGCTCTTTCGCTTATGTGCTCCTCCTCAAAAACCAAGTGAATCCTTGACAGACCCAGGTCGCCGGATTCACTCTTCTTCTATCCTCAGATTCTGCTCCAAAGCCGCTGGTACCCCGTTCAAGCCACCATCCTCCGCTTGGCCTTAAGTACGCGCTTCCGCTCTATCCTTTTTATAAAACTTGAGAGTTATTGACCCGAATCCGAAGTCAATTACTCCCTTCGTTTTGTGCAGGAGGGCAAGGGCTCCTTATTTATTATCATAATTGATAATTTCGAGCCCCACTTCGCCTCCCCCTGCTTGACGATCTTCCAATTTCCTGTCGGAAGATTCGGGTTACTGGCCTGAATAATTTTCAAATCCTCGTCAGGACTATCCGGTTCCGATGGCAGCCAGACACGTGCCCTCGGCCAGCTGGGAATTTCCTCCTGGTTAACTGCCGCAAGCTTCGCGCCTGGCCACACCTCCCCTACTTTGGCTATAGCCTTTTGATAACGATCCACAGATCTGGAGTCCGAGCATGCAGTCATCTTCACACGCCCTTGATACCATCAAGAATCTCTGCAGGATGGGGGTGGCTCTAGATTTTCTCCCAGGACCTTTTAAAAGACGGTTGAGACTGGTTTGAGTGCATTATACACCAACCTCCATTTTTCCGCCGTGATGCTCCCATCTTATTGACTTTCGTCTATTACGGCTAGCATCAACAAATGCTCCCTCAGGATATCGCTGAACAGCTTTGTCCCTAAGTTAGAGCTAGGCTTTTTGTCAGTCAGCAACTTCGCCTGCTTGCTGTTTAATTCTTCCATAGTGCTCTAGAGTCAACCAACTTTGCACCCTTCAGGGCCCCACCCGTCTGGTTCGAGGTACCTCCCTTCGCTGATACCGGCTTTTGAGAAGAGCCGGTGCCCTTTGTTTTATTTTTGTTTAGTTCTTCCATTAGGTTCCCACGAGTATCGGAGAAACGAAGGTCCACCTGCGCAGAGATCCGTATACGCAGGTAAGGCTAATTACAACTGGAGGTCGCCAGGTATCCAGAGGGCTCCGTTCACGACTGGGCTTTGTTAAATGGGCTCCCAGCCTGGCAGATCGTCAGCACGGGTCGCTTTACATTTTAATCCATCCCATTTGCTATCATTTAGCGTGACCCGCTTATACCTAGGTCACTTATGAACACTAGCTCAATGAGCGTGGACCCGGAGGCGACGGCAATTATAAGGCAATTGTTTGGTTTTGAATAATAATTGTTTTTTAGCCGACACTATAATATTTTTCGATTTAACTTGGAACCGACGGGATTTTTTTTTGATTTTTGAAATAATTTCCACTACGACAGAGTATGATTTTGTATCTTGGTGCATAACAAAATGTTAATTCCTGTGTGAAATCCAGGAATACGTCTTCGAAGTGCTCTTCGGGAAATGTTTAAAAAAATCCTAGCAACACGCTTTAGCAGCAACAAATATGTCCGGTAAAAAGTCAATAATTAAGAACCCTATTAATTCTAGGCGAAAGTAAAAAATTGGTGATGCAGATTGTGTTATCCCAGCCGCAAATAGTCGTAATTAGTCAATAGTGTTTAGTCGATAATTACCGTGGATGCATTAATATCATTA
>OY282559.1:130378586-130605540 GCA_958295665.1 Tipula vernalis
CCACTTGCACACGTATGTAAAGTTAGCCCGAAAAAAGGCCTTTTCATCCCGAAAAAAAATTTGATGTGTCTTGGCTAAATTCAATATAAAAAGCATTTCAGCACGAAAAATTATAGAAATAAAAGAAAATTACACTCCATCCCGAAAAAAAATATTTACCTGAAACAAGATTTCTAGTCATTTTTTTTCAGGGGTTCATATTTTTAAATCTGATACAAATAAAAGAATTTCAGCACGAAAATAATAAAAAACAACTCAAAATAACAATTGAACCTCAAAAATATTAAATTTATATCTGAAAACAAATATTTTTTTCATTGTTAGTAGTGTTTTTCATTTATAAATTATACATAACATGTTATACTTATATCACAAAACACACTGGAAAACAAAATACATTTTTTTAAAGAAATGTATACGATTAACTACCACGATATACCATATACCATATGTTTATTCACGAAGGTCGAAAGATATCGGAATAAGGCATTTGCGTAGATGGGCCTACAAATATAAGCAACAAGACCGCCATTACCATATGATGGTAATAAGGGATATTCCATAACCATTTTTCATTCAATAGTTTTGGTTGAGCGATTATTAAAAATGCTCATATGTTAACCAATGTATCTCTGTTCACAGAGGTTTGCATATATAGCGGTAAATGGCATGTGAATGACCAGCCCTTTGAGAAAAAACACCCGTAATGGCATTACCATACGATGAGGATAAGGGTTTCTCCGAAACAATTTTTCATTCTATAGTTTTGGTTGAGCGATTATTAAAAATGCTCATATGTTAACCAATGTATCTCTGTTCACAGAGGTTTGCATGTATAGCGGTAAATGGCATGTGAATGACCAGCCCTTTGAGAAAAAACACCCGTAATAGCATTACCATACGATGAGGATAAGGGTTTTTCCGAAACAATTTTTCATTCAATAGTTTTGGTTGAGCGATTATTAAAAATGCTCATATGTTAACCAATGTATCTCTGTTCACAGAGGTTTGCATATATAGCGGTAAATGGCATGTGAATGACCAGCCCTTTGAGAAAAAACACCCGTAATGGCATTACCATACGATGAGGATAAGGGTTTCTCCGAAACAATTTTTCATTCTATAGTTTTGGTTGAGCGATTATTAAAAATGCTCATATGTTAACCAATGTATCTCTGTTCACAGAGGTTTGCATATATAGCGGTAAATGGCATGTGAATGACCAGCCCTTTGAGAAAAAACACCCGTAATGGCATTACCATACGATGAGGATAAGGGTTTCTCCGAAACAATTTTTCATTCTATAGTTTTGGTTGAGCGATTATTAAAAATGCTCATATATTAACCAATGTATCTCTGTTCACAGAGGTTTGCATATATAGCGGTAAATGGCATGTGAATGACCAGCCCTTTGAGAAAAAACATCCGTAATGGCATTACCATACGATGAGGATAAGGATTTTTCCGAAACAATTTTTCATTCTATAGTTTTGGTTGAGCGATTATTAAAAATGCTCATATGTTAACCAATGTATCTCTGTTCACAGAGGTTTGCATATATAGCGGTAAATGGCATGTGAATGACCAGCCCTTTGAGAAAAAACACCCGTAATGGCATTACCATACGATGAGGATAAGGGTTTCTCCGAAACAATTTTTCATTCTATAGTTTTGGTTGAGCGATTATTAAAAATGCTCATATATTAACCAATGTATCTCTGTTCACAGAGGTTTGCATATATAGCGGTAAATGGCATGTGAATGACCAGCCCTTTGAGAAAAAACACCCGTAATGGCATTACCATACGATGAGGATAAGGATTTTTCCGAAACAATTTTTCATTCAATAGTTTTGGTTGAGCGATTATTAAAAATGCTCATATGTTAACCAATGTATCTCTGTTCACAGAGGTTTGCATGTATAGCGGTAAATGGCATGTGAATGACCAGCCCTTTGAGAAAAAACACCCGTAATGGCATTACCATACGATGAGGATAAGGGTTTCTCCGAAACAATTTTTCATTCTATAGTTTTGGTTGAGCGATTATTAAAAATGCTCATATGTTAACCAATGTATCTCTGTTCACAGAGGTTTGCATATATAGCGGTAAATGGCATGTGAATGACCAGCCCTTTGAGAAAAAACACCCGTAATGGCATTACCATACGATGAGGATAAGGGTTTTTCCGAAACAATTTTTCATTCAATAGTTTTGGTTGAGCGATTATTAAAAATGCTCATATGTTAACCAATGTATCTCTGTTCACAGAGGTTTGCATATATAGCGGTAAATGGCATGTGAATGACCAGCCCTTTGAGAAAAAACACCCGTAATGGCATTACCATACGATGAGGATAAGGGTTTCTCCGAAACAATTTTTCATTCTATAGTTTTGGTTGAGCGATTATTAAAAATGCTCATATGTTAACCAATGTATCTCTGTTCACAGAGGTTTGCATATATAGCGGTAAATGGCATGTGAATGACCAGCCCTTTGAGAAAAAACACCCGTAATGGCATTACCATACGATGAGGATAAGGGTTTCTCCGAAACAATTTTTCATTCTATAGTTTTGGTTGAGCGATTATTAAAAATGCTCATATATTAACCAATGTATCTCTGTTCACAGAGGTTTGCATATATAGCGGTAAATGGCATGTGAATGACCAGCCCTTTGAGAAAAAACATCCGTAATGGCATTACCATACGATGAGGATAAGGATTTTTCCGAAACAATTTTTCATTCAATAGTTTTGGTTGAGCGATTATTAAAAATGCTCATATGTTAACCAATGTATCTCTGTTCACAGAGGTTTGCATGTATAGCGGTAAATGGCATGTGAATGACCAGCCCTTTGAGAAAAAACACCCGTAATGGCATTACCATACGATGAGGATAAGGGTTTCTCCGAAACAATTTTTCATTCTATAGTTTTGGTTGAGCGATTATTAAAAATGCTCATATGTTAACCAATGTATCTCTGTTCACAGAGGTTTGCATATATAGCGGTAAATGGCATGTGAATGACCAGCCCTTTGAGAAAAAACACCCGTAATGGCATTACCATACGATGAGGATAAGGGTTTTTCCGAAACAATTTTTCATTCAATAGTTTTGGTTGAGCGATTATTAAAAATGCTCATATGTTAACCAATGTATCTCTGTTCACAGAGGTTTGCATATATAGCGGTAAATGGCATGTGAATGACCAGCCCTTTGAGAAAAAACACCCGTAATGGCATTACCATACGATGAGGATAAGGGTTTCTCCGAAACAATTTTTCATTCTATAGTTTTGGTTGAGCGATTATTAAAAATGCTCATATGTTAACCAATGTATCTCTGTTCACAGAGGTTTGCATATATAGCGGTAAATGGCATGTGAATGACCAGCCCTTTGAGAAAAAACACCCGTAATGGCATTACCATACGATGAGGATAAGGGTTTTTCCGAAACAATTTTTCATTCAATAGTTTTGGTTGAGCGATTATTAAAAATGCTCATATGTTAACCAATGTATCTCTGTTCACAGAGGTTTGCATATATAGCGGTAAATGGCATGTGAATGACCAGCCCTTTGAGAAAAAACACCCGTAATGGCATTACCATACGATGAGGATAAGGGTTTCTCCGAAACAATTTTTCATTCTATAGTTTTGGTTGAGCGATTATTAAAAATGCTCATATGTTAACCAATGTATCTCTGTTCACAGAGGTTTGCATATATAGCGGTAAATGGCATGTGAATGACCAGCCCTTTGAGAAAAAACACCCGTAATGGCATTACCATACGATGAGGATAAGGATTTTTCCGAAACAATTTTTCATTCAATAGTTTTGGTTGAGCGATTATTAAAAATGCTCATATGTTAACCAATGTATCTCTGTTCACAGAGGTTTGCATGTATAGCGGTAAATGGCATGTGAATGACCAGCCCTTTGAGAAAAAACACCCGTAATGGCATTACCATACGATGAGGATAAGGGTTTCTCCGAAACAATTTTTCATTCTATAGTTTTGGTTGAGCGATTATTAAAAATGCTCATATGTTAACCAATGTATCTCTGTTCACAGAGGTTTGCATATATAGCGGTAAATGGCATGTGAATGACCAGCCCTTTGAGAAAAAACACCCGTAATGGCATTACCATACGATGAGGATAAGGGTTTTTCCGAAACAATTTTTCATTCAATAGTTTTGGTTGAGCGATTATTAAAAATGCTCATATGTTAACCAATGTATCTCTGTTCACAGAGGTTTGCATATATAGCGGTAAATGGCATGTGAATGACCAGCCCTTTGAGAAAAAACACCCGTAATGGCATTACCATACGATGAGGATAAGGGTTTCTCCGAAACAATTTTTCATTCTATAGTTTTGGTTGAGCGATTATTAAAAATGCTCATATGTTAACCAATGTATCTCTGTTCACAGAGGTTTGCATATATAGCGGTAAATGGCATGTGAATGACCAGCCCTTTGAGAAAAAACACCCGTAATGGCATTACCATACGATGAGGATAAGGGTTTCTCCGAAACAATTTTTCATTCTATAGTTTTGGTTGAGCGATTATTAAAAATGCTCATATATTAACCAATGTATCTCTGTTCACAGAGGTTTGCATATATAGCGGTAAATGGCATGTGAATGACCAGCCCTTTGAGAAAAAACATCCGTAATGGCATTACCATACGATGAGGATAAGGATTTTTCCGAAACAATTTTTCATTCTATAGTTTTGGTTGAGCGATTATTAAAAATGCTCATATGTTAACCAATGTATCTCTGTTCACAGAGGTTTGCATATATAGCGGTAAATGGCATGTGAATGACCAGCCCTTTGAGAAAAAACACCCGTAATGGCATTACCATACGATGAGGATAAGGGTTTCTCCGAAACAATTTTTCATTCTATAGTTTTGGTTGAGCGATTATTAAAAATGCTCATATATTAACCAATGTATCTCTGTTCACAGAGGTTTGCATATATAGCGGTAAATGGCATGTGAATGACCAGCCCTTTGAGAAAAAACACCCGTAATGGCATTACCATACGATGAGGATAAGGATTTTTCCGAAACAATTTTTCATTCAATAGTTTTGGTTGAGCGATTATTAAAAATGCTCATATGTTAACCAATGTATCTCTGTTCACAGAGGTTTGCATGTATAGCGGTAAATGGCATGTGAATGACCAGCACTTTGAGAAAAAACACCCGTAATGGCATTACCATACGATGAGGATAAGGGTTTCTCCGAAACAATTTTTCATTCAATAGTTTTGGTTGAGCGATTATTAAAAATGCTCATATGTTAACCAATGTATCTCTGTTCACAGAGGTTTGCATGTATAGCGGTAAATGGCATGTGAATGACCAGCCCTTTGAGAAAAAACACCCGTAATGGCATTACCATACGATGAGGATAAGGGTTTCTCCGAAACAATTTTTCATTCTATAGTTTTGGTTGAGCGATTATTAAAAATGCTCATATGTTAACCAATGTATCTCTGTTCACAGAGGTTTGCATGTATAGCGGTAAATGGCATGTGAATGACCAGCCCTTTGAGAAAAAACACCCGTAATGGCATTACCATACGATGAGGATAAGGGTTCTTCCGAAACAATTTTTCACTCTACAGTTTTGGTTGAGCGATTATTAAAAATGCTCATATGTTAACCAATGTATCTCTGTTCACAGAGGTTTGCATATATAGCGGTAAATGGCATGTGAATGACCAGCCCTTTGAGAAAAAACATCCGTAATGGCATTACCATACGATGAGGATAAGGGTTTCTCCGAAACAATTTTTCATTCTATAGTTTTGGTTGAGCGATTATTAAAAATGCTCATATGTTAACCAATGTATCTCTGTTCACAGAGGTTTGCATGTATAGCGGTAAATGGCATGTGAATGACCAGCCCTTTGAGAAAAAACACCCGTAATGGCATTACCATACGATGAGAATAAGGGTTTCTCCGAAACAATTTTTCATTCTATAGTTTTGGTTGAGCGATTATTAAAAATGCTCATAATGTTAACCAATGTATCTCTGTTCACAGAGGTTTGTAGATATAGCGGTAAATAGCTAGTGAATGACCAGCCCTTTGAGAAAAAACAACTATAGTGTCATTACCATACGATGAGGATAAGGGGTTTTATGGGTTATCGGGTTTATTCAGTAGAATATTTGTGGTAAGTCTCATTTTAGCGCAACACTATAAACCAAATAGCATAAATTCAGAGGTTGGCTCATTTAGAGACTATATAGTTCAAGATCGTACATTGTGAAATTTAAATCACTCAGTGCCCTTTTGATTCGAGTCATATGGCTCTTGCAACAAATTTTTGAAAATTAACAAATTGACGAATTTCGCATGGACACCTATCTGTGTACTCTTCGTTCTCTAGCCTTGACATAATCATTCTTGCAGGATAGCCCGTTTATAGGGATCCTCGTTCATACAACCATTCATATGGAGCGCCCAAGTCAATGGGATCCATTTCACTCTCGACAGAGAGCCCGTTTATAGGGATCTTCTTTCATTTCCAAGAGAAACGAAACATCGAGTCAGACAGTTGGTTGACGGTTTTGTCGCCCCTTTGGGTCATTTAATTAATAATTAATAATTATTAATTAAAAACGTCCTTATTCCACACAAAATTCGTCGGTTTATTAATTTTAAAAAAAATTTTGCAAGGGTCCTACGGCTCAGATCAAATGGACACTGCGTGATTTGAATTACTCAATGAAAACCATTAACAACTTTATAGTTACTATATGAGCTAATCGATGAGGTTCGTGTTATTTTGTATAATAGATAATAAATTGTGCGCAAATATTATTATTATTATAATTTGTCCATGACAAAATCTCGTCATGTTTTTTGAATTCCAATTTTTTAAAAAAATACACATTATTGTACGTATGGAAACGATGTAACAATAACGACATTAGTATACTATATAACGAATGACTTTCATCGGCCCCTTAGTGGTCGTTATAGGCGAAATATACTGTATACATATATATATATATATATATATATATATATATATATATATATATATATATATATATATATATATATATATATATATATATATATATATATATATATATATATATATATATATATATATATATAATATATATATATATATATATATATATATATAATATATATATAATATATATATATATATATATATATATATATATATATATATATATATATATATATATATATATACATATATATACAGTAGATTTCGCCTATAACGACCACTAAGGGGCCGATGAAATTCATTCGTTATATACTAATGTTGTTATACGATTTTTTGCAGTGTGAAACACCCCAACCACAGTAATGTTTTAATTAATGAATAGAGTGCAATACAGATTTATTTTCAATGATCTATGCTTGAGATGTAGTGTAAACAATCATATGTGGATTAATTCGAGTAGTGTTTGTATTCCTAACGGTGGCAACATACTTTTTTAAATCATCGTACCGGCCCCACTTCTGTTTGTTCTTACAGTAACTGACAAAATGCCCTGATTCAGAATAATTAATTTGACTAAACTGTTCATAGCTAACAATTCCTGTCAAATTATAAACAGTTTCATCAAATGTAAGAGTGGGTTCGATCTGATTTATTGTTATTATCGGGCTGTTTTTAGTAGGGTATTCACTATATATGCTTATTATTTTTCCATATCTCTGATTTCGAGGGTTCATTTTATTTTTGCAAACAGGGCAGTCCTGGGATGGAACTTGTTCTATACATTGGCTTAAATTAGAATAGCCAACGTCCAATAATAAAGCTGTATTTATTAGGAGAAAGTTTCTTTCTTCTTCGACAAATGTCTCGCAACATTGGCATTTTAGCTCAACGGTTAGGCTGGGAATACTTTTTAAAATATACCCTGCGACGTCCTGAATGTTGCAGTCACAGTTATTTTGAACACCAAAAATTTCAATTAGCATCTCTTTTCGAATGCTGCTAGAAAGATTTAATGCATTTTTTAGTAAATGTTGTATTATTATTTTGACTCTGCCTTCTTTTATACCACAACCTGTCATGCCCAAAACATTTATTGCAGCGGCCAATGTCTGGATTAGAGAATCAAAGGCACATGTGTTTGTATAATAGTCACAAGTTTGGCTTCCATTTTGAAGCACTGGTAATGATGAATGAGTTGCATTACTATATAAGTTGCTTTTCGCCAGTAAAGACTTTTTCATTATTTTACGGGGGCGCTGTGGAGTATTGAATTCATTATTGGATTTAGAGTTTTGGCTTAATAATTTTAAAGTGGCAATTGCGCGTTCCTGTGGTGAATGTGTTACAATTTCTTTTATGTTTTTTAAATTAAAGAATGAAGAATATTTATTTGTTGGTGTCGTTGGTGTCGTTGGATCTTTATTTGTTCGTTTCCATACGGATTCACTTAGTTGCGAATCGTTAACAGTTATTTCATCAAGGCTTGACTGGATGGGAAGGGATAAATCGATGTTAATTCGGTTTTTGGCTATTTTTTTTGGTACACCGGCCGATATTTGTCGATGTATTGCCACATTTCGATCATGTACACTTCTTACAAATCGCCCAACTTTGGTTGGCAGCTTACCGACATTTGTGGATGTTTTAAATCTTCGCTTTATAGTGGCGAAGTAATTCTCTACATGACTATTGCTTTGTCGAACTCCATTATTCATAATACCAGCCCACATAGGTAAATAAGTCATGTATTTCTTTAATATCAGGAATAGGAATTTAGGGTTGTAAAAACTATTTAATCCACTATTTATTTGAGAATTTGTATCACCTGATTTAAATTCATCTATAATTTTTTTCATATCTTGAAAATATGGACACTGAATGTAAATAGGTCTTGTGTTATCTCTTTGTGTGGCGATATTATCATGATTTTCGGGACCAAGTTCAAAATCTATATCAGTTGGACAGGCAGTAATCAAATTTGTTACGGAATCTAATGCATGTTGTACGTTATTCGTTATGTATTTTGACATTAATATAACAGTAAGAAACTTCCATAATTCTTTGATGGTCTCATAATTAGAGGTTATGAAAAAAGATGCTAAAATTTCTTTAATAATTTTGCAAGCTGACGGATATTCAGAAAAATTTGCTTTTATATCTTGAGCCATCGTATGTGTTAAGTGACAACAACACAAGTAAACTTTAACAGTGGCATTTTTCGATTTAGAACTAGTGTTATTAGTGACCCAGTTATGAGTTTCTGTTAAATATTCCACTACATCCATGTTATTAAACGCATTTAATACTGAATTAAGTTCTGCAAATGAAAAGTCAATAATAACTGAGTCAAACATGGGCCATTTCTTAAAATTAGCCTCAACATATAGTCTGAACGATTTCAGCCAACCACCAATTGAGTCAATATTATGGCTTGAACTAATCATATCTGTCAAGGGAAACGGAGACGCTACATCAGTATCTGAAGTTCGAGCTGCTACTATAAGAGCGTAATATAAGATTGTTGGGCAGGGTTTATAAGGGGCCCGAATCAAACTGCCAGTAGCATCCAAATGTACTGAAAGGTTTCTATTTTTATAAGCATCTCGCATTATCTTTAAAACATCGTTTTGCATTTCGCTGTACGTCATAACAATGAAAGGGCGGCGCATTATTTTTTGAATATATTTATCATCCCGAAATTGCCTTTTCTTCCATTCTTCGTCAATGTCAATGAAATCATCACAATGATTATCATTCAACTGGAGCGCCTCGGACCTTATTTTCCTTAACACATCATGCGATTTTGAATTTTGTATGGTCTTCGTTTTTCGAACAAAGTCTATATCTTCGTCAAGTATTAACCTTTCAGAAACATTCTCCACAGACTCTTTTAATAATTTTTTTTTTAAAACATCCCGATCGTAACCTGACGTAAAACTAAATTGTTTGGTGGAATGGACGATAGGATCATTTGAAGAATAAACTTCAAATATTCCAAGGGTTAAATTCTTATTGATCAGCTTATACTTTCGACACATCTGATTCACATTTTTATGGCCACAATAAGTTCTTATTGTCAGACGAGTCTTTAAAATATCATATCCCTTTATTTTAATCAGACATCCTGTTTCTTTAGTTAATTGCTTGCATATTACAGATTTATACAAATAAGAATCTAAAGTCCGCTCTTCGTTTAAAAAAATTTGTTTCCAGATATTATCAGAAATATTCAAGGTATAATTGCATAGGTTATAAACCAATCTTCTTTCATTATATTCAGTTTGCTTAGAATCTTTAAAATGGTCACAAATATTGGTTGTTAGTTTACCATTTGTATTAAAATTCGAGGAGTGCTGAATAACTGCTAAATTATTCGTTTCACCAGACAAAATTTCTATTCTTTCCTCAGTCAAATTTTCTACTAATACTAATGGATTCGATTCAAATTCATCTAGTATATTTTGATTAGTTAATGGCGAAAGATCGGTAAAATTATTTTCCACAAGATTTACATGATTGTCTTGGATTTCTGTATTAAGTGTTGTACACATTACATTACAATTAAATTCTATCACGGGTGATAGATCTTCATTTTGGTTGCAAGCAGGGTTTGTATTTTATCTGATTTTTATTAAAAAAATCAAAAAAATCGATTTATTTGATTTAAACCCGATTTAAATCAAAAAAATCAGATTTATTTTAAGAATTAGTCAACAATTACACAAAATAAACTACAGAATTAAAAAAAAATATTCATTTTATTAAAAAATAATTCAATAAAAAATATATCACATAAACGTATGTAAATAAAAATAAGTACAATAAAAAGTTCAATATTAAATAATTAGGTTTAATTCAGTTGTTTATACAAAAATGTTAATTTAGCGGCCTTTTCAACCCCCAACCTATTTCTTAATTTGGTTTGAACTTGGCCGAATGTCGAAAATACTCTTTCAATACCCGCGGATGATGCAACCGCCGTTTTTAGTTGATTGAGTTTTTCAATATCTCCCGCATTGAGTAGCATCGGGTTTACTACCATAAACGATTTCCACCAATTAAAATCATTCATCGATTGAATGACCGTCTTATTCATTACTGCACCAGAGAACGGATCGATTTTGGCTTGAAATTTTAAACAAAGTGCCAAAAATGGTTCTGAAAATGTTAATTCGATAAATTTTAAAGCAATTTGTTTTTCTTCTTGAGTCAATTGGACTGATTCTTCTTCTTCTTGTCCAAATAAACTTGTAGGTGAAACTAAAAATGATGCAAAATGATATGGTGTCAGTGCCATTTTATATCGATTGTAAAAACTTTTTTTTTGAGTCGAATTCAAATTTTGTAAAATTGTTTTCTCCAACTTTTTCCAAATAATCACGCAATCGGCAATTTTGCAATGGTTACTCTGAATTTTATCTAAAGCATTCGCGATTGGCTGAAACACTTTTATTAGCTCCTCGCATTTTCGTTTTGCCATTAAATTTTGTACCAGTCCAATTATAGTTGCATCAATTTCATCTTGGTGTTCATCACAAACTTGCATCAAAATTGGCCAGTTTTTTAAATAAGCTTTAACTGTGTCACATATTGTATTCCAGCGTACTTCGCTGGGCAAAACTAAAGCACTACCTCCTGCAGCAGTATACCAACTATTTGGTAATTGGTGGTTACGGAAATATTTTGAAACTCGAATCGTGTGTTGTTGAGTCTTCTCAAATTCTTTCCCAAAATCGCGTGCTAAAAGGTTAAGTATATGTGCCGAACAACCATAACTGATAACATTAATATCGTCCTCGTCTTCTATTTCAATCCGCATTTTGGTCATATTAGCTGCGTTGTCCGTGACAATGCTTCTAATTTTGCACCCATATTTGGCTTCGGTTTGACGAATAATTGTTGAGGTTAATATTTTTAAATATTGAGCATCATGTTTATGACCAGATGTATCTACCGTTTCTATTAACGTAACTTTTCCTTTTTCGTCGATCACACATGCGCATATAATAGGGCAGTTGTTAACGTTAGACCATCCATCTAAAGCCAAGCAGACAAATTCGTCTCTTAATGCATTGCAGCATTTTTCATGTTCTTTAGCGAAAACTTTATCCAGTAATTGGTTTGATAACTGCCTCTCGTCTGGTGGTTTATAACCTGGATGTAGTATATGACAAACTTTTACAAATTCCACGTGTTCTGATTTATGAAATGCTAGATTACATGAATAAAAGAATCGTGCCATCTGTTCGTCAAAAATCTCTTTTTCACGAGCACTTGTTTTTACCACATATTTTTCTAAATTATTATGTTTTGTTGGATGTACTGGCAAATTACTTTCTTTTGAAGTATTAACATAATTTTTTTTTTGGTTTGGGCATGAACTGAAATGTTTTTTCATTCGGTCAACTAGACCTTGTAACTCAATATCACAGTGTTTACATTTCACTCGGTATCCAGTTCTGTTTGCCATTTTTGGCAATTCTTTGAATTCCTCCCAAATGTTATCGCGCTTGCGGCCCCCACCGGACATTGTTCGTGGAGAATATAACCTAAAATAAAATTTATGAAATAAATTAAATATTTAAATTGTTTGTAAATTGTAATTTTGTATCAACTTACGAATTTTCAGAGAAAAAAAAAGTTTCAATTTTTCAGCGTAATTTGATTAGCAACTTATTGATGAACACATACACACATATGTCAAAACAAATAACTCTGAAGTTGGCACCATTTTCTTAAATTATATTAAAATAGGGTTGTCATATGAATACTTTTCAGTTTCCAGTGCTAGTTACATTAGGCGCTAGTGTAAATAGAAAACTTAGGACGAACGTTTAGTTACAAAACATTATTGATTTATAATTATATTAATCGCTCGATTTAATTGAAGTGATTTAAATCTGATTTAATCATTTGATTTAAATCAATTGATTTAAATCATACAAACCCTGGTTGCAAGTGGTATCACTTCTTAAATAATTGCGCCATATATTATACAAACGAGTACGATTCAAAAAACTATTATTTATACAAAGGTATTGGCATATTTGAGTCATATCATGACACTTTGAAGTAGTGAACTTAACACTTGCAAACGACAATTTTTCAATCGCATATTTCACAGCGTCTACGGTAATTGCGCTTCTTTTCTTTTTATAATTAGATCTGATTTTTTTTTTATTCATTTTTTCCATTTTAAAGTAGAATTATCCTTAAGAAAGCCGAGGTCAAATATTTTTTAATGTTTCAAACAATATCAAAATGTTAGCGTTAATTAGAATGTCCTAAAAGAAAGCCGAGGTCAAAAATACAATATTCAACAGTAAAAATTAAAATCAGGTCACAAAAACAGAATGTCCGGGAGAAAGGCGAGGTCGATTTAGTTTTTAAAAAAACTTTTTTAGTATATGAAATAATCAAAAAAACACGAGGAAATCACAAAAACAAAACGAAACGCACACGGCAAAATCTGAATTGGTATTAAAATAGAAATGAGAAAAAAATTCCTTTTATACTCGTGCCGAAAATTTTTATTTTTAGGTTTAACAAATCGTTTTTTGTCGATTTATCGGTCATGCGAGCATTTTTAATAATCGCTCAACCAAAACTGTAGAATGAAAAATTGTTTCGGAGAAACCCTTATCCTCATCGTATGGTAATGCCATTACGGGTGTTTTTTCTCAAAGGGCTGGTCATTCACATGCCATTTACCGCTATACATGCAAACCTCTGTGAACAGAGATACATTGGTTAACATATGAGCATTTTTAATAATCGCTCAACCAAAACTATTGAATGAAAAATGGTTATGGAATATCCCTTATCCTCATCGTATGGTAATGCCATTACGGGTGTTTTTTCTCAAAGTGCTGGTCATTCACATGCCATTTACCGCTATACATGCAAACCTCTGTGAACAGAGATACATTGGTTAACATATGAGCATTTTTAATAATCCCTCAACCAAAACTATAGAATGAAAAATTGTTTCGGAGAAACCCTTATCCTCATCGTATGGTAATGCCATTACGGGTGTTTTTTCTCAAAGGGCTGGTCATTCACATGCCATTTACCGCTATACATGCAAACCTCTGTGAACAGAGATACATTGGTTAACATATGAGCATTTTTAATAATCGCTCAACCAAAACTATAGAATGAAAAATTGTTTCGGAGAAACCCTTATCCTCATCGTATGGTAATGCCATTACGGGTGTTTTTTCTCAAAGGGCTGGTCATTCACATGCCATTTACCGCTATATATGCAAACCTCTGTGAACAGAGATACATTGGTTAACATATGAGCATTTTTAATAATCGCTCAACCAAAACTGTAGAATGAAAAATTGTTTCGGAGAAACCCTTATCCTCATCGTATGGTAATGCCATTACGGGTGTTTTTTCTCAAAGGGCTGGTCATTCACATGCCATTTACCGCTATATATGCAAACCTCTGTGAACAGAGATACATTGGTTAACATATGAGCATTTTTAATAATCGCTCAACCAAAACTGTAGAATGAAAAATTGTTTCGGAGAAACCCTTATCCTCATCGTATGGTAATGCCATTACGGGTGTTTTTTCTCAAAGGGCTGGTCATTCACATGCCATTTACCGCTATACATGCAAACCTCTGTGAACAGAGATACATTGGTTAACATATGAGCATTTTTAATAATCGCTCAACCAAAACTATTGAATGAAAAATGGTTATGGAATATCCCTTATCCTCATCGTATGGTAATGCCATTACGGGTGTTTTTTCTCAAAGTGCTGGTCATTCACATGCCATTTACCGCTATACATGCAAACCTCTGTGAACAGAGATACATTGGTTAACATATGAGCATTTTTAATAATCGCTCAACCAAAACTATAGAATGAAAAATTGTTTCGGAGAAACCCTTATCCTCATCGTATGGTAATGCCATTACGGGTGTTTTTTCTCAAAGGGCTGGTCATTCACATGCCATTTACCGCTATATATGCAAACCTCTGTGAACAGAGATACATTGGTTAACATATGAGCATTTTTAATAATCGCTCAACCAAAACTATAGAATGAAAAATTGTTTCGGAGAAACCCTTATCCTCATCGTATGGTAATGCCATTACGGGTGTTTTTTCTCAAAGGGCTGGTCATTCACATGCCATTTACCGCTATATATGCAAACCTCTGTGAACAGAGATACATTGGTTAACATATGAGCATTTTTAATAATCGCTCAACCAAAACTGTAGAATGAAAAATTGTTTCGGAGAAACCCTTATCCTCATCGTATGGTAATGCCATTACGGGTGTTTTTTCTCAAAGGGCTGGTCATTCACATGCCATTTACCGCTATACATGCAAACCTCTGTGAACAGAGATACATTGGTTAACATATGAGCATTTTTAATAATCGCTCAACCAAAACTATTGAATGAAAAATGGTTATGGAATATCCCTTATCCTCATCGTATGGTAATGCCATTACGGGTGTTTTTTCTCAAAGTGCTGGTCATTCACATGCCATTTACCGCTATACATGCAAACCTCTGTGAACAGAGATACATTGGTTAACATATGAGCATTTTTAATAATCGCTCAACCAAAACTATAGAATGAAAAATTGTTTCGGAGAAACCCTTATCCTCATCGTATGGTAATGCCATTACGGGTGTTTTTTCTCAAAGGGCTGGTCATTCACATGCCATTTACCGCTATATATGCAAACCTCTGTGAACAGAGATACATTGGTTAACATATGAGCATTTTTAATAATCGCTCAACCAAAACTATAGAATGAAAAATTGTTTCGGAGAAACCCTTATCCTCATCGTATGGTAATGCCATTACGGGTGTTTTTTCTCAAAGGGCTGGTCATTCACATGCCATTTACCGCTATATATGCAAACCTCTGTGAACAGAGATACATTGGTTAACATATGATCATTTTTAATAATCGCTCAACCAAAACTATTGAATGAAAAATTGTTTCGGAAAAACCCTTATCCTCATCGTATGGTAATGCCATTACGGGTGTTTTTTCTCAAAGGGCTGGTCATTCACATGCCATTTACCGCTATACATGCAAACCTCTGTGGACAGAGATACATTGGTTAACATATGAGCATTTTTAATAATCGCTCAACCAAAACTGTAGAATGAAAAATTGTTTCGGAGAAACCCTTATCCTCATCGTATGGTAATGCCATTACGGGTGTTTTTTCTCAAAGGGCTGGTCATTCACATGCCATTTACCGCTATACATGCAAACCTCTGTGAACAGAGATACATTGGTTAACATATGAGCATTTTTAATAATCGCTCAACCAAAACTATTGAATGAAAAATGGTTATGGAATATCCCTTATCCTCATCGTATAGTAATACCATTACGGGTGTTTTTTCTCAAAGGGCTGGTCATTCACATGCCATTTACCGCTATACATGCAAACCTCTGTGAACAGAGATACATTGGTTAACATATGAGCATTTTTAATAATCGCTCAACCAAAACTATAGAATGAAAAATTGTTTCGGAGAAACCCTTATCCTCATCGTATGGTAATGCCATTACGGGTGTTTTTTCTCAAAGGGCTGGTCATTCACATGCCATTTACCGCTATATATGCAAACCTCTGTGAACAGAGATACATTGGTTAACATATGAGCATTTTTAATAATCGCTCAACCAAAACTATTGAATGAAAAATTGTTTCGGAAAAACCCTTATCCTCATCGTATGGTAATGCCATTACGGGTGTTTTTTCTCAAAGGGCTGGTCATTCACATGCCATTTACCGCTATACATGCAAACCTCTGTGGACAGAGATACATTGGTTAACATATGAGCATTTTTAATAATCGCTCAACCAAAACTGTAGAATGAAAAATTGTTTCGGAGAAACCCTTATCCTCATCGTATGGTAATGCCATTACGGGTGTTTTTTCTCAAAGGGCTGGTCATTCACATGCCATTTACCGCTATACATGCAAACCTCTGTGAACAGAGATACATTGGTTAACATATGAGCATTTTTAATAATCGCTCAACCAAAACTATTGAATGAAAAATGGTTATGGAATATCCCTTATTACCATCATATGGTAATGGCGGTCCTGTTGCTTATATTTGTAGGCCCATCTAAGCAAATGCCTTATTCCGATATCTTTCGACCTTCGTGAATAAACATATGGTATATGGTATATCGTGGTAGTTAATCGTATACATTTCTTTAAAAAAATGTATTTTGTTTTCCAGTGTGTTTTGTGATATAAGTATAACATGTTATGTATAATTTATAAATGAAAAACACTACTAACAATGAAAAAAATATTTGTTTTCAGATATAAATTTAATATTTTTGGGGTTCAATTGTTATTTTGAGTTGTTTTTTATTATTTTCGTGCTGAAATTCTTTTATTTGTATCAGATTTAAAAATATGAACCCCTGAAAAAAAATGACTAAAAATCTTGTTTCAGGTAAATATTTTTTTTCGGGATGGAGTGTAATTTTCTTTTATTTCTATAATTTTTCGTGCTGAAATGCTTTTTATATTGAATTTAGCCAAGACACATCAAATTTTTTTTCGGGATGAAAAGGCCTTTTTTCGGGCTAACTTCACATACGTTCCGGGTTTGTGTGATTTTATTTTTGGGATTTTTTTTACACCAAAATTTTGTTGGATTCTTTGGATTCTTCGCACTAACACAAACAAAAATGATTAAACCAATTCTCAAGGTTACATTATTTTTTCATATTTTGTTGTCAGTTTTCATTTGTGTTTTGGAGAGTAAAGAATACATATATGTGCGTACGTACGAAATACGTACGAATTTTATTAAATTTTACTATAGTTTTTTTAATTTGGTTAATTTTTGTCAATTTCAACAATACTCATGTAATGGAAAATAGTAAAAGTTCGGAGAATTGGTCTCGTATACAGGCACATACTTTAATACGGGAATTTAAAAAGTATCCCTGCCTTTATAGTCCATTAGACATAAATTTTTTAAATAAATCGGTGCGGAATGAAAAACTGAATATGATTTTAAATGAACTGAAAATAATTAAACCATCAGTTACAATAGATGAAATTAAAAAAAAAAAATTAAATCTTTAAAAGCACAACTTTTTAAAGAGCGGCAAAAAGTTGTGAACTCCAAAAGAAGCGGTTTAGGAGCTGATCAAGTGTATGAGCCAACATTGTGGTGCTACGATGAGCTTTCATTTTTGATTAATGTAAATGACGCTGAACCTAGCAAATCCAATATTGATTTGACAGAGGTAAGTTTAATTTTATTGGAGTGTGTTTAAAAAGCCTAATGGTGCAACTACATTTTAGAAAGTTTCAAGTTTGCAACGTCATCATGTTTAACACCGCCATAATTCGGGCTAGACTTTACTATCAATATACACCTACTATAGAGGGCTCATTTTTATAATAAGTTGTGCTTTGTTAACTACTTTTTTCACTAATTCTTAATTATTTAATTTAATTTATTAACTAACTTATTTCCATTTTTATTACAATTAAATTGATTATTCATTCACCAACAATACAAAGTTTAAAAAAAAAATAATATAAATTACATTCACTTTTTTTGACTATGTCGATTTGTATTGATAGTTAAGTTTTTTGAATAAACATAACCATGGATGTGTTAATTTGGACATTTGTTACTTCACTATTTTATGTAAATAATGTCTAACTTGTATTGTCGTTGTACTAGAAGATTTTTAATCACACTCCTGGTTCTTAAAAGTTGAATTTAAAATTAATACATAGTATATTTACCTTTTTTTCAGATAGGGATAGAAGAAAATTTCGAAACTCGCAGCGGCATCATTGATGAAGATTCCCAACAAATTTTGGAGGATAGCGACATTACCTCACAAAAAGTAAGTTTAAATCGTAAAATTTTGTTTAAAATGGGGACTCAAGTATTTTTTTTTGTTTTTTGTATAATTTTAGAAAAGAAAATCGAAGGGATCTCATCCATTGGAAACATGTGGTATGGAGGCCATCGATTTTATGAAAAAATATTTTTCAAATCACCCTAAAAAGCAACCGTCACAACGAGAAGAAGAATTTTGTCGCTACTTGTGTAGACTTCTAAAAAAAATAAAATTAGAAATAACTTTCGAAAAGTTAGAGTTAGAAATAATCTTATTAGTTAATAAGAAAATTGATGAGGAGCGAAACTTTATGGAAACCAACAATATTTGCTCTCCCAACGTTAGAATTATATCTAGTTCCACTCCACCTTCCATAACGACCTCGTCCTCAGATTTGTCAAATTTACCATCACCCTCAACATACCAACGATTTAATTATCCCCAAACAATTCAACAACCGTCAAATTTTGAACCCACTTCAGTACCCATCCATATAAAAAACAAACCACGTTATACGACATCCCATCCAAAAAATCCTATTAATACTCCATCACCACCGGCATATCCCCTCCTAACCGACTCCCTTACATACTTCGAAGAACAAATTAATTTGGATTCAAGGCCCTCATCTTACACTTCTACCCCATTAAAAAAAATATCTCCATCACCCTTAACAAATAACCAGTTCAGTTCCTTTCAATATAATACAAGTAATCCATTAAATATAACATCCCGTTCAGAAAATCCAAATATAAATTACAAAAATCCTATTAATACTCCATCACCATCAGCACATTCCTTGCCCTTCATAGCCGACTCTCCAATATATTTATATGAACATATTAATTTAGATATACAGCCTGCGTCTTCCACATTCACATCTAAACCTTCCAAAAGTTTCACAAGTATACCACATATATCACCTTCAACAAATAATCAGCCCAGTTCACTTAAATATATAAAATCTAAACCAGTTCTTATAACATCCCGTTCCCAAAACTCAAATAATACTTATAACAGTCCTATTAATATTCCCTCACCACCAGAACATCCAAACTTTATAAACTCACCTATATACCGTTCCAACCCGATCCCAATCCGTAATCAAACACAATCCCAATCAAAACCTGTTATTTTGGAACAAATTTTAATAAAAGGAAAGACTTCGCCCAAATCAAAGACAAGTCTTGATCAAGCTTGATCATAGAAGACTCAGAAATTATTTTATAATAAATTTAAATAAAAATCTAATTTATATTTATTGATGTTTTATTTTATTTAATAAACCAGTTCAAAATGTGTATAAAGGTCACCTCACTTGTTTTGTATATGATTTATAGTTCAGCTCTTTAATGACGTAGAATAGATTTTAAAGTAAAATACAAAATTTTATTTATCAATAATACATTTTTATTAATTTTTAAATCTTTCCATCATTATTAAAATATTCTGTCAATTGTTGTCTGACACTTTGTCCAGATTTGGACGTATTATTGTTTCGCTTATCTCTCGTCTGTTGCAATGTGGTATTCTCAACTTGCGCCGTGTTATTTTGAAGTTCAGCCGTGGTATTTTGATCTTGCATTTCAGAATCTTCCCTGTACCATTGACTTTTGGTAGTTAACAAATTGTGTAGTACACAGCAACATTGCACAATAGTTATAACTTTTTCTTGATGGAGATTTATCGGTTTTCGAAAAATTTGGAATCGACTGCTCAATATTCCAAACGCTCTTTCAATGTTTTGTCTAGCACGACTTAATCTACGATTGAATATTTTTTTTTGCTTCGTCGGTGGTCGTAAATGGAAATGGTACCATCATATTTTCCGATAACGGAAAGGCATTATCACCTATAAACATATGTGGTAGCATTCTAGAATTTCCAAGCATTTTTTTCGGTGGTAAATATCTATCAGGATGTTGTAGTATATACATGAAATTTGACTTTTGTAAAACACCTGCATCGCTAATCCGGCCATTGCACCCAACATCTATAAAAATAAATTTCGCATAGGCATCTGCAAGGCCAAGTAAGACCACACTGTGAAAACTTTTGTAGTTGTAAAACAGTGGCGCAATTTTTTTCGACGGCCTAAAAGCAATATGCTTTCCGTCAAGCGAACCTAAACAATGAGGAAACTGCCATTTGGAGTTGTAGTCATCCGCAATTTTCAACCACTCATCTTTAGTGGTAGGAAACTGTAATAAAATATTATTTATTAATAAAAAATTTTAAATTTAACATGTATTCATGTTTCACCTTTAAAAATTGATTTTTTAAACGGTTGTAGATAGCTTCACAAACATTTAAAATTGCGGTTGCCAAGAATGGTTTGGATAATTTTGAATTATAATCAAGCTCCATAAAGCTTTCTCCAGTGGCCAAAAATCTCAAAGAAGCGGCAAGTTTTTCCTCTGGACTAATCGCTTCCCTCATTTTTGTGTCCGATTTTTCTATATCGGACCTAATTGCCGATAAAATAAAATTGAAGGATTCTTCATTCATTCTAAGAAAATTTTTTAAATCTTTGGAATTTGGCTTCAGCTCTTTCAATAAGCTTTGGGTGTTACCATTTAGATTTCTAGTTTTTCTATAATCTTTCACCCAACAACGTTGCTTTCTTTTTAAATTTTCTTCCTTTTTATCTTTTTCAATTGCCGCCGAAAAAAAAAACAAGCAGCAGCAGTTGACGCCATAACTACAACCGCAGCTTCTTCATCATCAGCATCGCTTTCTAAAAATGATGTAGTCGGTATTAAATTGTTTGAATTATTCTCCATATTATAAATTGTGGTAATTTGTTTTTAAATTTTATTTTAAAAAGAACAGAATAAATCACAATCAGTTTTTACAATTGTCTTATACAATATACTAACACAAATTATTTTTATACACACTTCGATATTTCATTAAGTTTTCTAAAGTTATCATTTATATAATCAAAAATATTAATACACAACAAAATTAAATAAAAAACTACAAGAACTATTGTTTATAATCTTTAATTTCGACACTTTTAAAATGGCAACAACAACAAAAATATTTTTTTAAGCAGGAAAATAATCTTTTCTGTTTGAAGAACAAATACGAAATGATAATATTTTTTACATATACATCTGAAAAAATTCCGGATTTTTAATGCTTAGTGTAAACGATGAGGGATTTTGTTGCCGAAGAATCCGGAATAAAATGCCTAGTGTAAACACCCCCAATGGAATGGCTAACCTATATATATATATATATATATATATATATATATATATATATATATATATATATATATATATATATATATATATATATATATATATATATATATATATATATATATATATATATATATATATATATATATATATATATATATATTATATATATATATATATATATATATATATATATATATATATATATATATATATATATATATATATATATATATATGTACTATGTTAATGTTATGTACATAATTACGAAAATACAAAAACGAAGTCTTAACGAATGAAAAATACATGAGAAATTGAGAATATGCTTTACAGTGAAGGGAATATACATATATTCCATTTCAAATACAAAATTTCATATCATATGTAAATGAATTTGTTTCCTTTACTAGACACCTAATGTTAGTACCAGAAAACAATATTAAAAGAGTGGCGCTAGGTTCGCACCGGCTTAACATTTTATTTCGGTATAATCTTTCTTATACTTTTGTGTTTTGTGTTCCAGTTTAGACTTTGTAATTGGTGTAATGTTTCTGAGATAATTTTAGTTTTTAAGTTTCTAAGTGTATCTATTAATTCATAACGTGTAAAGATTTTCTATACGTTTTGCCAGTTGAATTATATCCGTGCATAAATAAAGTTTTTTTGATATCGTGTGGAGATTGTGATGGTCACATCTCATGTGCAAGGACGTTTTAAAGTGATAGTACACCGTTTTCGAACTAATGTTATAAGTTCATTATTAATAAATCAAATTATAAATTCATATATAATAAACGTTAATAATACTAAAAAGTGATCTCAAATAAATTATCTAAACTATAAAAATTTGAATTGTTCAAATATAATTATTATAAATAACAGATAATTGTAATAAGTTAAAGCTAACAAAAGTCGTATTTTCTGGAAGCCTAATTGACCTTAAAACATTATTATACCAGAACAGTTACTCGTAATAATTGTGACATTGACATAATTTACTTATGAATGAGTGAGTCATTACCAACCATAAAATTGTGTGTTATGCAATCATCAAATGAGGATAATACAATTATCAATGAACGAGTGATACCATCGAGTACTCAGCGGTCAACAACCATCACATCACTGGATAACTACATCATCACCATAGGCGTTTTGTTGAGTAGACCATTCACAATTTCTTTATTAATTCTTTATTTTTTTTTATTACATTTTTTTCTAAATTTTTCTTATTATTTATGATTAACATTTATTTTTTCTTAAGTTAAGTTCGTAGTATTAAGATTAGTACAGTTACGCGTACTCAGGGTTTTTTTTGGTTTATATAATTTGCTATGAACATCAATTATACCGCTTCTAAATTGAGAGTAATTTTTTGTTGAATGCATATTATTATGTTTTTATGATTTTTGTTTGGTAAATATATTTTTGGTTTCATTTACCTAGGAAATCAGTTGGAATCTTTCATTTTTTTTATTATTTTATTCCCTTATCATTTTTATTATTATTCGTGAGAAAATGACCCATATGGGTTAAGTAAGGCGATTGTGTGTGTGTGTGGAACTATGAAGAGGTGAGTAGAGTGTAGTACGTTACATAGTGTGTAGGTCATCAAGAAAGCAGTGAGTACCATGAAGAAAAAATAAAATAAAACAACTTTATCCACGACCAACAATAAACCTCTTCGACGAGCTAGGGGAAAAGATGACCGTAATTCTTCATGGCCACTGATATCTTTATGTTAACGGCTGCAAACAGTTAGTACACCGTTACAGAGTGACTAGGTTTTTGGTGAACTACGCCTAATATTCAGCCTCAATATTCAACCAACTATAATTTCCCAATTTGAACGAACCATTTTATGAAGGTAGTTTTGTATTTTGTTATTCGTGTCAAAAGTTATATTAGTGTGAAAATGAGTGAAATTTATCTTCATGCAAATATCTTTTGCAAGAGGACTAACGCGCAGCGATTCCAGAATTCCTGAAACATTATCTGGATCAGTTTGTATCGTGATAACCTCTTTATGTTGGGATCTAGTAATGATTGTTCTGGTATCGCCAACAGTGGCGATCCAATCAGAAAGTGGCCTGGGGTAAGAGCGGAACAATTGCTTGAATCATTCGACATTGCTGTAAGAGATCTTTGAATTTAGGCAAGTTTCAATTTGGCAGATTAAGGTGTGGATTCCTCTAAAGTTAAAGAACGTGTGCCAATAACTCTCTTCATATGCCATTTAGCATTTTTGATAACTGACTTATTTCTAATATGTGATTACTACTTATTTCTAATATTTTCAAACAGTACCCTCGGCGAGAAATTAATCGACGAAGGAAAGCCAAGATTCTTCTGATAATAGATTAATAACAATTTCCGTATGTATAGCTTTGACGGCGAAACAGATGAATAGACAAGGTTGATCTCCCATTATTTGGTGTGACAATTTTGGTTTGTTACGAAAGCAACAAGTACAGTCATTGAGAGAGAGCTTCGTGAATGCATATTTAGATGGCAGCACAAATGGGTGCTTACTCTTTTAATTAAGGTTCGAATTATTAAAATGGCCACCAATACGAAGAATTTCCATTTCGTCCGGTGACGGTCCATTGTGATACCACAGAATACCTCCCCTTTTACCCCTATTGGAACCATTTCGAGCTACTTGTGTAGCGTAAGACGTCCCGCAATTTACTGTTTTCTAGATCCGAGAGGCAGTCCATCCTGAACTTATCCAAGTGTTTGTGCCTTCTGAGAGCCAATGCTGGACACGAGCGAAGGAAGTGGACCAACGTCTGTTCCTCCTCTTCGTCCAAGCAGCTTCTGCAGAAGTTATTTGCCTCCAGGCCCAGCCTTCTTGTATGTTCTCCAAAAAGGCAGTGTCCCGTGAGAATTCCTACGACCGTTCTTAATTTACGTCTGCGTAGGGATATTAATACCCTTGTGCGCCCCAAGTTCAGCTTTGGCCAAACTTGTCTTGCAACTCTACAAGTGAGGGTGTTAGACCACCTTTCCCCCGCTGAGGATAGCGCCTGCTTTTTAAGTGCTTATTTCAGCGATGTGATAGGCCTCCCCAGATTGGCCGTTTCCGGTTGCAGCTGGAGAGTCGTACCAGGTGTAGCAAGTTCATCCGCCCTGCAGTTCCCCATGAACCCCGAATGACCTGAGACCCAGATTACCTGGATATTAAAATGCTCACCTATCTCATTTTATTTTATATTTTTTATCTTATATTGTTTCAATATTTTATGTTGCTTATCTGCTATTGATTCTGTTGTATTTTATCGTGATGGGATTTTGTATTTTATCTGAAATCGGTTAGCCTACAGTGTCAATATTTTGGGTATTTATGGTAATGCTTTGTTATGTTTATAGGTGTTTGGGAATTCTTTGTTATATGTACCGGGTAATTATTATGTCCAGTTAATTGTACTTCGTGTGTGTATGACAAATTCCGGGTATGGGATACGTCGGTGGTTAGCTTGACTTACTATAGATTTAATGTAGTTATATGGAGACGATGGTTTGGAGCTTGTATAGTCACTTGGCGCTTACCGCTGGTAGGTGCTATGACCCAAGTGATATATTTAAGCGTGGAGAGTTTAAATGTTAGTTGTGAGAAAGATGAGATCTTATAAGTGTGAAAGATTATTCAGCGGGTATAAATACTGCCATATTTCTTTCTTCCACAATTACTCAATCTCAACGGTACCCAGATGTTAGTATGTTGGTTATTTTATACTTACCAAATTGTATGTATTCCTGAATTGAAAATCTCGATTGTTGGCACTTAAGATACTTTCTTTATTTTGTTAATTTTACTTTACTTATGATTACACTCTCGATTACACTATCGATTACACTGTCCATTACACTATCTTCTTTACTTCTGATTACACTGTGATCCTATTTACAATTTTATGTCTTTATATATTACAATTTAATCTTCCTGTTTACAATGTTTACAGAAGATACGGAAATCTTTTTTTGTTGAAGCTGCGGAAATCTTTTTGTTGAAGATGCGGAAATCTTTTATTTTTTTTTGTTTAACACGCGGAACTTTACAACTTTTATATATATAAAATATTTACGGAAATATTTTCAATGTTAATATTTTTCAATGTCATACATTATTTATTTTAATTCCCCTAAATGGCATTTCAAAAAGAAATTAAGTTTTTTCTTTTATCTGTATGTAATTTTTACTTAGACTACTTTCGGGCGCAAAGATTATTGGTGTCAAATTCTTTACTTTATTTTTCTGTGTTAAACGAAACGTGCCAATTTGTTATTGTAATTTCTTTGTTACCAAAGTGTGTTATTTTGTTATTGTAATTATGTAGTATCTTTGCTTACTTTTAGGTTTTTTAACATTTAGATATCATCATTATCGGTCCCAGCTATGGATGCGATGGATGGCACAACACCTTCCCCCTCTAAGAGGAATTTTCATGTTGAAAATTTCTTATATATATATATATATATATATATATATATATATATCTTCATATGTTTATGCTATCTGTATGTTCTTATAACTAATTTTAGAATTTCTACTATGTTTCTTCTTATATCTACTAGATCTTATGTACATAAATTAAGGTTTATTAACTAAAATTTATTCTTATTCTGTAATTTTTTGAACGAGACTCACATAGCAGCTTCATTTCTCCTTTTGAACTTTTCCATGTTATTGTGATTTCCTCAAAATTGTGTTTGTTATAACCTTATAACGTTCGAGTTGAATTTCAAGTCATCTTGGAATTTCTATTGGTTGACTTCAGCTTTACAACATTCTGGAACTTTTGATTTAGTTTTACAGCATCTCGAAATTTTTTTGAATTTTCTGCATGTTGAATTTTCCATCTCGCTTCAGGAAATACGGTTTTTGATTTTACAGTATTTGGAATATCATGGTTAGGGAACTTCTGAACTTTATTCACGGTTTTTCGGCACTTCAGTGTTTGGATGATAGCTGCTTTTTGGATTAATATTGATTTCCTTATTGGCGGCTCTAATCACTGGTGTGAATTAAATGCTGCTTCATCAATATACTTCTTTCTTATAGTATTCTGTAGGATTTCTGTTTGTTTCTTTTGAGCTGGATGATGTTTATTGCTTTGTCTGGTCGCAATTGTCTGGTCGCCTTCATTTGATTAGATTGAATCGTCCAATGTTTTTGATACTTCAGCCGGTTAACAAATGTTGAACTTTTATCGTGATGTTGTAGTTTCTCATCACTTATAGAATCAACTTTCTGGGATAAATGTTAATGTTTTGTTTGTTGAATTCCAACTCTGTCTGTTGTTGTTCATCCCTCATGGCTAATCTAATTTTACTATCAATTGGATTAGTGTCTATAGTTGGCTTCCTTTCTCGTACGCCTAAATATTTGTGTGTTTAGAACGTTACCTTCCATTGATATGTTCTTGGTAATTTGTAACTGGAAACTCGTCTGTATACTGTTAATGCTTTTGTTGTGAATACTGAGAAAACCGTACAAATTTGACTCGAAATCTTGGGATGTTCTGTGGATTGTTGTGTTGGTTGTTGTAGTTACTGCTTCTTCAAGTTGCTTGTGTTTCATCTAGCTGTACTTTTGGTTACCTTATGTTTGACTATGTATTCTTAAAACTAGTTATACTATTTTGACAATTTGTGTTATATATTCGGGTTAAGTTGTATGGTAAATTAACTATTTCTAAACAATACTTTGGTTCTTAATATTAATGTTCTTAACTATGGGGTTAGTAATTATATATTTTTGATAAGTTGTTCCTTACTTGGTGTTAGGTAAGTCCAAGCGAAGAAAAACTTACTTATTTCTATCGTTATCGATACTATATTGATAATCTTCTTCGACTAAGATTAATTTTACAATTTTTCCATTTTTGTCTTAAAATTTTGATTATAATCCAATTAGATTATTGTAAACTGGGTTTTATGTTGGGAAAATTTAGTGGAATATTTGAAGGATAGTTGGATTGAGATTTGATTTCTGGTTTTATAGTTAGGTGCAGTTTTTATGCCTGAAATTCTGATTTCCTCAAATATTTTATATTTTTTATCTTATATTGTTTCAATATTTTATGTTGCTTATCTGCTATTGATTCTGTTGTATTTTATCGTGATGGGATTTTGTATTTTATCTGTCGGTAATGGGAATTCTTTGTTATATGTACCGGGTAATTATTATGTCCAGTTAATTGTACTTCGTGTGTGTATGACAAATTCCGGGTATGGGATACGTCGGTGGTTAGCTTGACTTACTATAGATTTAATGTAGTTATATGGAGACGATGGTTTGGAGCTTGTATAGTCACTTGGCGCTTACCGCTGGTAGGTGCTATGACCCAAGTGATATATTTAAGCGTGGAGAGTTTAAATGTTAGTTGTGAGAAAGATGAGATCTTATAAGTGTGAAAGATTATTCAGCGGGTATAAATACTGCCATATTTCTTTCTTCCACAATTACTCAATCTCAACGGTACCCAGATGTTAGTATGTTGGTTATTTTATACTTACCAAATTGTATGTATTCCTGAATTGAAAATCTCGATTGTTGGCACTTAAGATACTTTCTTTATTTTGTTAATTTTACTTTACTTATGATTACACTCTCGATTACACTATCGATTACACTGTCCATTACACTATCTTCTTTACTTCTGATTACACTGTGATCCTATTTACAATTTTATGTCTTTATATATTACAATTTAATCTTCCTGTTTACAATGTTTACAGAAGATACGGAAATCTTTTTTTGTTGAAGCTGCGGAAATCTTTTTGTTGAAGATGCGGAAATCTTTTATTTTTTTTTGTTTAACACGCGGAACTTTACAACTTTTATATATATAAAATATTTACGGAAATATTTTCAATGTTAATATTTTTCAATGTCATACATTATTTATTTTAATTCCCCTAAATGGCATTTCAAAAAGAAATTAAGTTTTTTCTTTTATCTGTATGTAATTTTTACTTAGACTACTTTCGGGCGCAAAGATTATTGGTGTCAAATTCTTTACTTTATTTTTCTGTGTTAAACGAAACGTGCCAATTTGTTATTGTAATTTCTTTGTTACCAAAGTGTGTTATTTTGTTATTGTAATTATGTAGTATCTTTGCTTACTTTTAGGTTTTTTAACATTTAGATATCATCATTATCGGTCCCAGCTATGGATGCGATGGATGGCACAACAATTTGGAAATGAGTGACAACTCAACGCCACCCGTGACGCCAAAGACACCGATTCTAACGACCGGATCGCCGCTTGACTGTCCACATAGATTGTGATACCATCTGAGGATACCACTTTATGCTTCAACCACGCCATGACCTCCTCAATCGTTACGAGTTCAGCTTAGTATACGCTGCAATAATCAGGGAGACGAATAGAAAGGTTTACGTTTATTTTTTCACAGAATACTCAAACTCCCACTTTTCTGTTTAGCTTGGAGCCATCAGTGAAGAATTGAAACGCTTCGGTTTCCGATAACGGTCTATTCCTCAGGATTCCCTTAAATGAAAGTAGGTACGAAATCGCTTCTCGAAGCGTAGAGTAGGTTTAATGAAGTCAAGATTCGCCAGCTCATCTTTCAACAATCTAACAAAAGTAGAGTGTCCTATACTAAGTCACCTCCACTTAGAGACGGCTGGAAGAAGGTGCAACATAACCTATAAAGCACTTGTCGGCGTCAACCTCAATGCCCCGCTAACAAGTATACAGGCCGTTCTTTGCACTCTCTCAATCTAATTTTATATATTACCTTGCCCAAAGCTGGCCACCAAACACCAACCCCGTATATGAGTACAGGTCTCGCTACAGCGGTGTAGATCCAGTGTACCAGCTCCGGCTTCAGACCCCATCTATGACCAATGGTGTTCCTACAGGAGTACTAAGCTATAGTAGCTTTGTTTATTCTCTCCAACATGTTGGGCCTCCAGCTAAGCTTACTGTCCAAGGTTTTGCCTAGATATCTAGCTCTATCAGTAAAAGCAAGTCTCGTGGCCTTTAAGGTAGAAGGGACAATTACCAGGATTTTGTATTTCTTAATGAAGAGTACCAGCTCTGTCTTGGACGGGTTAAAACCAAGTCCATATTTGCCAGCCCATTTCGTAACGATGGTAAGCGAATTCTGCATTATGTCTACAATCGTCCCCAAGAATTTCTCGGTAACAGCTAAAGCTACGTCATCTGCGTAAGCGATAAATTCAATACCCTCTCCCTAATTCTAGTAGTAACCCGTTTACAACTATGTTCCAGAGAAGAGGAGACAGAATTCTCCCCCCCCCCTTTCCCTCTTGCGGGGTTCCCCTAGTTACTCGCCTCTTGATGGTAGAGTCCCCCAACTCCGACCTAACAATCCTGCTTCCCAGCATATGATTAATTGATCAGAGGAAGCTCCACTTCCAAAAATGACAATCCCTTCTTGATTGCCTCCGTTTTCAAATTATTAAAGGCGCCCTCTATATCCAGGAAGGCCACCAAATAGAATTCCTCCGAATTAATCGATTACTTAATCGTACACACCAAGGCGTGCAGAGCAGTGTCCACAGATCTACCCTTTGTGTACGCATGCTGAGACGGTGCCCACTTCCTGGCACCTATTTTATCTCTGATGTATATTTCCAGCAGCCTTTCCAAGGTTTTCAAAAGAAAGGATGATAGAGTTATTGGTCTTAGATTCTTAGGATAGACATGTGAGCTTTTCCCCGCTTTCGGTATAAACACCACATTGACCTCCGTCCAGTACCTAGGAATACAGCCCAGCTTCAAACACCATTTGAATATAGCTTCCAGGTAGGGAAGAATAATTACTGACTTGTTTTGAAGTTCCGCTGGTAAAATTTGATCCGGACCAGCGGATTTAAATAGTTTAAAACTCCTCAGTACCCATAGGATCCGTTTCCTGGTTATGAAATCCTCTGTGAACAATGACAGTGATTTCTGATGATTGCTATACGTACCAACAGTTCTTCTAAGCTCGCTGGGAAGTGTGTCTCGAAGAGAAGCTCCAGATATTCTCCACTAGAAGCTGTCCAAGATCCGTCCGGTTTTATCAAAAAATTTGAACTAGCTGTACTTTGGAAAAGAATCTTTCTAAGGCGGGAGGTTTCGGATACCTCTTCCATTTTATTACAGGAGATTCTCCAAGACCTAATTTGTGCCTTTCTTAATTCTTTCTTATAAATTCCGAGTTTATCCTTATAACGGTCCCAATCCTGAGCCTCCCTTGTATTTTTGACTATATTAAAGCCTGTCCTACAAGCCTTACGAAAGGTTTCCAGTTCCCTGGATCACCATACTGGTTTTTGTCTACCCTTAGGCTTAGTAAGTGCGCAGGCAGCAAGAAAGGTTCGGCTGCATGCGCTAGTAACGCTAGCCACCATATTCTCTAGCTCCCCAACGGTCGTCGGGGGCTCCATAGCCCTCGACGGTAACATATCCTCTAATAATTTCCCATACTTGCTCCAGTTGGTCCTTCTACGGTTTCTAAAGGCTTCCCGGGTAGCAGGGTGTAGATTAAATATCGATGATCAGTAAAGGAGTATTCCTTATCCACCCTCCAATTTTTAACCATATCAAGAATATTATTTGAGGCAAGGGTCACGTCTATAACCTCCTGCCTGTAACAAGTAATAAATCTGGGTTCCCGCCCCTGAAAGGTGAGTACTTGTCCAATAATCAAAAAGTGACTCTCCTCTTTCATTAATATCGGTGCTTCCCCAGATAGTCTGATGCGCATTAGCATCAACTTCCTGTACCACACCTAGCTTTGACTGTTCCGCTTCACAGAACAGCTCCTTCAGGTTATCCGGAGGAACCTCCTTCTCCTGGTCCATGTAAGCTGAAACTAGCCAGAATCTACAAGTGCTTTTTTCCAGGCTAACTGCATTAGTGTAACCATTGCTGTATTCAGAGAGAAGGAAAAGAATTATATTATTTTTCCCAAGAATACAAAATCTGATCTTCCCAGACTCACAAGAGGATATAATTTTGTACCCCTTGGTTCTGAGGCCACAGATCCCGTTTTTATTAATCCAAGGTTCTTGGATTAGTATCACATCCTCACCCGACCTAGTCAGCCTAAGGAGTAGAGCTGCCGAATCAGCCTTAGAATGGTGAAGGTTAATTTAGATAATCTTAACCATAACCTTTTAACCTCCACCTTCCTCTATGGTATATTCCTGCTACCGCAGGAATATTATTTCCCGGTATTTTAGGATGCGCCGGATTCGCCGGTCTCGCCACCCCTTATACCCTCTGTAGAGGACTTGTCAGTGCCTAGGCTGCTGACATCTTTCCCCATCGGTACACCAGCTCCTTCGCTTATGTGCCCCTCCTCAAAACAAAGTGAATCCTTTACCGACCGAGGTCGCCGGATTCACTCTCCCCCTACCCTCAGCTTCTCCTCCCTTGCCGCTGGTACCCCCTTTAGGCCTGGACGAGTTGCCACCATCCTCTGGTTGGCCTCCCGTACGCGCTTCCGCCTCATCCTTTTTATAAACGTTGAAAGTAATTGACCCGAAACCGAAGTCAATTACTCCCTTCGTTTTGTGCAGGAGGGCAAGGGACTCCTTATTTATTACCATAATTGATAACTTCTAGCCCCCTTTCGCCTCCTCCTGCTTCACGATCTTCCAATTTCCGGTCGGAAGATTCGGTTTACTGGCCTGAATAATTTTCAAAGCCTCGTCAAGGCTAGCCGGTTCGGATGGCAGCCAGACACGTGCCCTCGGCTAGCTGTAAGCTTCCTCCCGGCTAACTACCGCAAGCTTTGCGCCTGGCCACACCTCCCCTACTTTGGCTATAGCCTTTTTATAAAGATTTACAGATCTGGAGTCCGAGCATGCAGTTAACTTCACACGCCCTTGATACCATTGAGCATTTCTGCAGGATGAGGGTGGTCCTGGCTTTTCTCCCAGGACCTTTAAAAAGACGAGTTTGAGTGCATTATACGCCAACCTCTATTTTTCCGCCGTTGTGATCCCATCTTCTTGACTTTGGTAAATTACGGCTAGCATCAACACATGCTCCCTTAGGACATCGCTGAACAGCTTTGTCTGTGAGTTGGAGCTCGGCTTCTTTTCAGTCAGCAACTTGGCCTGCTTACTATTGACTACTTCCACTTCGTCCTGGGACCGCTGTCTTTTCGACACATGGTTCCTTTCCGACCTTCCGCAGCCCACTGTGCTCCTTGCCCAAGCTACCGATGTTCTCTGTTCTTCCGTGAGCTGCCCTCGGGGGTCCCAGCCCACTTTTCGAGAATTCGAAATTCCGAGCGGCGATTTCTGTGCCTCCTTTTTGAAAGAAAAATTTCTCTCGTTTCCCTCCCCTGCGCTGCGTTGGTACCGCTTACTCCCAGGACTGGTGCCCTAGAGTCAACCACCTTTGCACCCTTCGAGGCCAAACCCGTCTGGTTCGAGGCACCTTCCTTCGCTGATACCGGCTTTTGAGAAGAGCCGGTGCCCTTTGTTTTATTTTTGTTTGATCCTTCCATTAGGTTCCCACAAGTATCGGAGAAATGAAGGTCCGCCTGCGCAGAGATCCGTATACGCAGGTAAGGCTAATTACAACTGTAGGTCGCCAGGTATCCAGAGGGCTCCGTTCACGAGTGGGCTTTGTTAAATGGGCTCCCAGCATGGAAGATCGTCAGCACGGGTCGCTTTACACCTTAACCCGGCCCATTTTCCATCATTTAGCGAGACCCGCTCATACCTAGGTCACTTATTAACACTCGCTTAATGAGCGTAGACCCGGAGGCGACGGCAATTATAAGGCAATTGTTTGGTTTTGAATAATAATTGTTTTTTAGCTGACACTATAATATTTTTCGATTTAACTTGGAACCGACGGGTTTTTTTTTTTGATTTTTGAAATAATTTCCACTACGACAAAGTATGATTTTGTATCTTGGTGCATAACAAAATGTTAATTCCTGAGTGAAGTCCAGGAACACGTCTTTGAAGTGCTATTCGGGAAATTTCTTAAAAAATCCTAGCAACACGCTTTAGCAGCAACAAATATGTCCGGTAAAAAGCCGATAATTGAGAACCCTATTAATTCCAGGCGAAAGTAAACAATTGGTAATGCAGGTTGTGTTATCCCAGCCGCAAATAAAAAATTCAGTCGTAATTAGTCAATAGTGTTTAGTCGATAATTACCGTGGATGCATTAATATCATTATCCCAGTCAACAATTTTTAGTTTCAAGTTAGTTTTGTACTGTATTTGAAACTATGGTTTCAAAACCACCTGGTTTCAATATTTGGAACAGTTCCGATCTAAACTCGTTTTAGAAACATCCTAGCACCCAAGTTTGTCCAGGTTCAAAAAAACTATTCAATAATTTTAAAAAACATTTTAAAACGGTTTTGAAATGTTTAACTGCAGCTGGTTCGTTTTACGTTTTCTAATTACGTTCTTTTGAAACGGTTTTAAAGAAATATATAAACCAAAGACTTTTTAATGCAGGTTTTATTGGTGCGTTTTATAGAGCGAAAAAAAGAGAATTTTAATAACCGTTGTTATTTTTAAAACGTTTAAAACACTGCTTTGAATGGTTCTGATTTAACGAGAAACGGTTTGCTTGAATCGTTTCAATAAGGATTTTGAATATGCAATATATTTCTTTTAATCGCGTGTTCCTTGGAAACGTTGTGAAAACGTTTTATGAAAAAATGCATTGAATATAAGATAATTCACAGAAAGTAGGAATATCGTGAGCATAATGGAATAAAATTAAACTCGAAAACCTGTTATTTTAAGAATTTTATTTATTAATTTCTTAAAGAAAATAATTAAACTTCATATTATAAATTCAATATATAATTATGTACGTACAATATTACGGAATTATATATATATATATATATATATATATATATATATATATATATATATATATATATATATATAAATAATTCATTAGTATAACAAGCAATAAAAATGATTTCTAACTTAAAAAGTTTATGGCGCTTGTTTTTCGCGCTCTGCTACTCTTAGTAATCGAGTATTCGATGATTTTAAATAATCCTTTAAAAATTTTGTATTTTCATGGTCCGTATAAGTTGGATATTTGTCGCGTACAGCAAGTAGAATAACATTTTGCAATTCCTTGTATTGAAAAAATGGTTTTTTGTGACTAATACCCGTCCCTGTCCATGAAAATTGATTAAGGAGTTTATCCTTAATTAATATTTTTAAAATATTCCTTGCGCATCCACCAAACGTGCTCATATATGAAATCTGAAAATAATATATATATATATATATATATATATATATATATGTATATATAATCTATGGCATAGAGGGCAGTGGTCTATACCGCATCCCTTGCGAGATCTCTCTTTGGCCAATTTGTACATATTGTGTATGTACAAATTATGTCAGCCTAACGAAGGCTTAAATTATTATTTTAAAATAAATTCACACTATACTTACCGAAATATGTATGTATATATGTGAAGACATGATGTGATGACACAAAGCAAAAATTAATTTTAATATTAAAAATATATGCACCGCACTATAATATCGTCGCCGTAGTTCTATCTTGGTGTAAGCGCCAACCTTTTAGTTTTGACAAAATTCATTTTGAAGACCTAATCAAATACTATTATTCTAACTAAATTCCGATCCAAATCGATAAAATTTGTAATGTTTTACACTTGCGCTTTTCTTTTTCCTTCCTACGAAACCCAAAACACTTGGAAAACTTGAAAATTTATCGGGTAAAAAAAATATGTGATTTTGGACTTACACCAAGATAGAACTACGGCGACGATACACCGCACTACCAACTATGCACTATGAACGACTGAAAAGGACTGAAATTTTTGTACTATTCGAACACTGAACTGAATACATTAAAAAACCAAAAAACTTAATGTATTAAAATTGTACCTCGTTTTCAATAAACGTATTATTGAAGGTGCAAAACAGATGTACAAAAACTTTTCGAATGTTTAAGAAACAACTGAATATTTAAACGTAATCTTTTAGTTTTACGATCGTTTTAAAGAAACCAATTTTACTAAAAATAAATTTTGAGAAATGTAAACGTTATAATTTAGTTTCAAAATATGATTTCCAATTAGTTCCATTGATTCGAATTAGAAGTGTTTCCAATAAACCGATACGAATTATTTAAGAAACAAAACAGATGTACAAAAACGTTCCGAATTTACGGGAAACAACTGAATATTTAAACGAAAATTTTTAGTTTTCTGATCGTTTTAAAGAAATTTTTTATTTGAAAATACAATATTATAATTTTAGTTTTCATGAAACATACCCTAACAATACTGCAAAAACGTTTTTAAAAAATTAGATAGTTTTTTGGAAACCGTGGTTTCATTTTGTTGTCTGGGATAGGTATGCCAATATTTTTAAATGGAAATTTCCTTGTGGAAAATTGTGCAAAAATCGCGAAAACACGAAAAATATTTAAAATTGGTATAAAATCAAACTCTAGAGATGTATTCCCTAATGATGTATTTAATGATTTTTGAAAATCTCCCAAATTTCCCACGGGAACCTTAAACTGAATTTTTTCCTGCGATGGCTTTTGACAAGTCAAATCAAAGCAATCAATCTCCAGACATACGAGTAACACTCTATACAGGCTGATTTTATCGGGAAATTTTTACTGAAATTTTTTCTTGTGATAGCTATTGACATAATACTATAGAGGCAGATTTTATATCTAACCACTTTAGAATATTGATAAAAGCCTTTAATGCTATCCATGCATCTACAGTGATTACGACTTAATTTTTTATTTTTAGGCAGAGATGGCACAATCTACATTACCGACTTTTACTTTTTACTCAAAACTTGTGAGTGACAATAACAAGGGTCTGCATTATCGACTTTTTACTTTCCGCTAAGCTTTAACAGTATTGTAATATGTCTGATTCTGAATTAAATAAAATTTTTGGAAATTGTGTTACTTTTGTTACTTTTGTACTACACTTCTTTAGAACTTTTAATTAATATCGATCTCAGCACATAGATACTTATTTATATAAAACAGGAAAACAGGCAGACATTTCACAAAGCATTTCTTAATAGCAAATCTGTCATTTAATATCACAATATTTCATGATAAATAGTAGCCCTTTAGGAATAATATATAAACATACACACACATACACAGACAGACACAAAATATACATAACTAAGAAAGTTTCTGCATACCCCACATCCTGTATTTTAACTTGTGGTTTTCCTAAAAAATAAAAATTTTATTTATTACTTCCTTTGGGGATATCGAGTAAAGAAAACACAAACAAACAAATACACATCAGAAGATATTTTATGTATACGTAATATAAAGAGATGCTGAAAATATGAACCTAAGAAAAACAATTCACCCATAATATCATTAAAAGAGGTGCGAGTCGCAAACATTGTGCTGGAAAGCATTATACAGCATTTTCCGGTTTTTTTCTTTGTTCGATGCGCTTAAAATTTCCGATTTGGGTATTTGTACAATATACGTACAAATATAATGGCTATCCATGATAGCCAAACATGGAAATAGAACGATTTGTGTTTATTATATTCACAATTTCGTTTTTTACTTTCTGTTTTTTTGCCGAGGAAACCAGCAGCAACCAAAACCAAACAGAATTTTTTTTTTTTTTTTTAATTTTAATTTGGAATTTTGTTCGTCTTCCATGTATCGTGAAATAGGAAATTTTATCAGATTTTTTGTTTGGTTTTTGGAAATATGAATATTCATATCTATATATTAAATGAGAAATAATATTTTTGGAGTGTGTTATTCAAGGTTAGTGGTTGTGCTAGCAACCAATGATGGAAATTTTTGATGAAATTTTTGCCTGTACATTTATTTTTAAAGCTAAACACTCTTTCTGTTTCATATATTTAAAGTGTTTAAAAATATGGAATGCCCTACTTATTGTGGATTTTATTTAACATGCAAATTTCTTCTTGATAATAATTCTAAAGATCATTTCGAAATTTATTAAGTTGGCCAAGAAAATTATTAAAAACAAATTGTCTATCAAATATTCAGGGAAACAAACCACTAAGAAAGGTAACCTGGTATATTTAAAGATCATTAAAGTGATTATTAAAAAGGCTTACAAATCTCTAATTTTCAGAAAACGTAGAAGAATAAAATCTCATGAGGGGAACCGAATTTCAATCTGGAAAATAACATGCATGCGTGAATTTATCTCAAGTCAACACAAGCTAACCTCCAACTTAAATACCAAATGAATCACAAACACAACCCCTTAGACGTATAACTGAACCATGACTCATTCTCTAGCACAACCTCTAACTCAATCACAATGCAATCACTAAAAATCAACAAACTAATCAACCACCACTTGAACTGAATTTTTTTCCTACGAAAGGTACTGATAAGTCACATCCTTGCAATTCATCTCCAGACATAACACTCTAAAGGCTGATTTTATTCATCCATTTATTACCTTCGATTAGAAACTTTTTTGAATTTTCTGAGATTTCCCATGGGAAACTTAAACTGAATTTTTTTCCTGCGATAGCTGATAAGCCACATCAATGCAATCTATCTCCAGACACAATACTCTAAAGGCTGGTGTTATTCATCCATTTCTTTCTTACGGCTGGAAACTTTTTTGAATTTTCCGAGATTTCCCACGGGAAACTTGAACTGAATTTTTTTCCTGCGATAGCTTTTGACAAATCACATCAACATAATCCATCTCAAGACATAACACTCTAGAGGCTGATTTTATACAAATTTTTCTAATGATTTTTGGAAAATCGAATTTTCCGAGATTTCCCACGGGAAACTTGAACATAATTTTTTCATTCAATAGCTATTGACAAATCACATAAAAACGATTCAACTTTAGATATACACTCTAAAGACTGATTTTATTCAAATTTTGTGGATTCTTCTGATTTTCCGGTATTTTCCACGACTAGGTTAAACAAAGTTTTCCTTTTGTCAGACATTTACAAAATTTTTATAGCAATCCATTTATCCTATTTACTTTCGGCTGACCACTACTAAATTTTTTATTTTCGGCTGGAATGTTAATATTATAACCTACATTATCGACTTTTTTACTTTCGTCTGAAATAACACAATCTGCATTATCGACTTTTCATTTTCGGCTTCGGCTAACTTCAATAGTATCTTCTAGTGCAGTACAGAAATATTATGTATGTACATAAATCTATCTAACCTTTAAATAAATCGAACTCCAGCCGGCGTCAATCCAGTCCTAAAATTAAACATCCGTTCATTTATTTAAATCATATCATAATTCAAAGCCCAAATAATTCTTCAATTTCACCTATCATTCAATAACCACTCATCTCAAATCTCAGCCTTATACTCAACCATGGCCAACTCAATCCCGATATCTACTCAATTAGAAAAACAACATGCGTGAATATACTCAACTCAACTAAAGCCAATTTTAACTCGACCCTTAATCCAACCTCCAAATTAAACCCCTAATGAACCGCTCACTCTAGTAAGCAACCCCAACTCAACTCCAACTCAAACACAATTCATCCACAAATCGATTCACAACTCAACACCCAGATCAAACCTCAAATATTTAGAATTGAAAAATGGACAATATGGATCAAAAACCACAAAGCGGCAGTTACCCAGTTAATTTGTAATATACGTTCCAAAAGCTTTCTAGTTATTCGCCTTTGCAAAAGTAATATACCGAAGAAACAGTAGACAAGTGCTGTTAGTATGCCTATCTCAAAACCGTATAGCTTCAGTTCGAAAGATCTTTAGTTCGGTCAATTTAGCCGAACGAGTCAAATAAAATCAAAAACGATGTAATACCGAGACGTCTCTTGAACATTTATTTTCAAAAAATAAAAAAACAACAACAACAAATGGAAAATACAGTAGAACTGTAATAACTTTATCTTCTTAATCCCTTTAAATCAGACTCTCTGCTGTAGTGATGGGCTAAATCGATCTTTTTTGTTGAAAAACATATGAGAAAATAAACAAAACAGAACGAAAAAGATCGATTTTGCACATCACTACTCTGCTGTTAATTTCTTCTTACCTCTTACTTCTTCTTGATTTGCGTTTGACTTTGAATTGAGTATGCTCTACGAGTAAAAATTTTTTTTTTTTTTTTTTTTTTTTTAGGCTTGGCTCCTACATAAAAAAAGAGCCATATCGCCAAAAAATCATATTTATAATTTTCTGTTTACATATTTAAATTCAATTTACATTTTTAATAATATTTTCCTCACTCTTAAAAAGAACCGGATTATCCCCTCACATATTCTATCGGCTAGTAAATATATGTTTCGTATTAAATTGTTATTCCACTCATCCTAATAAATTCATACATTTCCTTGTAAGCCAAAAAATCACCCTCATTTAATTAATCACTTAGATTTCTTGCATTCCGAAGGATGTTGAACTTTGATCTATATTGGCTATATCTGGGACAAGCCAATATGAGATGTTCAACATCCTCCACACTTCCACACAACTCACAATCTTTGTCCTCACTCAAATGACGTTTCCACAAGCATTCCTTCCAGTTTCCATGGTTCAGCCTGATTCTCTCAACCGTTCGCAACATTCGCGTATCTCCTTTGAGCTCCTTAAAGAACGGAATTCTCAAAGGAGTACCACGGAGCACTCTGTACTTCATTCCTTTCGTTAGAATTTTCTCATTAAATTCACTCTCCCATTTTCTCCACAGATTCATTTGAAACATTCGAAGTACATCTCTTACATCGTTCCTTCCGTACTCCTGAACCATGTCATTCAATGTACTCTTTTTAGCTAACATATCGGCTCTTTCATTCCCTTCGATCTGTCTATGTGATGGGATCCATTGTATGGTCACATCACGTTGACAGTCTCGAACGCATTCAAAAATTAAATCAACATACACATTGCCTTCCCTTCCACCTCCACATTTTAGCAAACATAAACCACTCTGAGAATCGGAAAATATTACTATTTTCCTTTCCCCTTCATTCACAGCCAGTTTAATTCCTTTAAACATTCCAATCAGTTTAGCGTTCATTATACAGATGCTTTTGTCCACTTTAAAATACTTTTCAACATTCTTACCAGGCATAAAGACACCAACACCCACTCCATTCTCATTTACACTAGCATCTGTATAAACTATATCATCTTGCACATACCGCTGACTGATTTTCCCAAACATAATTTTGGTGATAACTTCATTCATTCCCTTATTATATTCCTCCATAGTCAAACATACAGTAAGATTATTAGGAACGGGTTGCGGACCAGCATTGCCTATACTCAGAAACATGTTCAAGTTTTCAAGTGCAATACTAGTTCTATATGTCGGTTTGTACACCGCCCTATTTTGTAATCTTACTATCATCTCGTTCCAAAACTCATTTTTCTTAGTTATCATTCTCACCGACTCTCTCACTGTGATCCACTCTCTCTTGTAATCAAGAGGTGAATCACCCATTTCAGACCACAGAGTGTGTATTGGGGTTGAGTTAATCGCCCCCAATACCACTCTTGCACATGCATTTTCTACTTTCATTAATTGGCTAAAAGCCCCTTTCGAACCATTCCCATACACACTAATACCATATCCAATTTTGAAGGATATAAGGGCCTTCCTTAACATGTCAGTCACACTCGGATGAGCGCCCCATTTAGGTTTGCTCACCCGTTTAACCACATTTAAAGGTTCCTTGCAGTTATCTGCCAAAATTTTCATGTGCTTCCCAAAATTCATACGTCTATCAATCCAAATACCCAAATACCTGTACGCATTTACTTGTTCAATACTTTGACTATCAACACTTATATTAACATTTGCAACGTTTGTTCTGAAACTCATATAAGCACACTTATTAGGATTCACTCTCAGATTCAACATTTTAAGTTTTTGAATTAAATCATCTACCCCCTTTTGCGCTCTTTGAGCCGCCACATCAATACTTCTCCCTTTTCCAATTACTACAAAATCGTCTGCAAATTGCAGAACGATTTGATTGTCTGTATTGATGTGGTGTATCTCGCTGGTATATAGGTTGAACAGAGCTGGAGATATTCTACTTCCTTGCGGACGTCCAATATTTGCAACTCCCTCCAACCTAAAACCACTTCCATTCAGAACCATTTTTCTATCAGTCATGAAATCTTTTATCCACATACATATTTTCCGTGAAAATCCAAAATTCGATAGAATTTGTTGTAATTTCCACCTAACCACATAATCATAAGCTCTTTCGATGTCCAAAAATACCGCAACAGCTTTCAAATTATCCTTTCTTACTTCCCAAACAAACTTTTCCACACACTCAATTGCAGAGTGGTTCTTTCGAAATCCAAATGTTGTCGATGGCAACAAATTATTTTCATTCACAAAATCTTCCATGCGCTCTTTCATCATTCCATTTAAGATTTTTATAAAAACATTCAACATACTTATGCCTCGATAATTTGTTGCCACATTTGGATCTCTATCCCGTTTAGGGATAGGAACCACCCTGCTCTCTTTCCATTTGTCCGGTATTTTTGAACCCATCCACACTTTGTTGAGTATCTCAAGCAAATTATGCTTTGCTGAGTCACTCAACAACCGAATCATCTTTAACTTACTCGGTTCGTCCCTGGAGTGGTAGATTTTGATCTATCTAACACTCTCAGGAACTCTCCCCATTCATACATACAATCCATTCTTTCATTTCTACTCATTCTATCAACTTCATTTATTACATTCAAATCATTGCTTACATTCAAAATCATTCTCATAAATTCTTCACCTTTTTCTCTGTTCTCACATACCACATTGCTCACCTTAAAATGTTTACCATTCACCCTATTAAACAAACTCCATACATCCTTAGTTGTGGTTCTATGTGTCATTTGGGACACATATTCCCGCCAACTTTTCCTTTTTGCTCTGCGAATAGCCTTTTTCAATTTTCCATTCATTTTACCATATATAATCTTATTCTCACTACTCTTATTCCAATTAAATTCACGCAAGGCTATTCGCTTTCTTTCATACCAGTATTGAACTTCGTTGTTCCACCAACCATTCACATTAATCTCTTTCATATCCACAATTTTTGTACACAATTTATTTACCCGTTCAATTTCACTCTCCAACTGGCTTTGATTTATTTCATTTTCTCCGAGAATCTCATTCATTTGATCCACCCATTTCCTGTTATTCATTAATTCACGTTTTTTCCTAAACACTCGATTATCATTCATGATCATTTTAATCATGAAATGATCACCACCCAAATTCTCTTCATCAACATTCCAAGTGACCCGGCAGGCCAGTTCAATAGTTGTTATAGACAAATCTATTGCGCTGGCCGTGCCTCCCACATTCGCCATTCTAGTTGGCCTTCCATCATTCAAGAGCACCATATCGGAGTCTTGAATCAGGCCGGCCAACTGTTTTCCTCTTGCGCAATTGTCTAAACAACCCCACATTCTCGCATGCGCATTCATATCTCCACATACAATCAGGTCACTTTTGTCTTTTACCCACTCAAACTATTTTTTAAAGTCACTCAAGGCTTTTTTCCTTTCATCTTCATCACGCACCTGGGTTACATACACGCTCACTAGTAACAGATTTCTTTCCAAATTCGTTGATGAGGCGGCTATTGCTTCAATCAGATCCTATAAGTAGTTTGCTTCTTTGTAGCATCATGAATAACATGAAATGTTATTAATAATTAATAATAAAATGTTTAATAATAACTATTACTCCTATTATGGTTCTCACCTCACCGAGAAATACTATGCAAATGTGACTAGATTTGTATGAAATTTTTCGGTGAGGTGAGAACCATAATAGGGCTAAGAGTTAAACAAAGTTTATTTTATTTCTTTAGTCACATTATAGTTCAATCAAAAGCGCTTTTATAATTTATTTTTTAATATAATTTACTTTTATTTGCGAAAAAATATCTTCTTGTAAATAATCAATCTAATAGCAAAACTACTTGCAAAACTTCATATCGAATTTCTAAACCAACAATTTTAGTTGTTCACAAAATGGTATTCCTCTATTAACACTCAAGTAAAATTTCATCATAATCGAATGAGAAATAACCGAGTTCCTTCCTAATTGACTATATTCCAGAACTTTTTCTAAATATCATTTTAGAATCCCATTTCTATCGCACTTGACGAATTTCATCAAAATCGTTCAAGAAATAGACAAGTTCCATTCTACTTGCCAATATTCAATAACTTCATCTAAAAATCATTTAAAGGCCCCATTTCCATCATACAAGTCGAATTTCATAAAAATCTTTCAAGAAGTAGGCAAGTTCCATCCTACTTGGCCATACTCCAGAACTTCATCTAAAAATTATTTGAAGATCCCATTTCCATCACACAAGTCGAATTTCGTCAAAATCGTTCAAGAAATAGCCAAGTTTCATCCTACTTGGGCATATTCCAGAACTTCATCTAAAAATCATTTGAAGATCCCATTTCCGTCGTATAAGTAGAATTTCGTCAAAATCGTTCAAAAAATAGCCAAGTTCCATCCTACTTAGCCATATTCCAGAACTTTTTCTAAATATCATTTTAGAATCCCATTTTTATCGCACTTGTCGAATTTCATCAAAATCGTTCATGAAATTTCCAAGTTCCATCCTACTTGGACATATTCCAGAACTTCATCAAAAATCATTTGAAGATCCCATTTCCGTCGTACAAGTAGAATTTTATCATAATCGGTTGAGAAACAACCGAGTTCCTTCCTAATTTACTATATTCCAGAACTTTTTCTAAATATCATTTTAGAATCCCATTTCTATCGCACTTGTCGAATTTCATCAAAATCGTTCAAGAAATAGACAAGTTTCATTCTACTTGCCAATATTCAATAACTTCATCTAAAAATCATTTGAAGGCCCCATTTCCATCATACAAGTCGAATTTCATCATAATCGGTTTAGAAATAGCCAAGTTCCATCCTACTTGGCCATATTCCAGAACTTCATCTAAAAATCATTTGAAGATCCCATTTCCATCATACAAGTCGAATTTCGTCAAAATCGTTCAAGAAATATCCAAGTTCCATCCTACTTGGACATATTCCAGAAGTTCATCTAAAAACATTAGAAGGTCCCATTTCCATCGTACAAGTCGAATTTCTATATAATCTGTTGAGAAATAGACAAATTTCATACTACTTGGCCATATTCCAAAATCTTATCTAAAAATCATTTTAGAATCCCACATTTAGTCAGTATCGTTTTCAACTTTATATTGCTGGTTGGCCACAATAAATAACCCATAACCCAATGAAAACCCATCGTTAATTTGTTATTAAAGAAAAAAACAAATAAACATATATACCCTTTATTCACCGGTCGTGATTCAATTAATACCAGTTTAGCTCTAAATATGTAAACAAATGATCATTTTTTGTTTTATGACGACACTCAATTCTAGTATTAAAGGAGACCTTGAAATTGCAACAAGCAGTAAAAAAACGAAAAATAAAAACAAACACTAAAATGGTTCATTCGCTTTTTCTGTATTTATTTACAAACACGTGGCAGAATTGTGTGACGTCACGAACACGTGACTCGAAACATCGAGCTAACCTTGCTTGAATCATGCTCACCGGTGGACCAGCGCATTACTAACTAGTTTAACAAAGGAAAATTTTTCTGAAAACATATTTTTTACCTCGCTCAAAATAATCTCGTATTAGTTGAAGAGTAAATTTAGTTAAAGAGAGAATTATGTTTTTGTGGTTTTAAGTATATTGCGTAGGGCTCACTGTATTGTTCGAAATATAATTTCTACACCCAAATAGGTATTTTCTACACCCAACTAATTTGAATGTTTATTTATTCGACATGAGACGTTTCTATGAAATCTACTATAGTTTTTGATAAAATGTTTAAACCTTAGAATAATCCCAAGCGAAGATCGAGTTACGACAAGTTGCCATTGAATGATTTCTAGTCTTATTAGGAGTAAGCTGTTAGTATATGCTCCAATCTCAAAATGTAATCGCCTCAATCCGAGAGGTTTTTAGTTTAGCTAACACAGCAGAACGAGTGAAATAAATTGATAGAACCTTACCGAATTCCCAGCCCATTTTCGATTTTCAGCAAGTTGCCACATAACGATTTCGAATAATTTTTGTCAGGAGTTATTATTAGTATCCCCATTTCAAAATGTTATAGCTTTAATCCAAAAGGTTTTTAGTCTGGTTAATAGAGCAGAACGAGCGAAATAAAATATTAAATTCTTAGCGTTTTTCCAGTCCATTTTAGATTTCGACAAGTTGCCACAGAGCGATTTCGACTAATTCTTATTAGGAGTAAACTGTTAGAAGGGCAACCTTAAAACCCAAAAACAAAACAAACCAAATATTAAAACCTTAAATTGCCACAAAACGATATTGACTAATTCTTGTCAGGGGTAAGCTGTTAGTATATGCTCATCTCAAAACTATGTAGCCTAAAACCAAGAGATTTTCAGTTTGGTCAATAAAGCAGAACTAGTGAAATAAAATATTAAAACTTTAGCGTATTCTCAGCTTATTTTTATTTTTCGGCAAGTTACTGCGGAATGATATCGAATAATTTTTGAAGTAACCTGTTTGGTTAACACAGCAGAACGGGTGAAATAAAATGTTTCATCCTTACCGAATTCCTAGCCAATTTTCGATTTTCCACAAATTACCACAGAACGATTTCGGCTTATTCTTGTAAGGATTAAACTGTTAGTAAGCTCATCTTTAAACCCGACAGTCTTAATTCGAGAAATTTTTAGTTCGAAAAATGTTTAAACCACAGAATAGTTCCAATCGAAGATTGAGTTACGACAAGTTACCATGGAATGATTTCGACTAAGTCTTACTAGGAGTAAGCTGTTAGTATAAGCTCATCTCAAAACTCTTTAACCTCAACCGAGAGGTTGCTAGTTCGGTCAATACGATTAGCGTTTTCCTAGCCCATTTTCAATTTTCAACAAGTTTGCCACGGAACTATTTCGAATAACTCTTGCCAGATGTAAGTTGTTAGTATCCCCATCGTAAAACCTTTTAGTTTTGTTCCAAAAGATTTTTAGTTCGGTCACTATAGGCTTTACCTCTAGCAATTGTCTTCTATTAATTTAATATTTAATATTTAAGTTTAATTTTGATTTATTTTCATAAAAAAATAATTTTAAATCTTAATTTACATACGTTTCATAAGTTAAATTTGTTTTCAGGATGGTGCTTCATAGCTACACTGTATAGTTAAGATATGAACCAAATTATTTAGGCCTGATTTTCGGGTTAACTTCACAAGCTCTTTTGCGCTACGGTAAAGTTCTGAGACGAATCTGACCCGAAACTAGTTAGGAATAAAAAATTAATATGCGTACATCGTTTATTAATTCCACTTGTATCGCTGGTATAGCTAAAATAATATTTCCAAATTTCTATTTGTACAATAATTCAATTCTACGCCCATTTGATTTAGGGCGTAGAATTGAAAATTTATGGTATGAATTAAACAACGCCTTTGAAAATTTTAGGGGCTTAGAATCTACAAAGGATGCTAAAAAATTGAATGCTGAATTGGTTCTCAATACATTTGAACAGGGATTAAGACCAGAGTTGCAGCGATCGCTAGGGCAATTAAAGAGAAAGGTATTTTTAATCAAACATCCTTCAGTTCTTTAAATGAACTGTTTACGTAAACGTGTTGTAAACGTAAAAATCATAATGTAACACGTTGCTTTCAACTTAAAAATTCGAACCACAGTTCATACGTATTTTCAAAAATGTGAAGTGAACCAATTAATTTATTTCACAGTAGCACATATTACTCAAGTGGAAATTCAAATATTCAAAAAAATAATTTGCAAACTAATTCTATATTTATTCGAGACCATTTGATAAATTTCAAAGTAAATCAAATAATTTTCATCAATCTCCGAATACATCTAAAAGAAGTTAAAAAGTGTGTTGATAATAGAAGACATAATTTGTTCCAAAGTAGTTCCGAAAATGTTTACAACTCTCGGGAATTTAACACAGCTCATCCTACAGCTTCGTACAAACGATTGTTATAAACATAATACACGATAAAACTATAATATCTAAGTCAATTTTAGCAAATTTTTAAAATGATAGTTGTGATAATTCATGTTTAGTAGCAGTTATTCCAGTGCTGACATCTCAATTATTGAATACAAATTTATTTCAAACAATGTTTGAGACACTTGGTTCTTTGGAAGCTAAACTGGCTTTTCCAAATTATAGGGTAATTCTCTTTTCCCTGTTTTTTCCCTTTAGTTTGTAGTATATACATAAGGTGAATTTTCTTGGGGCGTGTAGGCACTATCAAAACGTATGTACTCTCGAAATACAAAAATACATAGCTTAACGCTTGAAGTTGTTCGATTTTGTCCTAAATCAAATACATCGCCGGCAACTGATTTTATGGGCCAAAACAAGTCGGCTCGCAAAATGGGACATACCTGGTGTAAAAATCCTGCGCAATGGCTGCCCGAACTAGTCTTTCACCTAAGCAAGGGTTTCTGCGAAACTCTCTGTTTGCGAATTGCCTACGTTAAGCATAAATGCGACAAGCTGTTTTCAATTCGGTATTAAAGTAAATGCATTGCGACAAGTTCAAGCAAGTGAATTGCGATAATATTCTATTATTTGTGTTAATAGAAAAAGTGGTGGTGCTCAACTTTATTAGTATCGCAGAACATTATAAAGTGGACTTTTCGATTATTCCAAATGTCAAAACATTTCGAAAAATTTCTTGGCTATGTTTGGATCATAAAGCTGGTCGCGACATTTCAACCATCGACACATCAACACCACATGTCAATATTTACTAATATTTAAAATATTTTTCCCAAATTATTTTTCCCGAATTTTTATAAATTTGGTAGCAACAATGTCTGATTTAGGATTTTGACAACAACAAAATATCATAATAATTTAATTTAACATAATATGGCTATTTAATGTAATGCTTTAACGTGAAACTGAGTTACTTAATTTGATTCTACAAACAAAGATCAAACATCATTTTTTGTATTCAGCATGTTCTAAAATTAAAAGCTCTTAAAGATCTGTGGAATTGTTTTTTACAAAATTGATTTTATTGTAATTAGTAATCTTTGCCAAAATATGGATTGCAAATAAAGATCAACCTAAAATATCAAGAGTTGATTTGACCACAATAACGCCTGATTCATGATTTTGACAACAACAAAATTACATCGGTTTGATTTAAATTAAATTGATATTTAGTTAATTGTTATAATTTGAAGCTGAATAACTATGATTGTAACTTTCGATATTTTGACTATTTTCGCATGATCTAAACTTAAAAGCTCATTAACTCAACAAAAATGGTTTAAACAGAAAAATTTTTATTATGGTTAAAAGCCTTTGAAGCTGAACCTAAAATCTTAATAGCATTTAAAATTGTAATCGATTTGACAACAACTACGTCAGATTTGGATTTTGACAACAACAAAATATCACAACAGTTTAATTTAGAATAAACGGCTATTAAATGGCATGCTATAATGTCAAACCGAATTACTTTAATTGTTAATTTCGATTATTTGATCATTGTTTACATTTAGCTTATTTTAAAATTAAAAGCTTGTAAAGCTCTGTAGAACTGGTTTTAACAAAAATGTTCTAAAAGTAAGAACTCCTGAGGCTCTGTAGAATTGTTCCTAACACAAATGATTTAATCGTTGTTACTAACTGTGAAAAAACATGGATTGAAAATAAAGCTCAACTTAAAATATTAAGACTATTTAGAATTTTAATGAATTTGACAAAAGCATCGTCTCATTCAGAATTTTAAGCCGCGCAAAATAACACAACGGTTTAATTAAAATAAATTGGTATTTAATGAAATGTTACAATCTGAAAAAAAAAACTTCGATTATTTTCCTTGATAATTCGATCGCTTTAGTTTTTAGTACGTTCACACTTAAAAGCGCATAAAGCTCGAGAATCGTTTACAAAAAAATTGTTTATTAAACAGGACACCCTTTGCAATTTCCCTAAAACGCTAAACTATAGTGCTCACTTATCTAAAAATGAGCGAGTGTTGCAACCAGCATAATGTTTCGACAACGATCGGCCTCCTTATTGCATTGAAAACATTATTTCGTCAGACTCGTATAGCAAAATTATATGAACCAAATATTTTATCATTTTTTTTAATACATCTAATGAACAGAGAAAACAATCTGCATACTATCAAAATAGCAAAGGAAATTCATAACAAATCATAAATCTCAATTTTCACAAATTTGTATTTTGAATTTTAAATATGAAAGTATTTTGTTAATACACATTTTGCCCGCCCTTAAAAGATGAAGTTTGCAGTATATTTATATACATAACTGAACAACAAAAACCAAACAAAAACGGAAAAATCTTTCATACATTTATCAATAAATTTTCACTTTAGCATCGTTGTATCCTCGCACTTTTATAAAAATCAGCATAAAATATTGGTCTCTTTGGTATAATGTTAAAATGTAAAAAAATTTTAATAAAGACAATCTGATATGAATAATACATTTTCGACATAAATATAAAATTTGGTTGAAGCTCATAGTCTTAAATATGAGCTTGAAGGTTGGCTATTAAGTGTTGTGAATGACGGATGCTAGATTGATATCTGCTTTGCTAAATCTTTAATGTAAAATTTGGCTAGGTTCCAAAACCGGCAAGTGTATCATAACACAATTTGTAAATGGTTGTTAAAATAAATTTTTATATCATTTTGAGATAACCACATCACGGTGCTAAAATAGGTTGATATACGAACGGGAATAGATAAGTGGAATGACCCTACGAGAACGATTCATCACGTTATTTGTCTGACAAAGTGATTGAAACGATTCAGAGATAAATGCTTGACCGATAAGCTCAAATTTAGTAGTGGAATTATTTACATCTTAAGTGAATTAGGAATTTGGAATCATGAATTGCGAATTTGGAATTGAGAACTGTCATTTTGAAATTGATAATAGATAATTCTGAATTTAGAATTTAGGAAATTAAAGGAGATATGGGATTGGTAGAATCAAATTTCGGAATAGGTAATGCGGAATGGAGAATGTAGATTGTGAAAGAGGCAACCAATAATTAATGAAAATTAAGAATCGAGACCTGAAAATAGAAAATTGAAAAATATGGTTATTTGGAATTTAGGACTAGGGAATTGATATTTAAAAATAGGCAACGAGAACGAGAATTTGTAATTTCAAATTGCTAATTGATAACTAATGGAGTTGAACTGACAATCGAAAATTGGATATTGGAAATTGGGATTGCGAATAACGAATTGGGTATTGAAATTCAGAAATTTGGGAAACAGATTTGGGGCATTGGGATTGAGGATACAGAATTTAGAATTCCCTATTGAGAATAGGGAACTGCTTAGTTACTATCTTACGCTAAGATTTTCTAGAAGTTAAAAGTATTTCAATTTATTAATAGTAAAATTGATAGCTTTACCCTTTACTGAATTTAAGAGTTGGAATAGTATTGGAAATTGAAAAAGGCGAATTGGGATTAAGAAACACAAACACAAATTACAAATTAACATTTAAGAACTAGGAAGTAAAGTTAAACTGATTGTGCCAGTACCAGTATTGTTCGATACGATCAGGTCTCATACACCTACAGTCGAATATTACACTCACTTATCACTTTTATGATTTAGGAATTGTGAATTGCAAATTGAGAATTTGGGATGGAGTATAAAAAAGCGTTTGGTAGTGGAAAGCACAATGAGGAATTGTGAATTACGTATTCCGAATTGGCAATTTAAAAAATACTATATGGAAGTAGTATGGAAAGAAAAGCAAATATCGGTGTACAGTGGTTGCATCATTGTCCGATATGATCAGATCTTGTGTATCATTGAATATTCCAAGTATCATGTGAAAATTAGAAACTACGAATAGTTAGTTAAAAATTGAGTAAAATTCGGAATTGAAATTCGGAATTGGAGAATTGGTAACTGGGGGAATTTCAAATCAGAGAAACGAGAAATTAGAAAGAAGTGGAATGGGGCTGGTTGGGAATATATAATGCTGAAAGAAATTGGGAAATAAGGATGGGCAATGGAGAATAAGGGTTGATGAATGTTTATAGAGGTAAGCGATTTGAGGCCGCTTGAAGTTATCCCAGACTTTCATCCTAGGAAAATTTCAAATCACCTCTAACAACACTAGCGTAAAAATTCATCCCAGACTTTCCTTCTACACTATTTAAAATATACGAACTTTAAATCCATCCCAGGATTTTATACGATATTTTTTTCGAAAAAAAATAAAAATGATTCATTATGTCAAGATTATAGCTAGCCTGAAAACTTGTAATTGCAATATAGTAGAGTGTTCAACTAGCTGCCTTTGGGCAAACTTTTAAACCAGTTTACTTGTTAGAATTTTTGTTACATCAATAAACGTATTGCCTTCCCATAGTTAAAATTAAATATAATAAAAAACTCTTCTGCTCAGAATTAAGATGGCCCTGTAAATTTATTTTATCAGTTCAGTAGATGAACCCATTGGCTACCTCTTAGACAATATTCGGGACGCGGTTCGCTTGTTAGTATTTTCGCTACATTAATAAAAGTGTGGATTTGCCATTTAAAATTTGCAGAGCCACCATAATACTGAGCAGAATAATATTTTTTGGATTTTTATTTTACTCATATTTAACTATGGGAAGGCCACGCATTTAGTGAATTAGCGAAAATTCTTATGGCTAGTTTCACAAAAATTCGCCTAACAATTTGTTAGTTAATCGGCGGCCAATTTTAACCTCCTGCTAAATGTCAAAACCGTTTCACAAAATTTTTTCAACGATCAGTTATTTACCTATCGATATTGTCGATATATTTATATTTTACTCAACCCTACAAATATGACCAACACAAACAAAAAAGAAATCTGTTAAAACAAAATTTATTCTGAAACCTTACTTTTTATTATTTTGTTTCTCGTTTGAGTTAATGTTCAACTTTACTGCTTTATTGTTTGTTTTAGAGACACCAATAAAAATTTAAATAAATAATTACATACAAAAATAATGAGCCAGCTAATAAAAAAAGTGGTAAGATACAAAATTGTTCAAAACCCTCAAAAAAATGTATTTGGGAATGATCCGTCTCATTTTGATATTTGATATTTTGGATAATGCTGTTCCTCCGAAAGCTAAAACACGTGCTCCAAACTTTTCGGAATCAGAGAAAATTTGTCTTTTGGATAAAGTTTCTAAATATAAAAATATTTTAGAGAACAAGAAGACAGACAAAACTACAACGGAGCAGTTTGTGAAAATATTGAAAATGAATTTAACTCTCAAAGCATCGTGTTTAATAGACACGCACATCAATTAAAAACAGTATACGACTATCTTAAGAAGAACGCTCGGAAGGAAAAAGCTTCAGACAAGGTTACTGTTTATGTTAAAAGTTTATATTGCTTAATTAAAAAATTTATATTTGTAGAGAGATACTTTTCTAACTGGAGGCGGGATAAAAACAATAAATATCTCCGAAATTTCGTTGAAGGCTCTTACAATTATGGAGCCATTAAGCGTGATTCCGCTGAAGAATCCATATGACAAAGGTGCCGTTTACAATAAAAATTATTTGGTTAAAAATTAAAGTAAAATTTAATATTAGTTGAAGGTAATAATGTTGATAAAATTTATTTAGACAGAAGACGAATCAAATTTTTTAGTTCAGTTGGATGATTTAAATATCCAAAGTAGTCAAAATGAAAGCATGGAACCGATAATCGTCCCAATATGATCAACAACGACCACACCTGGTAGTAATAGTACTAGTTCTGAGAGCACCAAGTCACCAATAAAAAGATCATCCCTTCGTGGTGTTTATGATGAACTCGCTGGTATTTGCTCCTACAAAAAATCAAAATTGGATAGAAATGGAAAATACGAGGAGGAGCTCATGAAAATGAAAAGGGAGAAACACGAATTTGAAATGCAAATGATAAAAGAAAAATATGAACTCGAAATAAAAAATTTAAAAGAACAGTTTGTCAATTTAAAAACTAAAAACGAACTGGAAATTATGATTTTAAAAATGCAGCTCTAATTGTGGTGAGAAGACTACAAAATTCAATGAATTGTGTATTAACATTACTTTATGTACACGCGAATTTCGTATATATTAAAATGAAATTATTACTTTAAATTAAAATTAAAAAACTTTGGGGTGTTGTATAAACCCAACTGACTGAATTGTTTGTGATAAAAAATGAAATTTTTATTTTAGATGAGAAATGTATATTTAGTTATAAATACATGAAATACATTAAATACGAGTATACTTGATATAGTATATATATTCAAATTAAACGCGAAAATGTGTTTCAATTAAAGCTGTCCGCCTGGAACTGTTTGGTGAATTTGTGTCATTGTCGGCTACTTCAAAATCTACTATGTTTAAATCAACTTCCTTAAAATCATTACTATCATTTAATTTATTCGCAAGATTATGCAAAATTGCACTAGCTACAATGGCTATCAAAAGTGTTTCAACCTAAAAATGATATAATATAGTTGAAATTGTTTAGTAAAGTGATTACAAATAGATACCTTAACACGAAATCCAAGGATCAATGCTGGAAACCACCTCTTCCAAACCCCAAATAATCTCTCCACTGGATTTCTTGATCGAATGTGCGCTATCTGATAGTTATTTTCGGCCAGTGTTCTAGGTGTGCTTAAGGGAGTAATCTAGTAGTTCCTATTTGCGTACCCACCATCACCTAATAGTATACTTGTACCGAAATCATTTCTACAAAATCTTGTCTAGAGTAAGATAATTTTGTTTTTATTATAAGGAGATAATACATTGTACCTGTAGCTCCAATGGTTCCTGGGAAACGTGCTACTTTGTAAAACTAATATTTGATTCTACGTAACTCATTTTCAGAGTCTGGCATTTTAATTATTGAATTAGTTTGGGCAAATAATGCAATCTTTTTCAAAACCCGTGGAAGTTTTCTGCAAATGGTGGTTTTGTGGCAATTAAACCAATTTCCGCAATTTAATTTAAAACATCCCGTAGCAAGAAACCTAAAAGAATTCAATAATTTATTTTGATATAAGTATTTATATGGTAATAAATATTTGTTCAAACCTAAGAGCAATACATATTTGGTTTACGGTGGAGATAGCGTTACATCTCTTTGTTTTTGGTGCTAAATATTCCTCAAACATTTCAACTAGTTTATCCACAGTTTCCTTTGAAAATCGAAAACGCTCTCTAAACTCCACATCTGTATATTTGGTGAAGAAGCAAGGCCTTACTGGGTATCGCCGTAGCCTAGGAATACGTATTGCTAAGCTCAATAAAAAACCATCATCGCTATCACAATCGTCATCGCTGTTTAATACATATTCACGTTCGATCATTTTTATTTTTTAAATGTCTTCTGCACTAAAATATTAGTTTAATTTGCAAAACTCATGAAATCATTAACGTTGTTTATTTTTATTGACAATTGACAGCTACTATTAATATTGTCACGAAAAGCGGCGCTAATATCAATTTAAACTCCGGCTGAATATTTAGCTGGTGAAAATCGGGAGCTAAGTTGGCTAAAGATTTAACACTCAGTTAGTTGTTCTGAAACGTTTTTTGACTAACAACCGGCTAAATCAAGTTCAACCGCCTAATAACTTTTTTGTGAAACTGGGCATTAGAAGCGAACCGCGTTCAAAATTGGCCAAGAGGTACCTAAGGAAACGACATAACAAATTTGCAGGGCCACCATTTACAGGGCCGCATTTTTATTTAACTCATATTTAACTATAGGCAGGCCAAACATTTATTGATATAGCGAAAATTCTAACAAGAGACCCACTTTCAGAATTGGCCCAGAGATAGCCAATCGGGCATCTACTGAACTGACATAGCAAATTTGAAGGGCCACCATAATCCTGAGCAGAAGATTTTCTTTTTAGATTTTTATTTTACTCAAATTTAACTCACATTTAGTGAATTAACAAAAATTCGTAGAAACGAACCGCGTTCAGAATTGGCCAAGAGGTACCTAATGAAACGACATAGCAAATTTGCAGGGTCACCATTTACAGGGCCGCATTTTTATTAAACTCATATTAAACTATGGGAAGGTCAAACATTTGGTGATGTACAAAAATTCTAACCAGCGAACCGCATTCAGAATTGGCCAAGAGGTAGCCAATAGGTCTTTTTACTGAAGCGACATAACAAATTTGCAGGGCCACCATTTCCAGGACCGGACTTTTATTTAACTCATATTTAACTATGGACAGGCCAAACATTTATTGATATAGCGAAAATTCTAACAAGAGACCCGCTTTCAGAATTGGCCAAGAGATAGCCAATGGGTCCATCTACTGAACTGACACAGCAAATTTGAAGGGCCACCATAATCCTGAGCAGAAGATATTTTTTTGGATTTTTATTTAATTCAAATTTAACTATGGGAAGGCCGCATTTGGTGATGTAGCAAAAATTCTAACCAGAGAACCGCAATCAGAATTGGCCAAGAGGTAGAAAATGGGTCCTTTTACTAAAATAACTTAAAAAATTTGCAGGGTCACCATATTCCTGAGCAGAAGAATATTTTTTGGATTTTTATTTTACTCATATTTAACTATGGAAGGCCACACAATTATTGATGTAGCGAAAATTCTAACAAGAGACCCGCGTTCCGAATTGGCCAAGAGGTATACAATGGATCCATCTAATGAAACGACATAACAAATTTGCAGGGCCACCATAATCTTGAGCAGAAGAATTTTTTTTTGGATTTTGTTTTTTTTTTTGATACAATTTTATTGATGTAGCGAAAATTCTAACAAGAGACCTCTGTTCCAAATTCGCCAGGAGGTAGCCCATGGGTCCATTTACTGAACTGATACAGCAAATTTGAAGGGCCACCATAATCCTGAGAAGATTTTTTTTTATTTTTTTTTTTTATTTAATTTCAACTATGTATGGGAAGGCAACACATTTATTGATGTATCGAAAATTTTAAGAAGCGAACAGCGTTCCGATTTGGCCCAATTTTTAATGGGGCCCAAAGAAAGAACAATTTTATATTTTTTTGTTTGTTTATTTGTAACAAAGGAAAGGCAATACATTTACTGATGCAACAAAAATTCTTAGGGGCAAATCGGTTTTAAAATTCCCAGAGGCAGCTAGTTGAACCCTCTACTATATTGTCATAACAAATTTTCAGAGATTTTTCGAGAAAAATATCTTATAATAAATTAAAATTCTGGGATGGATTTAAAGTTTGACTTTAAATAGTGTAGAAAAAATGTATGGAATGAATTTTTACGTGTTATCAGAGGTAATTTCAAATTTTCCTGGGATGAATGCCTGGGATAACTGCAAGTTGATGATTTGAGATTATTTTTAATATTTTATGACCAGTTCTAACCAATACTACTACTTAACTTTTTTACGATAATTAGATTTTTTTACCATTCATTGCCATTATTGCTTTTTCGACAAAACAACAAAAAAGCTTTTGCAAATCAACTTAAAATATATGAAACAAAATCCTTTGTTTTATCATTTCTAAGCATTTTCGTAGAACAAAATGCTACATGGTTTGGTATGCTGCCTATTCGATCGTCCTTGTCCACAATAGCTTAGGAATGGCTAGACATCTAAACTTAATTTCTACACTAAACGCTTGAGCAATGCAAGGGGAAGAACCATATTGATTTGGGCGGTATTCTGTGGAGGGTATTCGGATATACATTAAAGGATTTTATTCAGCAACAGAAAATAAAAAATGTATTACAGTGAAAATTTATCCACGGTATTTATTTAAATTAAGCAAAGGAAATTATCTCTATTAATGTCTCGGTCGAAAATATGTCGCAGAACAAGACAAGGTACAAAACTGGCTACTTCATTCTAACTTCCTATATAAATTTAATTAAATTTCTGGAATATGGTTAATTAGGAAGGGCATTGCATAATTTCAATCAAATTTGATGGAATTCGACATTCAATATTTGAAATATAGCCAATTATGATAAAATACGGTGTGATGGAAAAAATGGGATCAACTAACAAAAATTGAAGCAAAATAATTATTGTGATGACAAGCAAAAATAGTACTATTGGGTATTGGGTTGGTGTTTGTGCTTGTGGGTAGTAGTATGATATACAGGGCATGGTTCAGGCAATGCCTGGCGAAAGTGAGTTCCGAGTAGGTTCGTAATTTGAATTTATGAATTTCGTGCTCAATCATTGCAAATCGCTGTTTTTTTTAATTTGTTATTTAAATTAAAATATAACTGGAAAATAGTTATCTTAATTTATAATTAATTAGACGCCAATCTTTGACACAAGAATTGATGTGATTGAATTCAAAATTAATTAACTGCCACTGTTTAGATAAGTTTCAAGTTAAGAGAAGAATGTCTGTTTTAAATATCAAATGATTTTTTCGGCATTTCATTCACAAATGTATTAGTAATAAATGGCCAATCATTTGTAACATATCTACCCAAAGAAATAGAAATATTAAACCCCCCCATACTTTACCCCAAAGAGTTATACAAATTGTAATAACCCTGACATTCTTCTCTAACCTTGAAATTTAATTGTTTGGGCGTTATACACACATAGATGAGGGTTTTCCTTTGAGTTTGTTTTTTGATTTAGTGAATTTAATTCGCTAGATCGTTACGTTCGTACTTGATACTCTCGGTGTTAAGTATGAATTGTATTTTTGTAGTTTGGTTGTAGCTACCTCATGAGTAGTCTAAACTTTTCGGTACAAAACCAAACTACCAACATAATGAACTTAAGGAAAGTTTTCATTTTTGGTCAGGATTGTTACACTTTGTATAGCTCTTGGGGGTAAAATAAGAGGAGATTTGATATTTCTACTTTTTTGGGTAGATACATATGTTACAAATAATTGGCCTCGTGATTTTGCTTATGATTAACCAATCGAAGATCTTATGAATGCCATTTATATTTGTGTCTATAAAAAGCCGAAAAAAACCATTTGATGCTTAGATAAGGCGTTCTCTTGCTATAGTGCGCTCAAGCATTGCAAATCGCAATTTTATTGATTAGATTTATTAATTGAAAATTAATTAACCGCCATTGTTTCATTACGAAAAATGCCCACAAGAATTAATCCTATTAGATGAGGCGTTCTCTCGCTTCAATGTGTTCAAGTATGAATTACAATTTATGTGGAGATTAATTAACTAAATTTGAAATTTATGAACTGTCAGTGCATATTTACCCAAAAATATCACCAGCACCATTGTGCATTATCTCCAAAAGACTTTTCCAACATTTCCAACGTTTTGGAAGCCGAAATTCAATTTTTCAAACAAGATTTGGTGCAACATCTTTGCTAAACTTCCGTAAAATAAGCATGTTTCAATAACTACTAAAGATGTTGACACGAAATTTTACTCAGATGTCTGTTAAGGTGCTACCACCCTGTGAAAAATCTACTCGTTTGGAAAACCTCGCTCTTTTTAAATGGAAAAGTCTTAAGTTTCGAACACAATGATATCCGCTCCGTTCCGTTCGATTTTTTCATCCCAATTTACGTTAAAATTTTGAATGAAAGACTGAAATATCAATGATTAAAATAAATGAGAATATATCGAATGCCACATTAAGTTCAAATTTTAAGTTTTTAAGTTGGCGAAATGGCTTAGGTAGGCGGAGCAGATAAAATGCGAGTGGAACGGAACGAACGTCACTGTGTTTGAGCTTTTTCTCGTTTTTGACCACTGCAGTATATTTGCTAATATGTAATAGTTTTAGGGTAGTTCAATATAGAATAAACCTCCATATTTCAGTTTTCTTTAACTTTTTAGGAATAGGCATTTTTTGGATTACTTTACAATCATCGCAATATTGATTTTAAAGTTTTTATTGGTAATGATATGCAGCAGCTGTAATACATAAATTTTTAAATCCACAATAACCACAGTGGTTTCTTGTTGATGATTTGATGTTAATTAAATGATATAATTGAGATTTATATAAGCATTTGTTGCCCTAGTTACAATATTTACCAATTTACAAGACTAATACTAATTTGGTAATGTTAACAAACAAACATGTAAATATAGATCAACAGCAATGTCATATCGCATTTAGGAATTCATTTGAACTTAACTGAAAACCTACTTAGATTTGTATCCAAGAGTCTACCTGCAAAACTCAGCTACATTTCGATGCCTGCTAGTTCGTGGAGGCATTTGACTGTATATTGCCTATAGTCCGGGGCGCGGCAAGCTATCAAATACAAACTTAAGGCCTTTATTCTGGATTCTTTTGATTCTTTCGATCACAAGCATATCCGAGTTATTTGTCAAATCGTACCACGCCGGTGCCGCATATGTCGTAATTGGCCTTACATATATTTGTACACCATCAGTTTATTTTTGTAGTCCAAGCTAATTGCACTTCCCATGATTGGATACAGGACACTAAAGGCCGCAGACGCCAGCCTTCTCTAAATTTTTATGTGGGAGGAGAAACTCAGATAACATGAAAAGGTAATGCACAAATATTTGGCCTATTTTACTTCAAAAATCTCCTGGCCAACAATTGTCATCGGGACCGAATTTTTTAATTTTTTTTTTTTGTATTTTGAATGTGGATGGAAATATATCAGCTGTGTTTTGTCAGTGTTGATTCGTATATTCCATTTTTTGTAGTAGTTTACTAGAGAATTGGGGTAAATTTGTATAATGTTTGTGCACTTGAATTCGCTGCGGTTTGTGCAAAAATTTGCAACCTGGTCTCCGGAGTCGTGGGTAATATTATGTCATGCGTAAAAACTACGTAAAGCAGTGGTCCTAGCACCAATCCCTGAGGAACACCAGCAGTAGTGTTTCTATCTACTGCCATCTGCTAATCAACCCCTCATGCCATATGGAGTCAAATTCCTTCCTAATATCTATAAATATGGCAAACATTATTTTACTGTGCCCCTGCATCAATGCTCTTATGACGTGCGAATCTAAACTGTTCATCAGGGATTAGATGGTGTACTGAGTCCCATAGTCTCCGGGATATTACGCACTATGCTATCTTGCTGAGGCAGCGTGTTTTCCGGTATACAAATTTTCCCTCGCTTTGGTATAGCTATCACCTTGGCTGTTTTCCAACTATCAGGAAAGTAGCCGCAGATAAACATCTCTATATCAGCCCCTTTACCTTATCAGCATTAGTGGCAAAACATGATGCTTCGTACGGCAGCTTTTGCTGCAGTGCAAATTCGGCAATGAATCGTGTGGACGTCGGAATTGCAACATGCCAGTCCGATCACTGAACACTGTCTCATAATACTCGGCTATCTTTTCCGTAACTACTCGCGGTTCGATTACTGGTCCTTCTGCATGGTTTCTGCATGGCTTCATGCATCCTAGCTGGTTTAACTGTTCTGATATATTTAAATGGGTGTTAAAGACCTTAATCAAAAACCACGCCAAAATAAATAAATTAGATTTAATTTAAAACTAAAATTAATTTTATATAGAATCATATACCTAATTAGCTAATTACTGAAATACTTATATTTGTAAATCGCACGAAAATCGCTTAATCCTATATATATTTTGATTTTTTGTGTTTCGCAAAACTATAAACTAATTATTTTATTTGATTTATATTTGTTATATTAACTTTCTTAGTTGCGCCTATTACAATATAGAATGCACACTCGCTACATAGTAAATTAATTATGGTTTGATTTTTTATATTTATTATATCAAGTTAATACACAATTTTGGTTAGCTTCGCCTTTTTACAACACAGAATGCGCGCTACGTAGTAAAATGAAAAGATTACTTGATTTGAATTAAACCAAAGTTGCGCGCTGAAAATTGCTGATTAAATAAATGTTGTATTAGGGCAACACAAATTTTAGTGATGAGTTTGCAATAAAGATTAAAAACTCTCTCTTATTCCGGTGACCATCAGACAAACAACATTGGCGAACAAAAAATATATATTGGATTAAGGCGCTTCAACAAAAAATTCATGTGAGTTGACAATTTTCGGCAAAATAAATAATTTTACAAAATTATATGGTATAAAATAACATTATTGTAATTTATAAGTGCATGAACATTTAAAAGACTTTTTTTAATATAATATTGTAAAAGAAAACCAATTATTATAAGTTTATTGTTAATAAAAAGGACTTATATTAATATTTATTGTGAATTCAAATTTTTATAAATAAATTACTGCGATTAAAAGATTTTTTGAAGAACATTATGAAATTATTGTAAATTATCATAAGTTTATTGTGAATAAAAGATATAATATAGATTGATATTATATTGTGAATTTAGAACATTAAAAAATTTAATGCGATCAAAAGATTTTGTCTTAATGAACATTGTAAAAAAAATAAATTTATTATAAGTTAACTTAATTTAAAAGATATTGGAGTTTTTTTATTTGTGTTAAAAAACATTGCGATTTGCGATTCCTTATAGGAAATTTTATTCAATGGGTTCGAACGATCCAGTTCGATGTCCTTTAATTTATTTTGTAGTACGTTCTGAAAATGTATCCGGATCTCGTCGTGTATAGAGAGTAGGCATCCTTCGATGCATATTTCGATAGAAATTCCTGACTTTTGATTATAGAAACTCGCTGTTTAATTTCTTCAGTCGTAACAAGTGGCTTTTCGGCAATTGCCTCAATTTTGTAGTGCACAAAATGCATGTAGCCTTCCCACTGTGCATTTGTATAATCTCTTATTTTAACATCGTTTGACTCATGTGTTATACTGTATTTTCCAGTTACCTGAAAGACCGCTGGGTGGTGATCAGACCAAAACTGATCCAAAACGACCAGTCTGTCATCTATATTTATGTCCCCTTGTAATAGGTGCCCCTAGACGGAAATTTTATTTGGACATTCTCAAGCTCACAATACTTGTACAGTATTATACCGTTTTCATTTTCGACATGGCCATCCCGGAGTGAGTGTCTGGCATTAAAATCTTCTCACATTACAACCATGTTTGTGGTCATAGCGATCGGAATTTGTAATCATAGAAAAATATATGGACTTAACCGTAAAGCAGTCCCTTCCTTCTCCGATACATAGAGAAGTGGCCATGAAGTTGTCCTTATGAAGCATTTAGGACCAGAATGTTTAATATGGCTCCTGATTAAAATGGCACTGCCCCCGATTTCATGTTTTTGGAATTGGTCCTATAGATTCAATAACACTCGACATAAAACGAGTCTCTATGAGTTAAATGAGTTTCAATTAGGTATACAATTTGTGGCTTGTGTTTGTTTAAAAGTAAAGTCAGTTCATGGCGACGGGCCAAACTGACAAGGCTGTTACAGTTGAGTGTGAGTAGCTTCATTTCAGAAACTGGCAGATAAATTATAGGTACATCGACTTCTGTGTTGTGATGTCCTGAAAAGGGTTTAGTTTGGTGAGAAAATTTGAAACATTTTTTGTCAAAGGAACAAAATCCACTTCAAAGAGATCGTGAGATTTATTTAAAAAGTCATTTAGATCATAGGCCCCTTATTTTTCTGGCCGTATTCCTTTTGATTTTACTATTACGAGTTGCTGGGAATTGCAAATCATCTGTAGGTCACCCAGCTTTACTACAGGAAGGCTAAATAAAACTAGAGGGTGCCTGGTATCCAGAGTCCGCATATTTTAAACTGATTAACCTATCAGTCATTCATCCATCGGCATATGCTGTTCCACCTTAGATTATGGTTTTTGCTAAGCTTTTCTCCTTTAGCGCCGTACTTTAGCCTGTGCCAAATTGCCAAAAAATGTGCCAAATGGCTTTAGTTACCAGTGTTTGCCTCGAGGAGACAGCACATATATTTGCGTGATGCGCACCCTACTGGAAGGTTATGGAGCTGGTAGATTAATCTACTCAACTTTGATCCCCCCCCCCCCGTCTAATAAAGGCCAAACCACCAACCCCCATCCTCTGACAATGCTTCTCGGTGTATTCCCCGAACAATAATGACTATTAATCGGAGATTTTTTGGTGTGTGTACGTGTAGAATCTAAAGTCTTAATATTTTAGATTTTCTACAACCAGTTTATGGTGGTTGATATTTTTAGTGTAGATTGACACATTAGTTTGTGTTTGGAGAGTTGAAACGTCTTCCGATGTTGTTTCCTAATTCCTTTGTTGGAGTATTTTAGTTCTGGGAATTGAATTCAATTTGGATGTCTTCTTGGTCATCTTCATCCTCATAGTTGAACGAGACATTATCCAACATTAGTTTTACTATTTCAATGATATCAACATCAGCCATTCTTGAATATATGTCATTTTCCTGGCTATTGACCTTTTTGTGCCTTGGATTTAACTTTCTTTAGTGCTTGCCTTGTTTTGTGTGAGCTTCCTTGGAGAAGACTTATTTTCTAAATTAAGATGACTGAGGGCCTCCTTAACTTATTTTTCATTAGTTTGGTCATTATTTGAACCATTCGATCTTTCGAAAAGGGCTAACACCTTCCACATTTTTTTGTTTTTGGGCATGGTTTTATTGCGCATGCAGGCGCACTGCTATTTCATAGTTTTCCCTTACACTGTTTATTTTATTTGTTTTTCTTTTTTTCGACCTTGAACTGATGGTGATAATAGTTTCCTTTTTAGATACTTTTAATTCGTCTGGTATTTACTTTTCTCGTATTTTTTTTGCTTTTTTATGATTTTTAGATTTATTTATCAGGGAAAGAAAAAACATTCGCACGTCGACGTTGAGGTTTAAGGCAACTCTCATTTCAATATATTACATTTGTCTTATTTACTAAAAACTTCACGCTGGTTTCTTTTAATGATAAGCGTTCCACATTTGCAGCATTTTGCCTACTATTTCTGTTTTATCGTCACGCCATTTCGATTTACTGTTTGCTACGATGTACTTAGGAACAATTTAAATACATAATCAAAATGGAAATTTCAATACGTTTAGATTTTACTCTTTGAACATTATGATTCAAGGTAAATCGTATGGTTTCATATTAAACAGAAAATTGAATCTTACTGAATCAATAACAAAACAAACTCTTTTGGGTAATCACACTTTATTGATTTTAATTAAGTTAAGAGATTCGAATAGTTACGTAATAGCACATTGTAACATAACATGTCACCGAATTGGTCGCATAATTCCACTTGTGAGACTATACACGTAAAAATATTTTGGAGAAATTACCTTGGGGAGAAATAACAGGTTTTTTACGGTTTATAGGTAAATAATTCTACAATTCAAACACATATTATACGAGTATACCTTAGACTCGTTTAATGAAATTTATGTTCTACGAGAGTGAGAATGGTATAGTGTTGATGATAATCAAGAAATTCTTGTTTCAAAGAATTTGTTTTGGGCAGGAAATTGCAAAATAGCGAAAAACTTTTAAATTACCGAGCAGAGGCAAATTAATAAAATCTCTAGCCCTGGCTTAGCCTATTAACCCCCAACATATACAGAAAAGGGTTGAAGTAAACATTAGATTGTAGTTCCATTGTTTAGTACGCCCGATTGGTAAAATGAGCAGCACCAAAAAAAAGTTTACTGAAAACATGAGTAATGATTGCGAGGAAAGATATTAATTAAATGAGAATACAAACAAAAAAAAAAAATGAAAATTAAAAATGTGAAAGATTCGTGATTTCGTTTTTCAGATTTATGCCAGAGTTCAAAAGAACATTTTCGATGGAAAAACATTAATTATTGTTTTATACTTTTAATGGTGCTTTCGTTTTGGATTTTCATTATTATTTTTTTAGGATATAGCTACACAATAGATAATTTTCTATCGCGTTATTTTTTATTGCTCAGCTTAAATGAACAAAATTAATGATTGTAAATCGCACAAAAAAAGTTCAACTTAAAGTTTTCTTTTTTTTTTAATAAATTTGTTGTACTAATTTATCAATCATGATTGTTTTTTGTTTTTTTGTTATTATTATTAATGATTTTTAAAAACACAATCGAAATGTCATTGGCCCCAATGCCTAACTCCTATTTTACCAAGGACAATGCTTTTCCACTTTAGTACTATTTTCTACGGTTAAAAAAAGCAAAGAATACCAATATAATTCGTTACGAACCATTTCAATTAAACCAGCCATTAAACTCACATCAACAAAATATTGATGGGGTGCGAGCATACGAGATTCACCAAACGTGATAAACTCGATAGGTCTTGATGGTACAATATTTAGTCGGGCATAAATTTTCGTCTTAATTTGTCATCATCATTCTTTATCGTTGAGATGTTGGATGCAAAGCAAACAAAAAATAGAAAAAAACTCTCATTTTTAATGGACCATAAAAATTGAAATGATTATAAAATAGAAATTAAGAAAAGACAAAAAAAAAATTTATTGTATTCTTAAATGCACAAATAAAACGAAAATCATTTGTGTCCCTATATTTTATTGCCGCTTAAACTTTGCACGCGTTTTCCGTTCGCTTTTTTTTTTTTTTTTTTTCTTATGTTTGCCGAAACAGTTTGCCTAACGTTATTTTGATTCATTTTTTGCTGTTCAAAAGAAAAAAAATTAAAATTCGCAGAGAAAATGGGGAAAATTTTGTAGACCTATTTTCTTCATTAATTCGTGTCAACAGTAAAAAGGAAAATCCATTGAAATCCCGAATAAAAATAATTATTTGCTATTTTATCATTTTTATCCGATAAATGCGTTAGCATATTTTAAGCGGACAATTCAGATGGAGTTTTTCGTGAATAACAGTTGTGGTTTCTCTGTCTGTACTTGTGTCTTTTTTGTGCAGAGAAGTCGAAATTTTCAAAATACGGTCGAAAGCTCTTTAACGACCTCCCGGAATGTGAAAATTGTTTCCATACTATTCCATCCTCTTCCCTGAATTTATCGGACCACTATAACCGCACGTCCTAAGCTGCATAAGATATAAGGGTCTCTATCACTATATTTCCAAAGTTAAATGGAAAAGCGCTTTAGCGAAGACACATTTCAAAAGCAACAGACGATGTCTCTTGCCCTCTTGATATTCTTTCATAGTATCAAAAAAATCTTGTGTTGCGACAACTGCTGCTTCGTCTGATTTTAGCTAACCACCTCCGGCTCCTTTCCAATTCAGCAGTGATTTACTGAAATCGGTACAATGTAAAGAGCTTCGGATAACCACAAACTACTTTTCATATTTTAATATTTAGCAGCATACACGAGAGCGTCGTGTAGATCCCATAAGCTCTTTTGTTCTGCTTAATCAGTTTCCCCTTCAGTTAAGGTGAGTCCTAACGTCGATATTTTTTGCTGAGTTTTTGACTTTTCTAAGTATTTGTTTAGTTCATACAAGTTATTCATAGATGTAACAGGTTCAATTAAACAAGTTGTGCGTCACTTTTATGCTAACTTTTGGCACAACAATTTTTAAATTTTTAAAATTTGTCGGTGTTCCCAACAATGTTAAAAATTTGATAAAGGTGTAGAAGGTGTTCTAAAAACATTTACCTCCTATTGATTTTCAAACTTACGATTTATTTTACTGTTAATGACAATCAATCCTGTTCCTATTTAAAAAAATTGATTTGACCTGACAAGAATGTGGCTGTATGGTTGCCAGAATTATTTTATGATAAATAAAAACATGTGGTACGTACAAAGAATTTTTTGTTTTCAATAATCGTCAAAATAACGAATTTTTCTTACTAATTGTAAGCCAAATTTAAAATATTTTTCATTGGGACACTTAAAATGTGATACTAAAATAAAGAAATTCCTTTGTCCTTAAAATAAGATTTATGTAAACATCCGTTGTGCTAGCAGAACTGTGTTAAACACTAAAAGACATTTCATAGAATGAAATGTCGTCGACCTAACAGAGATACTAAATTTTTTAGTTTTATATTAGGACGATCGATGGCAAAAGACAACATTGAGTTATTGGAAGTATCCTCAAAATCGAAAAGTATCTTCATTTGGAATCGTCACCATATGCGGACAAAATCTGTCCTTCAAGTAATTTCTCCACAATAAACCAGTAGCTACTTCTGTAGCAGGAACAATTACAGTTACGAATCTTAGCACTTGGAACCACACTTTGAAATTTAATATTCAACAACTGTATGATTGAATGAATTAAAGAGGTAGCTTTTTTAGATGGCAAAGTGCAAATCGCGTTAAATTTAACTGTCTAACTTCCCTTGGTATCAGCTAATGCTCTGCGAATTAGGATGGTAAAAACAGTCAAATGGCTAGGTGTCGATTTTATATCGTTTCTGAAAAGGATAGCAAAAGGCGGATAAAACACTTCTCCGCATTAGAGAGATAAGAGAAATATGGGGCTTGAAGCTAAGTATTCTCTCCATCATACTCGTATATGCAGGTATTGTGGTCATGTTATTATGACTTACACATGTGATGACTGAGCTGGCAGAATCAATAGCCACCATCGTCGAACACAGGCCAGCTCTCTAAGCAGAATTCTACTTTGAATAACAAGGGTGTAAACCGAAGCGGTTGCTATCCCAGATAGTTTTATTCCGATCGTTATGCTACCAGAAGCAAAGTGTCATTAACAAAATGGCAAGATAGATCGAAGGACTAGCTCTTCGACTGGCAAGCCTACTTTTGGTTTGTTGCGGAATATTCAGGACAGACTAGCAAGTAGACTAGTACTTAGCGTACGCTTTACTAATTCTAACAGGAAATAGGTAAATAGCCGTAAACCTGCAAAAAATCAGACTAATTAATTTAAATTCTTACGAATGTAGTCACGAACATGATGCGAAATCGAAGAGTATTTCAGATATCAGGGCTGATTGGCCAGCTAGTAAATTGTTCCCTATGATGCCCTTGAATTTAAGCGCTTTTAGAGATATTGGAAAATAGTTTTAAGACACAGGTGTACTGAAACAGGCTAGTTCAGTAAAACTTTTGATGGTTTTACTTTACTGACACAATTCATGATTTTTACGGCAAAAGGTATTTTGAAGTTTTTGTGATATTTTGAACTTTTATTTATGACAAGAACTGTATCCTAGCAAATTCTGCTTCCCTAATTACAATTTTTATTTTTTATTCAAATTTTAGTGCTTATTATTTATGGGTGTTGGGGGTGCGCTTCAATAGGGTAGGAGTTGACCGTTTATAGCCACGACTTTTGTGAACTATATTCCAGCTCTGCAACTATGTAGAGGCCACCAAATGTGTCTAGTATACCTCCTCGTGGTGACACCCGGGCAACGATTTTAAAATCGGCTAAATAGTAGAGGCGAGTGGATTACACTATAAATATACAATATGCAATGAATAAAACAGAAGGAAAAAATACCCCAGGTGGTACACCAATAGAAATATTGGGCAATCCACTCTCTGATGAGACTGGCCCTAAGGATTCTGGGGAGGGCCGATCCTTGCATACACAAAAAAACAAAAATATGGAAATAGTAAACAGCCCGTTCCACAAGGGAGGAAACGTTGCCAGATCTCCTGAGAAAACTTTTAATTTCTCATCTGAAAATTTTAACATGGAACGATTCCAAAATAATAAGGGCGCAACAGCAGCACCCCAACAAGCAAGTATAACAACCTCATATAACTATGGTGAAAGATCTATTCTTGAAAGTGGTACTTCAGAAAAAGAGCTAACGTTATACAAACAATGGCAAAAAGTAACTGATGAGAAAAATCAGCATAGCATTATTATTCTCAATTTACAACAACAAATTGACGAACTAAAAAAAGAAATGATGCAATTAAAGCAGAACGAAACTCAAGCTAAGCCATCAATGAAGCAAAACCAGAATACCGAACTTAACGCCAACAATGTTAAATGTCCAACCGAATCATCAATAATACAGAAACAAAACACCAATTCTAATGTTAATAAAAACGTTGAATATCAAACCGATGAGGAAGACTTAGCTAAAGAAACAGAATGGATTCGTGCTACGTCTAGAAAAAGTAAAAAGAGAAGGTTAAATAATACACCGTCACCACTACAAAAACCACAAACTCTGGATCTAAACACTCAGCCTCAAAAGGTTGAGACAAATATCAAAACAGATAAAAAACACCTCCCCCACCACCGATCATAGTAGATGATGTTAAAAATTATCACGTTTTCTATGATATAATTAAGGCGAGTGTTTCAGAAGAATCATTCATCACTAAATTGATGAATCAAAATAAAATAAGCATCAACGTAAATAGCGTCGATGCATATAGAAACGTAGTGAAAACTTTGACCGAAGGCTCATTTATCTTTCACACGTATGAAAATAAACAAGAAAGGCCAATCAGAGTTATGGCAAGGAACTTACATCATACATGTAGCCCAGAACGAATTAAAGAAGAATTATCATCGAAAGAATTTAAAATAATCAGCGTAATGAACAAAGTTAGCTGGAGAAATAAAAAGAAGCTTGACATGTTTGTACTAACATTCAGTTGTGACGAAAATATAACCAAAATATATAAGATCACTAGTTTATTGGGTTGCAAAGTGGAAATTCAACCACTTAGAAAGTCTAAACTAGTTCCGCAATGCCAAAAGTGTCAGGCATATGGTCATACGCAAAGATATTGTGGCAAACTTCCAAGGTGTGTTAAATGTGCCGGACACCACCTAACTGGAAAATGCGACAATCCACAAGCTCAACTTAAATGTGTACACTGTGGACAAGGTCATCCTGCTAACTATCGAGGATGTATTGTTGCAAAGGAAATTCAGAAAAAGAAAAACCAAAGGATGAATAAAACTCAAATGTATGGCCAGTCAAATCGATATGAGAGGCATGCAAAACAAGACAATGGGCAACCATTTGGCCGCCAACTAAGAACTGAAGGTGTTACATATGCTGAAGTAACAAGTGGCGTAGTCAATAAACCCCAGCAAAAATCTAAAGATGTAGACATCAGTCAAACATTACAAGATATTCTCATGAAATTAACAAAATTTGATGAGAGGCTACAAAAATTGGAAGATAGAGCATTGGGAGCTAGACCCAAATCAACACAAAAATGAACAACACAATGAAAATCATGTCATGGAATGCTAATGGTTTGCTCCGGCATCAGCAAGAACTACAAGCAGTCCTCGACATTGAGAATATAGATGTGTGTCTTATTTCGGAAACACATTTTACTAAGCAATCCTACATAACATTTAAAGGCTATTGCATATATCACACTATTCATCCAGATAATTCAGCCAGAGGAGGAAGTGCAGTCATCATTAAAAAAAATATCCAACATTTTGAAGAAGCAAAGTACGGAAAAGAAGAAATTCAGGCCACAGTGGTTTATATAAAAACGGAAAACTTTCCTATTGTTGTGGCAGGATTATACTGTCCACCAAGACATTCAATTAAAAGCAAACAATACTCAGAGTTCTTTAGGCGTCTGGGAAAAAGGTTCATAATAGGTGGTGACTTCAATGCGAAGAATACTCACTGGGGTTCTAGATTAACTACCACTAAAGGAAAAGAATTATTGATTGCCATCAAAGAAAATGGATGTGAATCCATTTCAACAGGTAAACCAACATATTGGCCAACTGACCCAGGGAAAATACCTGACCTGATCGATTTTTTTATAACCAAAAATATTTCTAATAATTTTATGAAAGTTGAAGAAAGCCAAGATATGAGCTCAGATCATTCTCCAATGGTCCTAACTCTAAGCGAGTATATCATCCAAAAAGGGAATAATCCAGTATTAACCAACAAATATACGAACTGGGAAAGTTTCAAAGTACACCTGGAACAAAGAATACTTTTGAAAGTTCCTTTAAAAACTATGGATCAACTGGACATAGAAGTAGAAAAGTTCATTACAGATATTCAACAATCAGCATGGGAAAGTACTCCAGAAATAAAATCAAGGCTAAAAGGAAATAACTATCCAATAGAAATTAGAAATCTCCTAAGGGATAAACGCAAATCCAGAAAAAAATGGCACCAAACTAGAGCTCCAAAGGACAAAAAAAGACTAAATAATCTTACTCAACAATTAACAAGAGAAATTCAGAAATTAAAAAATGAGTCAGTTAATTTCTACTTAAGTAAGTTAACGAATGATAGTAACACGGATTATTCGCTTTGGAAAGCAACTAAAACTCTGAAAAGGCCAATAATGCCGATCCATCCTATCAGGAAAATGGATGGAACATGGGCAAGGAAAAACAAAGAAAAATCTGAAGGTTTTGCCAATCATCTTGAAAATATATTTCAACCTCATGAATGTCAATTACGAGAAATATTGGATGAAAACATAACACAAATTCTCGAAGATGTCACCCCTACATCGACTACTGAAGTAGCAAATGAAATTAAAAACAATTTAAACTTAAATAAAGCACCAGGGTTTGACCTGATTACTGGAGAAATAATAAAGCAGCTACCGGGAAAAGCTACGGTAAAGTTAACTAATATCATAAACGCCGCATTTAGGTTAAAATATGTACCCAAACTTTGGAAAGTGGCTGAGGTCATCATGATTCCCAAACCAGGAAAACCGCCACATCTAATAACATCATATAGGCCTATATCGTTGTTGCCGATAATGTCCAAACTCTTTGAAAAGCTACTATTAAAAAGGCTTAAACTAATAACTGAAAAAAATAATCTAATTCCGAATCACCAATTTGGTTTTCGCAGTGAGCACTCAACTATCGATCAAGTGCATAGAATAACCAATATTATTGAGAAGACTTTAGAAGAGAAAAAAGTTTGTTCAGCAGTATTCCTTGATGTAGCGCAGGCCTTTGATAAAGTTTGGCACGAAGGATTAATCTACAAACTCAAATTAATCCTACCGAAACAGTACAGCATAATACTGGAATCATATATAACGGAAAGATATTTCAGGCTTAAGCAAGAAGATGAATATTCAGAGCTTAAGGGAATAAAAGCAGGAGTTCCACAAGGAAGTGTACTTGGGCCACTTCTGTATTTACTATACACCCGAGATGTCCCAATCCCACAAAACAACATGATAGCCACTTTCGCCGATGACACAGCTATCATGGCAGTAGGTGACAACAACTCAGATACAGCAGAGCAATTACAAAACGCCATAGAGCAAGTACACAATTGGACAAAAAAATGGCGCATAAAACTAAATGAAACTAAATCTGTACATGTTGACTTTACGAACAAGAGATTAGTTCATAAACCAGTATATTTAAATAATCAAGAAATCCCACATGCAAACACTGCCAAATATCTTGGTATGACATTAGACGCTAAACTTCGCTGGAAAGCTCATGTAAAAAAGAAAAGAGGCGAGTTGGAATTAAAATACAAAAAAATGTATTGGTTACTGGGAAGAAACTCTCATTTATCAATCCCTAATAAACTTCTGCTTTATAAGCAAATATTGAAGCCTGTTTGGACTTATGGTATACAGCTGTGGGGATGTACCAAGCAGAGCAACATGGATATTATCCAACGATTCCAAAACAAAGTGCTAAGAAGCATCGTCAACGCACCATGGTTTGTCAGAAATAGCGACATCCACAAAGATCTGGGCATAGAACTCATCAAAACCGAAATTATGAAATTTGCTAGAAGTCATGAATAACGGCTACTTCACCATGTCAACATAGAGGCCAACCAGCTACTGGATAATACGGATTTAGTTAGAAGGCTCAAAAGAGTAAAGCCTTTTGAGTTAGTGTAAATCAGTTAAAATAAATCTTTATCTAGCGCACGACAAAAGCGCGATCAAATCATAAATATCAAAACTAAGGAGTACATCGATGGATGAACCCTTAAATTTCAGTAAAATGTAGTAATTTAAGTTAGAATAAAATTGCTTATTAGTCTTAGACTAGATTGTAATTAAAAAAGAAATAATAAAACAGAATTATTTTCAAAAAAAAAAAAAAAAAAAAAAAAAAAAATTATTTATATCATTATAGGGAGAACTTTTTTGCATGACTTTAAAATCAGACTGACTCTTTTTGTATCCATTTCACAAAATTTTAATATTCACATTTTGTCCACAATTCGATACTTCAAAGCTGTAAAAAAATTCTATTGTTAATAAATTATTCAACAATACTGGTAAATATCCATCCTTGTAATTCTTACCTTAAACCCTGCCCATGTGATCCACCAGCATCGATTCATCTTTTACAAATCTTACCCCAATCCCTGAAGTCAACAAAAATATGTCCACGTTATAGCTCTGAATAGGAGGCTAACAAATTGCCGCCTTATTAATTACAAATATCATGACATCGCTTCTACTATAAAATGAATGTTAGACCTACCGCAAGGACAAGTAGTATAATAACGTTTGTACAGATATACCGCTCAAATTAGTGAAGTTATAGGCGTTGAAAACAAAAATATTTTAAATCCGCAAACAGACTGTACTGGTATTTCAAAACAGTTCGATTCGCCGTAAGAGAACACAGTGACTGAGTGTGTTTATGTACCTTCAACGTCGTTCATCCATCGGGTAGGTGTTTTCCAGGGGTCCTATTTCATATGCGCCAACTCCAAAGCCTCTTTATTTTTCCAACTTTGTGAACAAATTATGTGTCCAAGACCAGATTTCATAAATCCGATGATGTCGATTTTATCGGGATCGTTTGCGATCTCGTGCTGGCGGCGAATTAAAAAAATAACCGTGAAACACGATATGGTTGAAGAGAGTGCAATTCTGGATTTATTAGCACAGAAACCAATCAATAATTATAAGTACGTACAACTTTAATCGAATTCTGAAAAGTTCAATAAATCAAAATTAACGCTTCAAGAGGTTCAGTTACCCGCTTTTGAGATGATTGAAGCAATTGCCGACTCAACGACGAATTTGGAAAGAAATCTGTTACTAGTGAGCGTGTATGTAACCCAGGTGCGAGATGAAGATGAAAGGAAAAAGGCCTTGAGTGACTTAAAAAAATTGTTTGAGTGGGTGAAAGATTAAAGTGACCTGATTGTATGTGGAGATATGAATGCGCATGCGAGAATGTGGGGTTGTTTAGACAATTGCGCAAGAGGAAAACAGTTGGCCGACCTAATTCAAGACTCCGATATGGTGCTCTTGACTGATGGAAGGCCAACTAGAATGGCGAATGTGGGAGGCACGGCCAGCGCAATAGATTTGTCTATGACAACTATTGAACTGGCCTGCCGGGTCACTTGGAATGTTGAAGAAGAGAATTTGGGTGGTGATCATTTCATGATCAAAATGATCATGAATGATAATCGAGTGTTTAGAAGAAAACATGAATTAATGAATAACAGGAAATGGGTGAATCAAATGAATGAGATTCTCGGAGAAAATGAAATAAATCAATGCCAGTTAGATAGTGAAATTGAACGGGTAAATAAATTGTGTACAAAAATTGTGGATATGAAAGAGATTAATGTGAATGGTTGGTGGAACAATGAAGTTCAATACTGGTATGAAAGGAAGCGAATAGCCTTGCGTGAATTTAATAGGAATAAGAGTAGTGAGAATAAGATTATGTATGGTAAAATGAATGGAAAATTGAAAAAGGCTATTCGCAGAGCAAAAAGGAAAAGTTGGCGGGAATATGTGTCCCAAATGACACATAGAACCACAACTAAGGATGTATGGAGTTGGTTTAATAGAGTGAATGGTAAACATTTTAATGTAAGCAATGTGGTATGTGACAGAGAAAACAGAGAAAAAGGTGAAGAACTTGTTAGAATGGTATTGAATGTAAGCAATGATTTTAATGTAATAAATAAAGTTTATAGAATGAGTAAAAATGAAAAAATGGATTGTAAGTATAAATCGGGAGAGTTCCTGAGAGTGTTAGATAGATCAAAATCTACCACTCCAGCGACGAATCGAGTAAGTTATAAGATGATTCGGTTGTTAAGTGACTCAACAAAACATAATTTGCTTGAGATACTCAACAAAGTGTGGGTGGGTTCAAAAATGCCGGACAAATGGGAAGAGAGCAGAGTGGTTCCTATCCCTAAACGGGATAGAGATCCAAATGTGGCAATAAATTATCGAGGCATATGTTAAATGTTTTTATAAAAATTTTAAATGGAATGATGAAAGAACGAATGGAAGATTTTGTAAATGGAAAATAATTTGTTGCCATCGACAACATTTGGATTTCGAAAGAACCACTCTGCAATCAAGTTTGTGGAAAAGTTTTTTTGGGAAGTAAGAAAAGATAATATGAAAGCTGTTGCGGTATTTTTGGACATCGAAAGAGCTTATGATTATGTGGTAACGTGGAAATTACAACAAATTCTCTCGAATTTTGGATTTTTACGGAAAGTATGTATGTGGATAAAAGATTTTACGACTGAGAGAAAAATGGTTCTGAATGGAAGTGGTTTTAGGTTGGAGGGAGTTGCAAATGTTGGACTTCCGCAAGGAAGTAGAATATCTCCTGCTCTGTTCAACCTATATATACCAGAGAGATACACCACATCAATGCAGACAACCAAATCGTTCTGCAATTTGCAGACGATTTTGTAGTAATTAGAAAAGGGAGAAGTATTGATGTGGCGGCTCAAAGAGCGCAAAAGGGGGTACACGATTTAATACAAAAACTTAAAATGTTGAATCTGAGAGTGAATCCTAATAAGTGTGATTTTATTAGTTTCCGAACAAACGTTGCAAATGTTAATATAAGTGTTGATAGTCACAGAATTGAACCTGTAAATGCGTACAGGTATTTGGGTATTTGGATTGATAGACCTATGAATTTTGGGAAGCACATGAACATTTTGGCAGACAAGTGGTATTGGGGGCGATTAACTCAACCCCAAAACACACTCTGTGGTCTGAAATCAGTAATCTACCTCTTGAGTACAAGAAAGGGTGGATCACAGTGAGAGAGTCGGTGAGAATGATAACTAAGAAAAATAAGTTTGGATTGAAATAATAGTAAGATTACAAGGTAGGGCGGTGTACAAACCGACATATAGAACTAGCATTGCACTTGCAAATTTGAACATGTTTCTGAGTATAGGCAATGCTGGTCCGCAACCCGTCCCTAATAATCTTACTGTATGTTTGAATATGAAGGAATATAATAAGGGAATGAATGAAGTTATCGCTAAAATTATGTTTGGGAAAATCAGTCAGCGATATGTGCAAGATGATATCGTTTATACAGATGATAGTGTGAATGAGAATAGAGTGGATGTTGGTATTTTTATGGCTAGTAAGAATGCTGAAAAGTATTCTAAAGTGGACAAAAGCATCTGTATAATGAACGCTGAACTGATTGGAATGTTTGAAGGAATTAAACTGGCTGTGAATGAAGAGGAAAGGAAAATAGTAATATTTTGCGATTCCCAGAGTGGTTTATGTTTGCTTAAATGTGGAAGTGGAAGGGAAGGCAATGTGTATGTCGATTTGATTTTCGAATGCTTTCGAAACTGTCAACGTGATGTGACCATACAATGAATCCCATCACATAGACAGATCAAAGGGAACGAAAGAGCCGATATGTTAGCAAAAAAGGGTACATTGAATGACTTGGTTTAGCAGTTCGGAAGAGAGGATGCAAGAGACGTACTTCGAATGTTTCAGATGAATCTGTGGAGAAAATGGGAGAGTGAGTTTAATGCAAAAAGGTTAACGAAAGGAATGAAGTACAGAGCGCTCCGTGGTACTCCTGTGATAATTTTGTTATTTAAGGAGCTCAAAGGAGATACGCGAATGCTGCGAACGGTTGAGAGAATCAAGTTTAACCATGGAACTGGAAGGAATGCTTGTAGAAACGTCATTTGAGTGAGGACAATGATTGTGAGTTGTGTGGAAGTGTGGAGGATGTTGAACATCTCATATCGGCTTGTCCTAAATACAAACAATACAGGTCTACGTTCAACATCCTTCGGAATGCAAGAAATCGAAGTGATTTAATGAATGAGGGTGGCTATTTTGCTTTTAAGATAACGTATAAATTATTAGGATAAATGGGATAACAATTCAATACGAAATAAATACTGGCCGATAGAATATGTTAAGGGAGTAATCCGGTTCATTTTTAGAATAGGGAAATTATTAAAAATGAAATTTGAATTAAAATATGTAAACAGAAAATTATAAATATGATTTTTGGCAATATGGCTCTTTTTTTATGTAGGAGCCAAGCTTAATCAAAAAAAAAAAAAAAAAGCAAATTTATATGTTGTTGTTGTCAAAATTCAAAAACGGGGTGTTGTTGTTGTCAAATTTTGTAAAATGTTAAATATTACTAATTTTAAAGTTTTAGCTTCATTTTCGTGCCATCTGTGTTACGGATAACACCTACACACGAGTAAATTAGTCCTTGGAAAATGTCAAGCTCTATAAATCATCTTTTACTTGCTGATCAAATGCTATTTTTGACTTGACTTTCAACCAGATTTTTGATTTGAACTTTTTATGTTGGACTTTTTTCTTTCTTAACTTTGTTATAAATTATTGAATTTTACCCTTAAATTCGCAGGCCATTTGTCGTACAATTCCCAAATTAGAAAATATATTACAATAATTAAAACTTTTTATTTTCTCATAAAAATTCAAATCTAACAATTAAATTCGTTAAATAAAATAATTGTGGTTTATAATAATTAAAGAAGAAAACGATGAGTTTGATATTTTCCAATTATGTATAATATTTTATATATAATATTATTAATTTAAAAAAAATCTCCATTATCTAATTTCAATTTCTTGGTACAATCGAAAAAAAACAGAAAGTTTCAAATGATTCATTAAAATGTTTAATTTATTTTTAGAAATAAATTTTTCACGATTTTCGTTTAATTAATAATCAACAAAACCAAATTTACATAAAATTTGAAAACAAATTGAAAATGGATAATATTTATGGAGAGGAGGGGTATTACAAATATGTAGGCCCCCATTAGTTATTTTATTGACTAGATCAATTTATTTATTAAGGATTTAATTTTTACGAGTAATTTAAATTCATTATTCCAAATTAAAAAAAATAGAAAAAATTGGTAGAATAACTATAAAACAGATAACCTTTAAAACATGAAAATCGCAAGACAAAAGGAACATTTTGGAGCACAACCTACAATCGGATGATTCAAAGCCGGCGGCATTTCTACGACCTCATATTTCGACGCATCTGATTGCTAAAATTATAAACCGTCACATTAATGGATACATTCATGAAAATATTCAATTTCTAAATTACCTTAATATCTAGGACGTCAATACCAAAAACGTCGGGGGTAGAAGCAGACGATATATGTAGGTAAATTACACGAAACGGCTGATAGGATTTGGGGAATGAATAGTTCCTTTAATATCCCATTTCTCCAATAGGCAGCTCAGTTAAATCAAGTCGGGAACGTAGAGCTATATGTAATTTTTCAGGAACAAATGGCAATTTTGATTTTAACGAACAGTGCAAATCAATCAACGAATTGAAAATGCGTTTTGAAAGATTTGGGAAACGAAGATCTAGATCTCGCAATCGAAATTTCTCTTGATCGAGTTCTAGATCACGGTTTGACGTGTAAAAAACAAAACTATACAAGCGCTGACATTTCGGTTACACCTTCGTCATCATTCAAAAACATTATTGATTTAATTAACGGCTGCCAATGGTTCTTAAATTAAAACATACGGATCAAGACTTCTACTATTGAATTTAGTACTTCGTCGAGAATTTGGACACCCGTTCATTGTGACGCCAAATTGGTTTTACCGGTCGATTTAAAGAATAAACGGTTGGTCGATCCCTTGGTCGATCCCACAACAACAATAACTACTACAGGGACATTCTATTCCATTAGCTCGCAACACAATTTAGTTCACAGAATTGTGACAGGAGCAACTTCCATTCTGCAAACCACGTCGTCTTGATCCCAAGAAGTTTGCATTAGCTAAAGATGCTTATCAGCATATTTAAAATTTGGGTCTTTTCAAACAATCCTTATCGTCAACACGTTCTCCTCTCCACATGGTTTCTAAAAAGCGATTATATGCGATTAAACGCCGTCACGATTCCTAATAGGCATCTACTACCACACATCTATGATTTTTCCAGATATTTGCATGAATGCACAATTTTTTTCAAACATTGATCTTTGTCGTGCTTACCATCAAATTCCTGTAACACAAAAATATCAATATAAAACTGCGATAACTACACCTTTTGGGATGTTTGATTTCTGTTGCTGATTTTTGGTCTAAGAAACACAAGTCAAACATTTCAGCGATTCATTGACGAAGTTACAAAAGATCGTCACTTTCTTTTCGCTTACGTTGACGATATATTAATTGCAACATAAACACCCGAAGAGCACAGCAAACATTTTAAATCTCCTCGAAAGGCGTGAATTTCGAATATATACGGACTACAAACCTTTAACAACGGCAATTAATTCCAAGATGGAGCGAAGTTTGAGGCAAACACGCCACTTGGAGTACAACGCTCAATTCACTAAAGATATCCGTCACGTGAGTGGTATGCAGAAAACGTAGTGGTCGACATTATCTCACGAACGAGGTTTAAGTTTTAACTTTTGTTGATCTCGACATCAAAAAATTAATTAAAGCACAGGAATTGGATCGGTAATTAAAAGAAATTGTAAATAAAATGGAACCTATTAACAAACAAATTAAACTAGAACAAATTTTACTTGAGGCTGACTCGAAATTGATATGGTATAAAACTTTAATCATGTCATCTCAACCTTACATCCCGGAACCAATGAGAAAGATAAGAAAGTAACGGCAAAATATTTCTGAACAGGGACAGCTCATTGGTCGTTTTGAAAAAATCGACATTGATTTGGTGAGTTCCTTAGCACCATCAAATGGAAATATATATACTGACCATTATTGATCGTTTCACTCGGTGGACTGAAGCTATTCCTATTCAGGATACCACCGCTCAAACAGTCACTAAGGCATTATTGACCAATTTTCAATTCGGTACTCAATACTAATCTTCATTATTCCAAGAATTTACCAAAATGCTAGGTATTCACAAAATAAGAACGATTCCATATCATCCGCAATCAAATTGGTTAATCGAGCGATTTCATCGCAATTTAAATGTGATTCTGATAGGCTGCGGTAGCATAATTAATTGTAGTGAAGAACTTCCCGTTGTGTTATTAGAAGTTCGGGCAGCATTCAAGGTAAACTTAAATTGTATGTTCAACAACTACGAGATTACATGCAGAATCTAATTCCAACAGATACACGAACACATAGTTAGAACAATATTTACATTCCGAAAGATCTTTTAAATTGTGAATATGTGTTTGTGCGAGTCGACAAAGTGAAGCCTAGTCTAAAACCATTATACAATGGCGCTTATAAGAGAAAGACATCTTATAGAATCTTTATAGAAAGACAATATGAATAAACTAAAATTAATGCATTGTCATATGACACGTTGTTGCAAATATATTCATATAGAATTTAATTTCCCGTACGTAACTATGACTAATGATTTTAAATACCGATACGAAGGGTGTTGACTGAATACATGATGGATTGTTCCAAATGTATTTGGTCTACCACAGGCTTACAACTTCGTTTGATAGCATATCGTTCTAAACAGCAAGTATTTAAACCAAAAATTCTGTGTATCTGGTCCTAGAGATTTTTTCAATTAACTTACAACGGTAACATTGACATAATTTTATATTGAGCCTATTTTCAGTGTGAACGATAAGGCACCAAATGAGGTTGCAAGCTCCTGGTGATCCGCAAAATGGGATGAGTTTTTTCATGCTGGGATAACTTTTGGCTATTTCAATATTTAAGTTGAAAATTTTTGAAATCTCTAGAATCAAAACCGCAGATTAAACGAAGTTATATGTCCCTGACGATCCGCAAATATATGCTATAGGTGGTTTGATACTGGAAGAGTTAATAGTTACTTCCTTATGTATGTGGAAAATTGCCAAAATCTCTAGGACGAAAACAGCAGAATTTTTTATTTAACCAATTTTTTTTTAGATCTCTGACGATCCGAAAAAATAAGGAAGTTGATTTTTCATACTGGAAGTGCTTGTAGTTACTTCATTATATCGGGTGATTTGTTTTAACCTGATACAGTCAAATATCTCGGAAAATAAGCAATCTATGAAAAAAGTGGTTTAAACCAAAATTTAATTATTCCGTGATGGAAATACATTAGTGTTAAAATTAGAATCCCCTCCCCTCCTCCTTGTAGGTGGGGCGAGGGTAACTTTGAAACTAAAATATGAACCCCTATTTTTTATTGCAGATTCGGATTCTACGCCTAAAAATACGTAGGATTTGACTGAAACATTTTTTTCGATTCATGATTGATGGCGCTTTAATTGATGATATTCTTTTTCGATTTCTCCTGCCGAGAACCACGCAAACGATTCTGCAATACGTCTGCAATAAAAATACCACGGTTGTATTTCTTAAATTTTCAATTACTGAAAATGACTTCTCATTATCGCAACCCAGGAACATGCGATTAAATCGGCTTTCAAATTATTGAAATTGTTTGTATTTTGTTTTAAAAATACCGATTCAGTCCGAAGATTATTTCGAAAACAACAATACCTGTGTAAAGCTATTAATACTAGTTAAGAATGGTGTATTTAACTGTACAAGAGAAGATTGAAATGATTCTGGTTTATGGAGTAGCTGACCGGAGTCTTGGTAATGCTGCCACTCTCTATGCCTCGCGTTTTCCGGAGTGGATTCGGCCATGTGCGTTATTTCAGTGTACTGTCACAATTTATTACTGATGGAAGTGTTCAACCGAAAAAAAGGACTCGTCCAGCAATACTAGAGAAAATAATGTAATGTAATTTATGTATTGGCTGCAGTAGCTCATAATCCTCATATTAGTACACGACAAATAGCTAGCGATTCCGGATTGTCCCAGACCAGTGTTTGGCAAATTTTAAAACGTCTTAAGTATCACCCTTATCATGTTTCTATACACCAAGATGTTCATGGGTAACTTTTTGTCGGTGGGCACGTGAACAAATACAGCAAAACCCAAATTTGTTTTGGTACATATGGTTCTCCGACAAGTCATCTTTTACAAACCATGAAATGCTTAATCGCCACAACATGCATTACTAGAGTTTTGAAAATCCGCACTGGCTTCGCCAGGTTGAACATCAGCCTCCTTGGACTGTCAATATATGGTGCAGCATAATTGGCAATAAACTTATCGCTTCCCCTCTATTATTGTAGGTAACTTGAATGGTCAAATGTACCGAGATATTTTTTTGGAAAATGAACTGCCAACATTATTTGAAGACTTTAGCTTAGAAGTACGACGGAACATGTGGTTTCAACATGATGGTTGTCCCGCACACAATTCGGTGGTAGCACGTGCAGTATTTGATCGTGATTTCATTGGTCGTTGGAGCAGGACAGAAGGTTCGATAAATTGGCCGGCCAGATCACCAGATCTTACTCCGCCATATTAATTTTTGTGGAGGTATCTCAAAGACCAAGTTTACAAACAAAAAACCAACAACACGTGAGAATATACACTTCTTAGTTCTGTGCAGTCATTTGAAATGCGGATGAATAACTGCATTGAAGTCGAAGGCCATCATTTGGAGCACGTAATTTAATTGAAAGATGATGATGCGAGGGGACTCATGTAAATCAAGCACCCTTTTTCAGTTATTCGAAATTTGCAAAATGAATAAATTTTTTGACGATCAATTTTGAGTATTTACAATGAAACCGTGGTATTTTTATTGCAGACGTATTGCAGAATCGTTTGCATAGGTTCTCAGTAGGAGAAGTCGAGAAAAATTGAATATCGTCAATTACCGCGCCATCTATCATGAACCGAAAATAATGTTTTAGTCAAATCCTACGTATTTTTAGCCGTATAATCCGAATCTGCAATTAAAAATAGAGGTTCATATTTTAGTTTCAAAGTTACCCTCGCCCCACCTACAAGAGGGGTACTAATTTTAACACTAATGTATTTCACCCTTCTGCCTTTTCCGAAATATTTGACTGTATCAGGTTAAAAACATCACCCGGTATATGTTGCAAATTGGATTTTTTTATTAATGTGCCTAGCGATCCCTAAAAATAAAGAAAGTACTTTTTTTTATATATTTAAGGCTTAACTCCATTCAGCTAGGAGCCATCTTGCCAACAAAAAAATGTTTACAAAATTCCAGTTAAAATAATACTATATCATAATAATAATTAATATTAATATGAATAATAATAATACTAACTTTAGCGATTTACCTCTTTATCCCAATAACTCATTCATACATCCACTCGATTAATTGTTATAAATTCATATATTTCCTTGAACACACATCCCCTGCTTTCGTACAATCAGTCAAACTGGTGGCATTCCTGAGGATACTGAAATTTTCACTACTCCTGCTGTATTTGGTACAGTGCAGCAGGATGTGTTCAATATCCTCGGTTACACCACACGTTTCACATTCATTACTTTCAACCAAATGACGTTTAGACAAACACTCTTTCCAGTTACTATGATTCAATCTGACTCTTTCAATCGTCCTTATCATTCTGGTACTCCCTCGAAGCACCTTATAAAAAGGAGCTTTTCGGGGAGTTCTACACAATTCACGTTACTTCTTTCCTTTTATTCTACTCAAATTCTCATATTCATTCATATATTCATTCCACACATTCACCTGAAACATTCGAAGTACATCTCTTGCATCCATCCTGTCATACCTTTTAATATTATGACATTCAAATACCCCTTTTGCAAGCATATCGGCCCTTTCATTCCCCTCGATATTTTTATGGGCTGGAACCCATTGAGTTACCTCCACATTAAAATATCGAAGCCATTCAAAAATGTTATCCACGTACACGTTGCCGTCTCTGCCACCACCATTATTTAATATCAATATACCACTCTGGGAGTCGGTCAATACAATTATTTTCCTCCTCCCTTCCTTCGTAACCAACTTAATACCTTCATACATTGCTATTATTTCAGCATTCATTATACAGATGCCTTCATCGATTCGAAACGATTGTTCCACAATCATTCTTGGCACATATATTCCAGCACCTACTCTATTATCACATACGCTAGCATCTGTATAAACGATTTCCTGTTTTCCGTACTGGCTTTTCACTCTCTCAAATATCCTTTTAGTCATAGTTTCATTCATTCCCTTGGTGTATTCCTCTAATTCCATACACAGAGTCAGATTATGAGGTAAGGGGTTCGGACCATTGTTTCCGATGCTCGAAAAAGCATCGATGTTTTCCGATATTACACTGAGTCTATATGTTGATTTATATACCCTACCTCTTTGCAATCCTCTCTTCATTTCTTTCAACAAATCATTCTTTCTAATCATTATTCGTACAGTTTCTTTCAATGTGATCCACTGTCTCTTAAAATTGAGAGGTAGCTCACCTATCTCAGAATATATGGTGTGTATTGGGGTTGAGTTAATCGCACCCAATACCACCCCCGCACATGCAATTTTAACTCTCATCAATTGGCCAAAGGCCCCTTTCGCTCCATCGCCATACACACTAATGTCATACGCTATTTTGGAGGATACTAACGCCTTTCGCAACAAATTAGTCACTCCAGGGTGAGCGCCCCATTTCGGTTTACTCACCCTTTTGATCACATTTAAACGTTCCCTACAATTATTAGCCAAGTACTTCATATGCCTACTAAAATTCAACCGTCGATCAATCCATACTCCCAAATACCTATACACATTAACTTGCTCAATACGTCATTCATTGATTCTTATATCAATCTCTCCGTTATTCATTCTGAAACCCTTTATGGTACATTTCACCAGATTCAACTTAAGATTCAAACTGGTCAGATATTCAATAATTTCATTTACTCCTATTTGTGCATTCTGCGCTGCTCGATCAATGCGACGACCCCTGCCAATTACAACAAAATCATCCGCAAATTCTAAGACAACTTTGTCTGTCGCATTGACCCGGTGAACAGCAGCGGTATACAGGTTAAAGAGAGTAGGAGATATTTTGCTCCCTTGGGGTAGTCCAAGTTTTACTACTCCCTCCAACTTGTAATTTTGTCCTTTTAAGATAACCTTCCTTTCACATATGAAATCTTTCACCCAATCACAAACTTTCATTGGAAATTTCAAATTGCTCAGAATTTGATGCAATTTCCACGGAACCACATAATCATATGCTCTTTCAACATTCAAAAATACCGCAACTACCTTTTTATTCTCCTTTCTCACTTCCCACACAAACTTCTTAATACATTCAATAGCAGAGTGGCCCTTACGGAAACCGTGGGTTGTTTTTGGCAACGAATTATTTTCATTCATAAAAATTTCAATCCGCTCTTTCAACATTCCATTCAACAACTTAGTAAATACATTTAACATACATATACCTTGATAATTCGTATCCCTTTAAGGTATAGGCACCACTATGCATTCCTTCCATTCGTATGGGCACCACTATGCATTCCTTCCAGTATTCTGGACCCCATCCGTACCTTGTTGAGTACTTTTAGCAGACTCCTTTTGGATTCTGTATTCAATATCTGAATCATTCCATAACTTACTCGATTCATTCCTGAAGTTGACTTGGAACCTTCCAGCACTCTCAGGAACTCATCCCATTCAAACATTTTATTCATTTTCCAATTTACCCTCCTATCACTCGCAACATATCCATTTTCACGAAGGTTATCTTCTACATTTAAAAACCTATTCAATGAATTGAAACATATTCCCTCCAACTTATCCTTTTAGCCTTGCGAATAGCTTTTTTCAATCGTCCATTTATTCTGCCATACATAATTCTATTCTCTGCATTTATATTCCTGTTAAACTCACGCAAAGCTATTCGTTTTTTTTTGTACCAATGTTCAATCTCCTTATTCCACCATCCATTTATGCGTGTCTCTTTCATATCGACAGTTCTCACACACCTTTCATTCACTCTTTGTATTTCAGTATTAAGTTGGCTTTCATTCAGTTCAATTTCTCCGAGAATCTCATTCATTTCTCTTACCCATTTACCTTGATTCATAATCTCACGCTTTCTTTTAAACACTCGATTGTCACCCATGATCAAATGAATCATGGAGTGATCCGAACCCGAATTTTCTTCCTCCACATTCCATGTGACTTGGTAAGCCAACGCGGCAGATACTAAAAATAGATCCAATGCGTTGGCTGTACCTCTCAAGTTCGCTAATCTAGTTGGCCTTCCATCATAAAGCATTACCAGGTCGGAATTCAAAATGCAGTCGGCCAATAGATTCCCTCTCACACAGTTTCCTATACACCCCAACATTCGCTCGTGTGCATTCCAATTTCCACATACAATTAATTGACTTTTTCCATTTATCCAGCCAAATAACTTGACAATGTGGGCAGACGCCCGGCCTCTTTCATCAGCATCCAAAGCTTGAGGTACATACACACTCACAAGTACTAGATTTCTGCCCAAATTGGCTGTTTTACCAGCTACTGCTTCCAAAAAAGTGAAATCTGGTAAGTTATTTGTTGGATTATGATATTATTGCGAAATGCTATCGATACCCCACCATAACCGTCCGTTCTAGCTTTGGACAGAAATCCATACCCTTTCAAATTAAACGTTTTGCCCATTTTTTCCCATGTTTCACTCACACATAATATATCTACATTTACTCGGCTCAAATAATTCACAAGCCTTTACTTTTTTGCGTATAGGATTTGTGCATTTATTTGGCCTATAACAATCTGCTCATTCGGTACATTCATTCTACTATTTGACGATCTACTCATACTTACATTCAATTTTGGGATAAATCGGTCTACTAAATGTATGTATGTTGTTTAAAATATACTGGTTGTAAATTTTGAATTTTTTTTTTTTTTTTTTATTTTTTTATTAGGCCTTGGCTCCTATAAAATTAGAGCCATATTGCCATAAATTCAAATTTGTGTTACACTTTTAATTTACATTGTTTTAATTCATAATTCATATTTTAACCAAAAAATGTTTAATCTTTAAAATGGATCCGGATTACTCCCTACACATATTCTGTCGGCTACCGCTTATTTTTATTATATTGCTATTCCACTCATCCTAATAAATTCATACATTTCCTTGTAATCACCTCATTCATTAAATCACTTAGATTTCTTGCATTCCGAAGGATGTTGAACTTAGATCTACATAGGCCATATCTGGGACAAGCCAATATGAGATGCTCAACATCCTCCACACTTCCACACAACTCACAATCTTTGTCCTCACTCAAATGACGTTTCCACAAGCATTCCTTCCAGTTTCCATGGTTCAGCCTAATTCTCTTAGCCGTTCGCAATATTCTTGTATCTTCTTTGAGCTCCTTAAAGAACGGAATTCTCAAAGGAGTACCACGGAGCACTCTATACTTCATTCCTTTCGTAAGACTTTTCTCGTTAAATTCACTCTACCATTTTCTCCACAGATCTGAAACATTCGAAGTATATCTCTTGCATCCTTCCTTCCGTACTCCTGAACTATGTCATTCAATGTACCCTTTTTAGCTAACATATCGGCTCTTTCATTCCCTTCGATCTGTCTATGTGATGGGATCCATTGTATGGTCACATCACGTTGACAGTTTCGAACGCATTCAAAAATTAAATCAACATACACATTGCCTTCCCTTCCACCTCCACATTTTAACAAACATAAACCACTCTGGGAATCGGAAAATATTACTTTTTTCCTTTCCCCTTCATTCACAGCCAGTTTAATTCCTTCAAATACTATAATCAGTTCAGCGTACATTATACAAATGCTTTTGTCCACTTTAAAATACCTTTCAACATTCTTACCAGGCATAAAGACACCAACACCCACTCCATTCACATTTACACTAGCATCTGTATAAACAATATCCTCTCGCATATACCGCTGACTGGTTTTCCCAAACATAATTTTGGCGATAACTTCATTCATTCCCTTATTATATTCCTAATTTTGAATTTGTGGTAAGTTTTTAATATGTTGTAGTTGTTGTTGTGTTACCAACAGCACCTGTTTATATTGGGTTTGTGTTTGTTGTGGCTTGGCTTGTTGTACTCTCATTTGGAGTTGTGGTTGTAGTTCCTGTTCTGTTGTTTGTTTGATTTCGGTGTTTAGTACTGCATGTTGTTCCTTTGGTAGTTGTGTCCTAGTATTACCTTTTAAGACATCAGCGAAGGATGTTGTCTTAGTTGAGGCTGGTGTTGTATTTGCATACAGTCTGTAGTATTTAGTTTTGGCCTCGTGGAATATTAAACGATCAACTTTTTTTATTTTTACAATTTCCGCTTCTCTTTGGTAGACTGGGCAGCTTTTGCTGTTACTGAGGTGTCCTTGCCCGCAATTTGTACATTTTATTGTTGTGCGTTCCTTTTGGTGAGGCAGTGGATCGCTGCATTTTATACATGTTGAAAATTTGTTTTGGCATCATTTTTTGGTGTGTCCAAATTTGAGGCATGTCGTGCATTTCATTGGGTTTGGAATGTACAATCTGTTGTGATATTTTATGTATTGCCTCATGTAAAATCTCTTGAATAAACAACCTGGATATCAGGTTTCTTGTTGCCCAGGTAATTTACTGACATTAAAATTTTATTTAAGATATTGCGACATATTTTAGTATTAAAGTACTTCACCGACATCCATTAATGCTTTTATTTCTTTCTCGTAATTCTTTATTGTTTTCACTTGCACTCGCTATACTGTAACTGTTTTAACTTTGTATCCCAAAATATTTACAAAATTATCCTTCTTCACAAAAGATAAATTTTTCTTAAATAAAACGGCGGTTTATTGATTGAAAATAGTCTCATTATATTTATTCTTTACAAATTTTATTTAAAGCAAAGAAAATTAACTTTAAAAGTGGTTATTGTTTAACTTTTGAACAAAATCTTTCAAAAACACCGTTGACAAAGTTATGTTCTGACAAATTATAGAAATGACGAAAAATACCAAAAAAAGTTCTAGTTTTTGGTTTTCTTACCGTGCAACAACGTTGGAAAATTATTTTCTGATTAACAAACTACACATTTTTTAAATTTGACGTCCATTCCATCAAAACTGATTGTGTACACTAATAACCATTCAAGTGTTGCAAATTTAATTTACATTTCGTCCACAACAAAAAAAAATTACATCACACATCTCATTTACAATATAACTGAAAGTTAAATTTCCGTTCCGGAGGAATTCGTTTATTTTATTCAATTGAATTCCAAAATCGATAAGAAAGTCATCTGACGTTTTTTTTTTTTTAACTCAGAACTTTTTTTTAAGAAATTTATCTGATGTCCCTTTTTTTACTATGTGTGTTGTCTACAAACGGATAAATTGAAAATGAGCTGCACTTATAGTATCGTTTTTTGCTATATGTTATGTAACATAGTAGAGAAGATAAAATTTTCTTTTTTTTTTTTAGTTTATGTCATCATAACAAGAACCTCATTTTTGATCCCAAATATATAAAAAAAAAATTAAATTGTCTTTGACTTTAAGCTGATGAAAAAATCAGTTGGACATGAAACATAAAAAATAATATTAGTGTTTCTTTTTTTTTGGATAGTTTGTTGTATTTTATTTCATCATCAACAACCATGATATCAACTATAAGAAAAAGGATACAAATTCCAAGAGATAAAATAAAATTAAACTGTACACAAAAAAAAAATTGGACGTTTAGTTTTATTCATTTTCCTGGGTTTTTATGTGAAATTAAACAGATGCTTTGCTTATCCTTTTTTTTTTTTGCTTATACACACACACATACACTAGATTAATGTCTTAAAGTTTTGGTGATTCTTTATGTACAGTGAATCTAGGAAACAACTTTTGAATGTACTTTTTGTAGTTTTACAAATAAAATATTTAGTAAAAGAAGAATTTATTTTTACTTTGCTTTTTCTTTTTAGTGGAAAAAAGTTTTACTTTACTCCTGGAAACCAAAACAAAAGGATTTGGTTTTATCTGCCATTACAAAGTTAATTGAAATTGTAAGTTTTTCCGACTTCTAGTTTTAAATTTTTTTTTTAATGCAATTTATAAAATTCTTAGAGATTTAAGAGCTAACATTTTTTACTATGTTAACTATTTTAAAGGGATGTCTGGGAAGATAAGATCTTTAACTCGGCAGCCATTTGATTTAGTTGTTTAGAAAATTTTTAATTTCTTTAACGATATAATTATTATATTAAGTAGCCTGATCCTTCGATGTCTAAAACAGATCTGCAGAAAGCAGAATGTTTTCATTGACTCATTGTAATACAATTTCATATTTATTGGATACAGATATAATTTTAATTTGTAATTTTTACTTTTCCCACTATCTTAAAGTTATATTGGGTGCGATCCGCCCGAAACGCCATATTTCAAAACGCGACATGACGAAACTAGATATAGTACAAAACGCGATATTTCAAAACGCGATATGGTACAAAACGCGATATTTCAAAACGCGATATGGTACAAAACGCGATATGGTACAAAATGCGATATTTCAAAACGCGACATTTTAAAACGCGATATGGTACAAAATACACTATTTTAAAATTATTAATTTTCCCTCGGGACCCACATAGGGCAAATATTGTAATACTAAAAAAAAAATATTGTGCTACATTTTGACATTTCTCGACGAATTTGGTTATTATTATTCCAAAACCTAGATTTGGAAAATGTCGTGTCTGTTCTTGCATCCTTCCGTCCTTCCAGCCAGACATTTTTATTATTTTTGTTTTGCCGCCGAAATTCTTTTCAAAGATAGATTTTAGTAATAAGCAGTTTATGTTAACTTTTGGGTTTATTTTAATCTAGAATAGAAGGGGTTGCAGTTGAAGAAAAAATGGCCAAACACATTTTCTCAAAAACGAGACCAAGGTTTTTTTTTTTGTTGTTGATTATAAATGTGATAATCCATCATATACCTACTCATATATGATCATATCCTACTTATAATCTTTGAGGTCAATTAAAGCATTCCGTGGGGTCATTTTAACAAAAAGCATTAAAACAATTTGTAAATCTGTTTGCCGAGCTAATGTCGAACTTTCCTAATAAATAGTTTCCGACGGTTAAAACAACTTCCAAGTTACAAGAATAATTCTCTAGGTGTCTCTAAGACAAAATTAATAGGTAACCATATAATATGGAATATACATTTCTAAATCTATACCTAAAATGCTTTACGTGACGTTTTAAAATGCTATTGACGCCCTTTACGTAAAAGTAATTGAATGCCAATTTTCTATTATAGGTATTACCTTTATAGGTAATATACTATTATTCTGGCCATAATCAATTCTTTCCATATGTTGTGCTGATACCGTTTCCACGTATCTGTAACAACTATTTTACTTTATTCTTGTGTACCTTTCGTTTGTAAGTAATTAACGTTATTCTATTGTTTTTCTTCACAGTGTGCTTTTGGAACCTAGGATCAAATTTATTTCTACAGTTATTTTGCTCTTATATTGTTTCATTTTCTTTAAAAGATGGAGGCTCTATTCTTTTTTTATACAATTTATTTATTAATTCTTCTTTCTGCCTAATATTGAACATGATTATTAAGTTGCATAATTTATTATATTCTTTTATATGATTATGAAGGATATCGTGTAGGTTATAATTAACCGGCTTATCTTAAAACATGGAAGGTCTTGTATAATGTTCATTCTTTAGTTCAATTGAAGTCAATTTGCTTGTTTGTATAAAGTTATTGTATGTAATAACAGATTCCCTCATTATTTCTGTTGATAATTTATCTGGTCCTCTTGAACGTAGGGCTCTGCGTATATTTCTGTCAATGTTGAATGGAAACGTTCTACCAGAGAATTTCCGGTTGAGGATTTTGCTGCGGTAAAATGTAATGAAATTTTAAAAAGTTTGCAGAATTGTTTTGAGAATTTTGAAGTAAAATATAAAGGGCTTAAACCTCACAAGGTGATCGAAACTTCGGTCTATATTACGTGCGTTCGTGAGATTATATAAAGCCAACTCAAAGTAACTCTCTAATCAATCAACCCCTCAACGAAAGCAATATGCAAGTTCCATTATACTTAGCCATATTCCAAAAATTCTTCCAAAAATCATTTTAGAATCCTATTTTAAATGCACAAGCCGAATATCATCATAATCGGTTGATAAATATGCAAGTTCCATCATACTTGGCCATTTTCCTGAATTTTATCTAAAACTCATTTTGGAACCCCATTTCCATTGCGGAGGTCAATTTTAACTAAAATCAGTTAAACAATAGATACATTCCATCCTAATTTGCCATTCATTTAATTTGCCAAAGGTTTAATTTGAAATGTAAAAGGTTCAATTTGAGGTTTAAGATATTAACAGTGACCTTTGTGTTAGTGGATGTGTTTTAATGTCTTACACATATGCTGTGTAAGACATTGCCACAAGTTATGTGGATGTGTTTAAATGTCTTACACATATGATGTGCAGATATACAAACACCCACTTTATTTTATAGATCGCTCAACTGCTCACTACAGACTGGTTCAACACGATCTCAACGCTAATTTAACCCGAAAACGGCCCCCAACACTTACCCACAACCCAACCGTAAACTCTTTTTCAACTCAATCCTCAAACCAGCGTTTATAAAAAATTTGGTCAACTGCTCACTATATAGTATCTCAACCCAACTCCAACTAAACTCCAACTCAACTCCAACTCAATTCCACCTTAATTCCAACTCTACTCCAACTCAACTGCAACTCAATTTGAATTCAACCCGCAAATTGACCCCTAACATAACCTTCAACTCAACCCCAAATTCAATACCCAACTCAATATTCAAACTTGCATATTATATGAAAAATTGGTAAACATTTCTATAACCAGGTATTTTGGGTCACTTTGAATAGCAGGTACCCGACCCTCTTGACGCACAGGTTCCAGAAGCTTTTCAAATCTCGATCTTTACCATAGAAACAGATTGGCAAAGAAAGACAATAAGACATCCAGACACCCAGACATCAGACATCCAAACGATCAGACAGACGGGCAGATATTTTTTTTTTTGCTTTTTTAGATTCAGGGACTTTCAAAACCTCGAAAAAAGTGGTTTTGGATCAACTAAATGTTTGATCATTTTTGACAGGATTTCATTACTTTGGTCTTTCTAAACCGAAGTAATTCATACCAGTACCTCTATCCGTAATTAATTTTTCAAGGATTCCGTGTAGGGATATAAAAATGTTCATGTGTGTTATTACTCCGATTCTATTTGATTTGGTCAAGAGGTATACCGACGCGAATTTAGAAAATTTATCGATTATCGTTAAATATTTTTCCTTGTCTATTGACTACATATCGATATGAAGTATCTCCAAGGATTTAGATGGAGTTTCGGTTATTTATAAATTTAAAGGTTTTTGGTTCCTATTATACTTCATCGTTTGACATAGTTCGCATTTATTGACAATTGATCGTTGATGATATATCTCATTTTAGGAAAGCAATATTTCCTTTTTAATTTTTCATAGTTCTCTGAAATTCCTCTATTAAATTACCCTCTAGATGTTGTTTGAGGACCATATCTCTTTGCTGAGATTCATCTTCAATGTCTTCAGCAATAGTTTTGCAGAAGTGTGCTTTATGTACTTTATTTAAAGTCTTAGATATATCTTTATTGCAAACTATTCCTGTTAATTTATTTGGTTCGATATACTCTTTGTACAATTGTATTAAGATTTTTTCGTTAAAATTTTTGCATTTGAAATGATATTTTTTTTTTTTATAGAGAAGTATTTTGAAGGTAACGTACCAATTAGTGAAATCATTGTTCACTTCGAGTATTATTTGAGTACTGAACTCCCTTAATACTGATTGTGTTATTGGAATAATATCCTTGTGATTATGCCTCAACTCGGACTCAACCATTTCTTGTGACGATTAGAGATTTGATATCGTCGCACGTCAAATATCGTCAAATTAGAGATTTGATATCGTCGCACGAGTTGTTATTTAATTCGTTCAGAGGTTCGGGCTTTGACCGGGACAATGCGTCAGCGTTAGTATTTTTGGTACCTTTTTTATATACTATCTCGTAGTGATACTCCTGTAGTTTTAACCGCCATCTCACAAGTTTTACATTTGCTGCCTTGAGAGAAAAGAGCCAAGTCAATGGTTTATGATCTGTGACTATTTGAAATTTTTGACCGTACAAGTGTGGTATGAATTATTTACTACCCCAGACTATACCCAAGAGTTCTTTCTCTATGGTACAATAATTCTGCTCTGTTTTTGTTAATGTGCGTGAAGCATAGCATTTCTTGTACTATAATTCCTTGCGATACAATAGCTTCAAGGGCTACATTACTCGCATCTGTGTAGTAAGTATGAAGGGTTAGGCAAAATCGGGATATTGTAGTATTGGATTATTGCTTAACAAAGCTTTATATTTTTCGAAGCATTTAATATATTCTAGGTCTAGATTAAACTTTTTGTTAGGCGAAATTTTTAATAAATTTTCGATAGTAACATAATAAACCAAAGAAGGATTTAATTTGTTTCTTTGTCTTTGGTACCAGGAACATTTTAATGGCCTCTATCTTGTCGGGATTGGGCTTTACTCCTTCAGATGTCACAATATGATGGAGGAAGGCAGCTTCTTTAAGTTTCCTAAATACTTAGTCTAAACTTTCAATGAGTTCTTGTAGAGAGGTTAAGGATAATCTTCCCTTGTAATTCTCCTAACACATGATCGATTTCTCTTTGGACTGTACTCGGGGCATTTTTAGACCAAACGGCATGCGAACATAATCATAATGTCCGTTATCTACAGTACTACAGTAAATGCCGTTTTAGGTATATCTTCAGATATAACTTCGATCTTGTGAAATCCGAAGGCTAAGTCGAGGGTCGTGAAATACATGCACTTCCTTAGCTCGCAACTCTACTTTTATCTCTTCCTTATAGAAGTACAGATATCTGTAACTTTTTGTGAATATTGGTTTCTCATGGGTCAAGTTGATCTCATGTTTAACCTGATTGGTAAATGATACTCTCATCTATGTTTTTACATAATTTTTTATGGTTTTTCTATCTTCATCATTCAGGTGTAAGATTCTGATTAATTCTTTGGGATGTCTGCGTATCACTAGACATTATGGATGAATGATTCAATTTCGTACAATAATTATCATGCAGGTTTTGCACTTTGATGGGTTGTTCTATCATACATATTTTTTCACTACTATAGGAGTGTACCAATTTTCTGCTTGGTATATACCCTCAGGTATTAGAAGTTGTTCTTGTACCAGGACAGGTTTTATGTAAATACCTCCGCTTTGAATAACAACAATGATAGTTATTGTCATTTTACTTCTAGGCATAATTTTGTAATCCTTTGAAATAAAATTAGGTTTAAGTTGAAGAGGTATTATTGTGACATTTGTTTCCAATATGGATTTTTGGAAACCTAATTTAATATTAAGTTTTTGCATCATTTCGAGGAGGCCTAAAAGACCATCAAAATAATTATGGAATTTAAAAAGAAGAAAATTTAAGGTTTCTTTGGTTTTAAATTCATTTAATCCATTTATGGTCAATGGGTTAGCTACCTCGTGGGTTTGAAACAAAGTTTGTATCTTAACTGGTAAAGGATGTACGACTACGTACTTGGGGTATCAATAAGCATTTTAAACGTAGTTTTAGGGTTTATTTTAATGTGAATATTCTGTATTAAAAAAGATTGAAGTGTATCTCGATGTTTTGTTGACGTTTAAGAACCCAATGGGGGTTCTCGGGCTAAAGCATGAACATCCTGATCATCTATTTCAGAAGGTGTGGTTCTTCGTGGTTTGGGAGTTTGTGAATTGGAATCCTCAGCCAGTGGAATTTCGTTGGTTGTTCGTATCTGTTCTGATTGGATACTGTATCCATGGGTAATGGTATATTGAATCTGAAGGTGCTCTACAATGGACTAGCAAAATTTAATAATTGTTCACTTTTGAACATTTTGTGGTGACAAATTTAAATAAGAAATGTAGAAAGCATTAATTTTCTTACCGATAACTGAATAAAACGATTTTATGAAATTTTGTAGATCCACGGAAATGCTTTGTAGCCGTCGATATGCACAGACTGCGTATGCGGCTGGTTTTCATTTCATTTTATTTTTTGGTATTTATTATTTATTGGTGTTGTTTCTAATTCACTTTTTCTCAAAATATTTTTGTGTGGTTTGTATATGAACAGCATATTACAGGTAAAAATGTGTATTGGGTTGTGTTAGTACTTGTTTGGTGTTGGTTTTTGTTGCATATACAAGACAAAATACTTACTATTATCGCATTCTCTTTGGTTTGTAATTTTTTTGTTCTGAAGGGCTATTTGGGAATTCGATTCGAACGTGATCGAGTTTTCGATGTATAAGATTCATATTTGATTTAAAAAGAAACGAATAAATCTGAATCAATTGAAATACGAAACTAATACATCGAATACTAGATCACGTTGGAATCGATTCCCAAATAGCCTCCCTGTAAAAAGGAGGGGATATTTGTTAACTCGATGCAAATTCGTGTGTCTTGGATTCGTGTTTAATTTGAATGAGAATCGAATGAGTCTGTTTCAGTTCTGGTTCGATCTAAGTAGGATTTTAACGTTAATGATTTTTATGGAGATACTATAACTATAAGGGTCGGATTGACCTCATATTGACTGCGTTGTATTGAACTATTACTTTGTGGAAAGACTTTTTAATGTGGTGGCAGTCAACGTGTTAACTTTAAATTGTACTTTTTCTGTAACAGTTTTTGTATTTCTGTTAGAAATTTAGATATAACTTTGGGTAAATTACGAGGTGAGGTAAGAGTGGAACATGAAGTGGCAGAAAATGCGGAATTGTGGAAATTTACTCAGTTGTTTTACTGAGATAATAATTGATTCTTTGTTTAAGAGTCTAAATTAAAATTTAAATAAATTTTAGTTCGGTTTATTAACCATTAATAAGAAATAAATATTTAAACAGAATTCCTGAACATTGCTGCGTCTTCTTTGGTTTACTGAGAGGTTGGAATAGGAAATGAATCTTAATTAAATTTCCTAACCTACAAATCGTTTCAGATTTAAATATACAAATTTAAATGTTAAATATTAAATATGAAGTTAATAGTTGAGGTTAAGGGAAAAAGGGAGGGAGGTGGCGATAGCGGCTGTTAGAAGATGGTCTCTGGTTGGGTTTACTTAAAATTTGAATCTATAATATTATTTAAGTAAGTAAGGTTTAGAAATAACTATTTATGTAACCTCGACTTCGATTTTCAAGAAGATCCGTTGAACCTGTCTCAGCCCTCCAGAATCTTAAAGCATCTAGCGGATTTGTATTTTTTTTAATTGTGCTGTTTTGTGCTAACCATTTCCTTTACATACATACATATATTACACTAATAACATAATACTAACTAAGTACTGCTTAGGTGTCTGTATCTCGTGCGAGATTGAAGCTGCTTTTATTGTTAAGGGTTATTATTTTAAGGCTTGTAGATTTAGTGATTAATTTTCTGTCCTTACAATTAAGATGCCTAATTTAATTTATTTTTAGAAGTTAAGGTCTGATTTATTTAATAATTAATTGTTAATAAATTAGGATTTGTGTTAACAAATATAGAATAGGAAACGAACCAATTGTTTATTAAATAGGATCGTAATGAAATAATCTATTAATTGGTTGCAGTTTATAATTACCTGAGGAACCTGAGTGGATTTCCGGAAACATTAAGCTTCCAACAATGGGTAGTTGAGAAATTGGATTGTTTTGTGTTAACTAATTTATCGAACATTAATAACAAAAGATTTATCGGATAAAGTTAAATCCCGGGATTCCCGAGAAATTTGATTCAGCTTCCAGAAATTTCAAATATTTAACGGATGTGGAGTTTAAAAATTGTGTTGTGTTGATTTTGTCCTTTAATTTACAGGCACTTTAGCATGGAATTCATATTTTAGGAATGAATTAGCGTCTTATCATTTTAATTTTGGTTCGCGGTGGCACTAATTGTCATTCATCTGTATGGGTGGTTCACTTCATTTATAATAGTATTTGAGCTAAACTGTACTTTTAAGTTGCGGAAGCGACTAGTTTGGCGAAAATCATTAGAATAAGTAGCCGATATTAATTATCAGGTCGTCTCCGAACTACTGTTGATGCAGTTTTTAGTTTATAAACGACAAAATTAGATTTACACAGCTCTTAATCATACTGCAACAACAAATTTCAAGAGCCGGGTTCTGGAATCTGAGTAAACTGACACTAATATTAACATTAAAGTTGTGCATAGTACTTATAGATTAATTCGAAACAGGTTTATATAAATTAAATTAAGCTTAAATTTAAACCTCATTGAACACAATTAAAAGTGTAAAATATATAAGGGGTAATTGATAACTAATTAATATTGACTTTAGAAAGCCATGAATTAAAAGTATTTTTTTTAGAAAAACTGAGTAAAGTAATTTTTAGAAAAAATGTAACTACTATCAATTGACCGAAATTCAAAATCAGTCAATCAATCAACCGCAATTAACAAATTTCATGCCAACCTTAAGTTAGTAGTTATTTTTTTACGAACAGGTCCATATTTGGAATTTACCTTTTGGTTTTACTAGACGTTAAATATATAAAAAGAATTGCTAAGAAGTCTAGGTAAAGATTGTTTTTTTATACTATTGTTTGTAGTTTAAAAGAGGGAACCCCAATGGTCGCACAAAGGATTAAATAGATAACATTTTAGCGGTTATTTAAGGCATAAACATGAAAACTATATATTTTTTTAATAGTTATGGCATCATTTAATCACAAAAATAAGAAGTTCAAAAATGTATTAAAAGTTAAATAAAAACCACATATTCTGCTGGAAGATGACCATTGCAACACCGATGGCGCACTAATTTCGAACTTAATAGTCTGAATTATGCTGACAAAATGAATCTATTGGTGAATTGTAACGCAGATAAATTTTCAAACATTTCTGAAAATCAAAATGTAATTAAATTTAAAAAATAATTGAAATTCATCGAATGGCTTTATTAACATAATTTAGGTCATTAGTCCTAGGGTAGATTTGCTAGACATCATAAAATATCTAAATAATTAAGCCAGGTATCATTATATTCAACATCATACATTTAATTATTGTTCTGTTTTGTATTGTAATTCCTTACAAGGTAACGAATTTACTTTTTTCTTAATGCTCTAAATTTGTGTTGCTCCATACACGAAATCAAGCTCATTACACAAACGAGCATAGCTAGACGAATAAAATTCCCAAAATATTTCATCCAACAAAAGTTATGTATTTTGGAAACACCCCTAGACATTTGTCTCTCGGATTGTTAAAATCAAGGTTGTCCCAAAATTTATTAAAACATTTTTTGGATATAAATAGAAAAAAATAGAAAACAAAAAAAATTCACAGTACTTACTGTACAAAAAAAAAAAAAATTAGTCCCAGTTTGGGGAGAAAATTATTCTACCTACCACCACCTACATTTTATTCAGTTTTTTTTTATGTCTAAATAATTGTATCCCAAATATTTGATTGGGACAAAAAATGTTTTTGTTGATATCTATTGTATAGGAACTTTTAGAATTTTCAATTCAACGACTTTCTATATCACTCTCATATGTGTATTATCGATTTTGAATTAACTTCAAGTAAACAAAATATGTACAGACACAAAGATACACGCGGTATATACTTAAAAACATATTGTTCGAATATGACAGACTTGAGAAAAAGGTTTTGATTTGTCCTGAAAATGAAATCCTGAAAGTGGATACTTTATAAATTATTTTCTACTTCGTCGAATATTAAGTATAGAAACATATGTTTATATACCATTCCTCCATTCTTAAAACTAATGTGGTTGCATATAAAAGACTTTTGACAGGTCGATTAATATCTAAAACAGAAACAAACCAACCAATATAAATTTTGTTTATAAGGTTCGCAAATATCCCGCCTCTTAAATAATAGAAAATCGGTAAAACATTTCCGTTAAACTCGATTTATACGTGATTTACAGGTAAATTAAAATATACATATGATTTCGTAGTAAAATATTAATAAAGTACACCTGTCCTTCAAACATGGCTCTATTATAAATAAGGCGCAGCTGAATCTAAAATAAATGTCTTAACAATTAGACTACTAAAAAATGATTAGAGTCCGTTAGCAAGTTTGCCAACCGGACAAAATATAATATAGAACAATATTTTAATATGGTCCTTGAACGTTTTTAACCGTGGATTTTTTAGAAATATCGTGTCTTTATTACGATTTTCATAGACCTATGGCCTTATTCTATATAATGTTACTTTCTTGCCTTGTCACTCAAGGTTCGTATCACTGGATTGTGAATAAAACAAAATCAATTCAATTTATCCCCAACGAATTTATTTAGTTATCACAAAAATTATAACAACACTATTTATTAACGATAATTCACAAAGTCACTTTAAATAATTTTCACACAATTTTACTGTTCATTTATAATTTTTATTTCGCACTACAACACTTTTCAAATCACTTTTTAATTACTTTTTAATCTTCACACTGTCGCTTTCCAAATACTACTACTTCTTACAAGTTTACACTATCGCGTTCCAAATTCGAATAATACAATTCGATCTTGTTCGCCTTTTTATATACACAAACCAAACTTCTAGAAAGTTCATGACTTTTTTAGTTAGAATAGTGTAGACAAATTTAGAACTGTTTTATCATGGAAAATTCCATTTAGTACAGTAAAAATTAAGCTATTAGTTTAACTTATTCTATCACACGCTAGGTGTCACCATCACATTATTATACTGTTACGTTTTTGCCTCGTCACTCAAGGTTCGTATCACTGGATTGTGAATAATACAAAATCAATTTAATTTATCTCCAACGAATTTATTTATTTCACAAAATTTATTACAACACAGTTTATCAATAAAAATTCACAAAATCACTTTATATAAATTATTCTCAAATTTTACTGTTCACTTATAATTTTTATTTCGCACTACAACACTTTTTAATTACTTTTTAGTCTTAACACTGTCGCTTACCAAATATTACTAATAATCTTACAAGTTCACTCTACCGCGTTCCAAATACTAATAATCCAATTCGATCTTGTTCGCCTTTTTATATACACTAACCAAATTTCTCGAAAGCTCATGATTTTTCTAGATAGAATAGCGCAGAAACATTACCTAACAATTTTTATCATGGAAAATTCCGTTTAGTACAGTAAAACATTGAGCTATTAGTTTTACTTATTCTATTACATACTAGGAGTCACCGTCAAAATACTATTACGATGATACCTAGCTTGTAATAAAAGAAGTTAAATTAATAGCTCAATGTTTTACTGTACTAAATAGAATGTTCCATGATAAAACAGTTCTAAATGTTTCTACACTATTCCAACTGTAAAATCATGAGCTTTCTTGAAGTTTGGTTTGTGTATTTAAAAAGGCGAAGAAAATCGAATTGGATTAGTAATATTTGGTAAGCGATAGTGTAAAGATTTAAAGGTGATTTAAAAAGTGTTTTAGTGTAAAATAAAAAGTAAAAGTGATCAGTAAAATTTGAGAATAATTTATAAAAATTGATTTTGTGAATTTTTATTAATAAACTGTGTTGTAATAAAATTTGTAAAAAAAAAAAATTCGCTGGAGATAAATTACACACATCCACATCTACATCCACATCCACATCCACATCCACATCCACATCCACATCCACATCCACATCCACATCCACATCCACATCCACATCCACATCCACATCCACATCCACATCCACATCCACATCCACATCCACATCCACATCCACATCCACATCCACATCCACATCCACATCCACATCCACATCCACATCCACATCCACATCCACATCCACATCCACATCCACATCCACATCCACATCCACATCCACATCCACATCCACATCCACATCCACATCCACATCCACATCCACATCCACATCCACATCCACATCCACATCCACATCCACATCCACATCCACATCCACATCCACATCCACATCCACATCCACATCCACATCCACATCCACATCCACATCCACATCCACATCCACATCCAAATCCACATCCACATCCACACATCCACATCCACATCCACATCCACATCCACATCCACATCCACATTCACATCCACATCTACATGCACATCCACATCCACATCCACATCCACATCCACATCCACATCCACATCCACATCCACATCCACATCCACATCCACATCCACATCCACATCCACATCCACATCCACATCCACATCCACATCCACATCCACATCCACATCCACATCCACATCCACATCCACATCCACATCCACATCCACATCCACATCCACATCCACATCCACATCCACATCCACATCCACATCCACATCCACATCCACATCCACATCCACATCCACATCCACATCCACATCCACATCCACATCCACATCCACATCCACATCCACATCCACATCCACATCCACATCCACATCCACATCCACATCCACATCCACATCCACATCCACATCCACATCCACATCCACATCCACATCCACATCCACATCCACATCCACATCCACATCCACATCCACATCCACATCCACATCCACATCCACATCCACATCCACATCCACATCCACATCCACATCCACATCCACATCCACATCCACATCCACATCCACATCCACATCCACATCCACATCCACATCCACATCCACATCCACATCCACATCCACATCCACATCCACATCCACATCCACATCCACATCCACATCCACATCCACATCCACATCCACATTTACATCCACATCCACATCCACATCCACATCCACATCCACATCCACATCCACATCCACATCCACATCCACATCCACATCCACATCCACATCCACATCCACATCCACATCCACATCCACATCCACATCCACATCCACATCCACATCCACATCCACATCCACATCCACATCCACATCCACATCCACATCCACATCCACATCCACATCCACATCCACATCCACATCCACATCCACATCCACATCCACATCCACATCCACATCCACATCCACATCCACATCCACATCCACATCCACATCCACATCCACATCCACATCCACATCCACATCCACATCCACATCCACATCCACATCCACATCCACATCCACATCCACATTCACATCCACATCTACATCTACATCTACATCTACATCCACATGCATATCCACATATACATCCACATCCTCATCCACATCCACATCCACATCAGAAAAATGGTTGTCTCAGTCTAAATTAATCGTTCAAGTCATGTATGCGTTATCTTATCTGGAGTTTGTTCGAGGTATTATTTTGGTATTTATTCATATCTGTGTTGCTTTACACGGTTATTAGAGTGGAGTTTTTGTTTTTAAGCTAGTTTGGTTGCTTCTTATTCTAAAGATGAGGGTGTCTTCCTCATGGTTGTTTTGTATTAAATAGATGTATTTCGCTAAATATGTTTGATACCATAACTCTAAGTTTTTGCAAAGCTTTAGCATATTTAAAAAAATCTTCAAAGAAAGAAAGCTATATGATTTAAGATTTTTGTTGAACCATTGGCACCTCCTCCATTCAAAAGAATATAATTTGTATTTGCATCATACTGTTAATGCTTGCAAATTTATATTCATTCATCCCAAGAGAATGTCTGACACGATGACCGAGTGCGATTAGGTTCTTTCAACGTTGAACTTATTTACGCAAATGCCAACTCCGAAGCTTATTTTGAACAAAGTTAACATAATCAATAAATTCTCAATAGAGTGAATCTTTTGCATTATGTATGTGGCAGCAACATTGATGGGACTGAAAATTACTCGAATATTGTTACGTTTAATTAAAGCAAGTTTTAATTGTTTAGTATCCAACACTCACGACTCAAAATGACAACAGCGCTTTGTAGATGACTAATATAATTTTACGTTTCTAGACAGGTACCACAATTTCAAGTAAAAAAATCCTTATTAGGTGGCTTTGAATAGGCTAACAGCCACACCCAATCGATAAATTCAGGAAAATCGCAGAACTTTATGCCAATCGTGACAAATGTCTGTATCTAATTCATAAAAGAATAAATTTTTAACTAAACCTTCCATTTGGGGTGAAACCTTTATGTTAAAAGCACTAATACAAATACAATAAAATGGTGATGTCAAGCCCCGCATCTTCAGTATCGTAAATATTTTGAATAAGAAACAAAAGAGTTTTCTAAAAACAATACTTCCATTAAACAAAACCTGTCTAGACTATTTTACAGTCTGAAAATAATATTCATCATCACTGCTCCTGTTAATTCAGATGACAAAAAAAAAGATCTGTTTGTTATACGTATTTTTTGTTTGGTACAGAGAATTGAATTGCAAATTCTATCAAAACAATATCTAAATAATGGATTTCAAAATTTTCCGTTTTCGTTCGATTCATATTTCATAAAGTGTATAAATACAGTAAAATCCTTCTTTGATATTAAATACCACGCGCTTCCAAACATTTGTATTATCCAGCGCTGCCTTTGATTTATATACTCTGTATATTTAAACAAGAATGAACGGTTAGGCATAGCGATTAAAGCAACAAAACAAATGGATTTTGCTTTTTAAAGGATTTGTTGGATATATATTTAAGGATATCACATTAATTTTTCATTTCGTTTTTAAGGATTTCACATTCAGCGTGCTCCCTTAAGTTTTTTTGATTTGGTTTGTTGACATAATACCTGCTAGGGAAAATATACTTACATTTTTATTTTGTTATGTGACAAATATTCATAAGCGGTTGTAAATGGTGCGAAGGTCTAGCTTTAAATTCTTTAAACGATGTTGGATATCGTTTAAAGCATTGATAGAAGAAAATCGAAATAGAAAACATTCATCAATGTCTTCTAATATGCTTGAAATATTTGCCTCGTCGTTCTCAAATTTATCACAATGGGAGAATGATGAAAATGAAAAAATATGTCATGATAATAATTTTTATATTCATGTTACAAAGATGTCGTCAATTTTTTTTTGGCTGAGTGCAAAATATCAAAGCGAATCATAACTATATATAACCATTGTGACTAAATCAAAGAATGGCGAACAAGGTATTTAAGAAATGTATCGATCTTACCTCTATAGAATAGACTAACTAAACCAATTATAATTTTTTTTTAAATAGTAAAGGGAAAATAGTAGCTCCCATGCTGGGTGCCATCACCTAACACGGAAAGTTTAAAACTATAAACTATACTGGTAGATCAATAGCTATGTGTCATATGGCTTACATTATGACATCTAAATCCATATCATGATAATAATGCTATAGGTATTATTTAATATCAGGGTTACTAAAAAATAAATTAAGCTATCGACAATTGGAATGTAAATTGTGGCGATAGCCACATGGAATGATATTGCGCGCTCAATTGGTTTGCATAATGCTAACTTTGGTTTAGTAAAAATTACACAGCCACATAGTTAAGTTAATGCTCCCGTCAGCATTAGTTTACCTCTTTGTGTCGATAATTCTAACCATCCAAGGTGATAATGAAGAGTTTATTACTTTTGTTGCTAAAACCAAAAATTGTTATTTTTTTATTGTCGAGGATTTTTTTTTTGGTTTTTTTTTTTGATAATCGACTTTCATACGGGGCAGAAGGCCAAAAATAGCATGGTTTAAAGTGGCGTGATAGACGCTTTGTTTTTTTGGTTTTTTTTTTCTTAAAAAGTATTTTGATTGAGAGTTTGATTAATTTTTAGAAATATAAATAATATGTGAATAAAAATATAATTAATAGTAACATAATTAAGAAAATTAAAATTGAGAATTCGTGATTCTAAGTCGAAAGTTTAGTTAATATTAATAATTATATTTTAGTGTTAAATACTGTTATCCTATGCAAAGATTTAGATACAATTAATGATTCCTAAAAAATTCATAAAGACTAAGTTAATTAATTATAAGAAATATGTAATCTATAATATAGTGTTAATCCTAATAATTAAAGTAGTGTATAGTGTAAATTAAATTTAAAATAAACTGCATTGAAAGTTAAACTTACGAAATTTAATTTTAAGTTTGTTTTTAAGTGGACAAAAAAAAACTTAATTCTAAGTGTCTATAAAATACAGAACGTCAATACTATCTTTAACATAAAAACTATCATAATTTTAAGTGAGTGTAAGATCAATCGACCGTTGTCTCTTTAATTTATACGAAAAAAATCTTATTAAAGAAATTACAGTAAAACGGTGTAATCCGTGTAAGTGGTACTGTTCATGGCAGTTGATAAATCTATTTTACATGGATATGGTTTCATACGTATAGAACATAATTGCCGCAACATAATAAATAGTAAACTTTAAAATAATACAAATTAATAAATAACGGTTATCATCAATTATTAAATCTAAAACTAAAATATAATAGTATAAGCCTTAATAATATATAAGTGTTAATTATAATTATAAATAAACGGTTCTCAATTGCGAATTGTTCTGTTGGCGTGATCTTATTAGCAATGTCACCTGTTATCGTACCAAATACGGTATTGTGAATCTTCATCATTCAACATACTACTGGAAGTAGTACGTCATCAGTCAACATTCAGCTAAGTGAAATATACAAACTTTTTCTATATACATTTTTTTTAATTTTTATTTCTTAATTATTTTCATTATTAATGTTAGTAATAGTATAATAGTATTAGATTCTTCTCATTATATAAATTTAGAATAGATAATAAGGGTATTAGGTGTAGTCATAGTAGGGTGTAGCTAATTTCAATATTTCAATTAGTATACTGAATTTGTTTAACTTTTCTTTGGAATTTTTGTTCATTTATTGCATAATAAAACTCGAAGTTTAAGTTTATGAATTAATTATTTATGTTTTTATTCACAATAAAATGAGAAGCTAAAACTTGGTTAGAATTGAGGATGGTCATGGATATAGGTTAAGGGTAGAGGTAGGTTTATTGTAAGTGTTTTGTGTTGGTTCCTTTAAATTATTTCAATGCGGTCTAAGACTGATGGTTACAACTTTTGAAAACCCCACCCCAGTTCCCTGAGTATTAGCTAGTGCAAAATTGACCGCTCGAAAGCTCTGTAATCATATTTCTGTAAACGATTACTAGCTAGTCTAGCAATCGTGACAAAATCTTACAAACAAATAAGGCGATTATGAAAATTATGCTCACATATCTGAAATTTATCATGTAATAAAAATAAAATGAAAAAAAAAAAAAATCTAATTAAATAGAGCAAAAAAACAAACAAATCTAAAATACAAGACATGAATATTTCTTAAATTTTCCCCACTGTTGTAATGACAGATGAGATTGATGGTATTAGTACTGATGTCGCTTTCTCTAATAATTTTATTTTTATTTATTTATTTATTTATTATTATAATTTTGGCACACCCTATTTTGTGCATAAGCTCATTCACTATAGAGTGCGCAGTAATTTGCCAACGTACAATATTTAATATAAAATATAAATTCTTCTAAGGTTATACAGCCGATTATTCGCTAAGGTACGAGCAGCTCCAACTCCACGTCCACCAATGTTAAGTACTAATCGCTCCGATTGTACTCCTCAAAATACTATGGGTCACGACTGGGCTGTTTTTTCTTTGTAAGCAATATTCACTTAGATAGCTTCAACTCCGCTATTCTTCTTTCCACCAGGATAAATACTAACCGCGCCACTTTATTTCTCAATATACTGGGTTACGAGTGAGCCGTATTTCTTTTATTACCAATAATATTAATAATATAATTTATAAAATAAGTTTAATATAGAAAAATTGTACGGAAAAAAAAAGAATGTTCAACTTGATCCAGTGAAATTGAAAAACCCATTTGTATTTATGCTGCGGGGTCTCTTAACATCTTGGAATGCTATTATCGTGCATGTGTTAACAAATTCCAGTATAAAAAGCTCTCGATTTTATCTACAAAATTTTCAACGTTTATTAAGAGAATAGCTTATCGGTAAGAGCTTTGGTTTGAAATCAAGGCTTAAACAATAGTGGACTCTTTAGAAGATTATAGGATTAACATCAAAAAATTCTTATTTCGTTCATGAAGCCAACAAAATATATGGTTTTTACTGTACCCCTCATTTAATTAACCCGGTACGAAATATTTTACTTGAGAACCATATTAAAACAACTGGTTACTGGTATGTTACTTACTACGAATAATTTTGCACAAATAAGAGTTTGTTATAAATCCATAAATACAACTACTTTTGATCTTTGCATTGAAACAAATAAATTTAATACTGAAGAGCCAATAAAATTTTTGTTAAAAAATTTAACGATTTATTTGATTTTTTATTCAACTATACCCTGAATTGAGAACGCAATATTTCTAGAGGACATTAACAAATATATCAGAACTCTTGAGATAGTCAGAGGATCCAGCAAATGTAAACAAACCATTTTATGCCTTTAAATGCAGGTTACAAAATGTATAAGAAACGAATGAATATGATCAGACTATTTCCACCCTGATTAGCCTGATTCAAAGAATCCCCAAAGCACGAATTTGTAATTAAGAGGGAAAAAAACAACTACTTAACAATAAAGTTTTATTATAATTTATTTTAATTTATATTAATTCGATTTATTAATAATGAATTTTAATTTTAATTTCTGCCGAATTCTTGCATTGATAAACTTAGACTAACTAAAATTTTCTTTTCCAAAATTGACCGACACAAAATTCCCCTCACTTAATCATACGATACTTAATATTTGCGGTGGCAGCAAATGATTGGCTGATGCCGAAATTAATTGCTTAGCTGCCGATATTTTAAATTACCCATAAGAAGCAATTATTAGAGTACGAAAGCTTAAATATCAGATGAGAAAAAAGATGAGTATAAAACCAAAAAATTTTCGTAAAACTAGTAAGATAATTAGAAAATATTACATTTTGTTTCTTTTCAGATTTTGTTTGCAGCTGACGATTTAACATACTCCCCACCTTGAAAGATTATCTTTCAATTAATTGGAAGGTTGGCCCGTTTGTGGATTGGACATCTGAAGATTCCATGTATGGATTTGATGGTAGCTACTCGTACTAAACCATCATAGCCAGGATGAACTTCGCTAACTCTTGTTACATGCCATTTGGTTGGTGCTAAATTGTCCTCTATCACCACGACCTCCAGGTTTCAAGTTGGCTTCCACTGATTGCCATTTTCGACGTTGTTGGAGGGTATTGAGGTCGTCTCTTGAAAAAGTTTTCCAAAACCTTTGTGTAATTTGCTGAATAATTTGCCATTAGTTTAAACGATTTGTGTTGATACCTTCTAGGTTCGATTCTGAAATGGCCAGTAATTGTTCTCCGATTAAAAAATGACCCGGGATCAAATAATTTAAATCATTAATGTCATCTGATTAGCTGCATAACGGTCGGGAGTTTAAAACTGCTTCCACCTGACATAATAGGGTAGAATACTGGTCATATGTAAGTATGGACGATCCGATACATTTACGTAGATGCTGCTTTGTGGATTTGATTCCGGCTTCGTAGATGCCACCCATATGACCTACCTTGTTATGGTGTTGTTTCGATTGGAATTTCTTTACTAATCTTTGCAGTTCTCTATCGGCCCCTATAAAATTGCTACCATTATCACTGTATATAGTGATTGGGTAACCTCTTCTCGCGGTGAATCAGCGGAGTGCTGCAATGAAGGCTTCGGTTGTCATGTCTGTGACTAGCTCCAAATCAACAGCCTTACTTGCCATGCATATAAATAGTGCTATATGTATGTCTTTTGGATTTTCGCATTTCTTATCGTGGACGTCTTAAGCATAACAGGCCCCGTGTAATCAACTCCGACATTTTCAAAGGCTCGCTTTGGGTTTAAAACCCTCGCAGACGCCAAATTTAAAACACGACACACACTTGTGAATGAACTGCTTAACGAAATTTCGACACCCTAAAATCCAATACTGATTTCGGAGGTGAAACAGCATAATAGAAATCCCTCCATGCATAGTGTATCGATGCACTTCAGAAATTATTAAGGCTGTGATATGATGATTTCCGGGCAAAATAATTGAATGCTTTCGATCGTTTGGTAAATTGGCATTCTGTAGTCTTCCTCCTACTCTTAGAATTTGCCTTTCATCGACGAAAGTCTACTACGGGATGAAACTTCTTGACCTGCCATTAATCGGGTTATCTCTTCGCGGAATGAATGATTTTGTGATTACCGGTATAACTCAGTAGCAGCTGCCTGCAACTCGGTAATGGTTATCAGCAACTGCTTTTCTCGACATCTGTTTTTGGGTGTTGTTTTGACACCTTCAATAAATCTGAAAATATAAACGAACACTCTTAACAATTTGTGCCACGATGAATATTTTAGGATGATGGTCAAATTATTTGTTGTTGTAAAATTGTTTATTAATACCCACTGATTGTATTAGTGAGTATCTACAACATTTTATTCTTTTTGCTTCTCTCAAGCAAAACCAAAAGGAAATGAATATGTACTCGTATATATTAAGGTCGATTTATATTATCAGTTCCTTTCAGTTCCTACTCGTATCGTGTCAGACAAAAAAAACATTGTTACATATATTTTCTATGGGAGTATTTATATTATCCTTTCCTATCCGTTCCTACTCGTACCGACACAGACACATATTGTTGAAAAGAATGTTTTGTATCCCTGTTGTACGACTGAGCGCTCCAAGAGCGATCAATGATCAATCACGGTGATGCTCACTTATTCCTCACCGTGATCATCACTTTATACCATATTTCGTAAAAATAGCACGGAAAAAATGCGAACATTGTAATTTACTACATGAAAAGCAAATTAAAGAAAGCCGAAGATTTCTTTTTTTTTTGCTTTATACTTCTGTTTCATGTTTTAACGTGCCATCTTAAACAAAATTTCTCGATTGCTCACGCAAAGTACAACTGGGATGATATCTGAAGGCGAAAAAATACGAAAGAATAGCGAAGCAAACAAAAATTGTAAATTGCTACTAAAACATTTTTGTATTTTTGTGTGTTATCTTTACTCTATATGTAACCCAAACATACGAATATATAATGAATATCATACGAAGAAAATGCCTGAATTGAAAGGTACGGATAGTATAAATTGATGATGTCTGACACGACACGAGTAGGAACTGAAAGGAACTGATAATATAAATCCACCTTTAAACTCATATACGCTGTACAGTAAACATAGTCTAGTTTCAGAGAAAATAATATTTATTGTACTGTATCAAAACCTTATATGAATGAAAGTGTTGGTTTCAACTGTATGTAAATTTTGATTACATATACATTTACTCTTTCGTCGGTTTGTATTGGTATGAATATGAATTTTTAAGACGAATTTTAATTAATTGAAGAAAATCCAGAAATTAATTGTATCGCTTATGCTTTTAAAATTCCCAATTTTGTTTGTGAAATAATTTTTTTTGTAGACCATTTACAATGTTTTCTGATTAAAACTAAAATCATGAAATCTATGATCGTATTGTGATGGTCATAACATTGGTTATTAGGAATCAAAAAATCAATAAATTCCGGTTGTAGTCTAATGATTTCTTTACATTGGTCTGTTATACATTTTTTAATGTTTGATAAATGGGGATTTTTACTAAATATTTTGTGAAATATTTCGGAACAATATATGGATAACTTAAAATATACTTCAGATAGAGCTTGCAAGCTTCCAAAATCTGTATTCTGAGTATAATTTTTAAAGTAAATAAAATACTCGTTTTCAGAGTAATTGTTTTTTCTTGTTTAGTAAGAAGTTTTTGCAAATTTCGCATTTTATTTTTTTATTGCACTTGAAAAAAACGTAGCCAATAAAATAATTCAATTATGCATCATCTATTCCATTTCGTTCATTAATTTCAATTTCTGTATCTTGTTCTGCAAATGCATTATTTGGGTAGTCTTTCTTGTCATCAATTTGATTTAGGCTGCTTATCATTTCTTCATCATCATACTCACAGTTGGATAGATTAGTATGTTTTAAGAATTTTATACGCATAATTTGTGCTACAATCCTACTAAATTCTAATACAGATGGATTTTTGCAATGTCCACCCTTTCCTCTAACAATATAAAATGTATTTTCCAGTGGATCTTGATTCAACCTACTTGTAATGACATATTCGATACTAGGTGTTTCTTTAAATAAACTATTGGATAATTGGAGAATGCCGTTAATAGTTATCAAAAGCCCTTTAAAACAATAGTTGACTGTAGTGTTTTTACATTTCAGCTGTTCAATGTAAGTTTTCATAATTACTAAATTATCAACAATGTGATTACCAGGTTTTAGGGCACTTCTATTATTATTTCTAAAATATAATGTCTTACTATTTAGGTTATCAAATAATCTATCCATTTTCTGAAAAAAATTTGCTGTTGCATGCGTGAAACTACTATTTTTATTGAAAAATGTATCCAGCTCATGCATTGTTCTTATACCCGCAATAACAGTCCTACTGAAATCCTGAGTTGCCAAAGCAACTCTCATTTTTTCAAATGTATTAGGGTATACATGACGGTATGTAATTTTGGGACACAATTTATTTGCATTATTTTTTTCTACTGCATATAATTCTTTAATAACACCAGCAACTAACCGGATCATCAGGCGTATCAATGTCTGATTTTATTAAATTATTTCTGACCGATTTAAATAAATGTGGCGTATCAAATAAAGCAAATATTTTTGTTTCTTTATCCTTTAAATAAAAATATGGTTTTTCTACTGAAACTCCCAAAATTCTGTATGCGTTTCTGTTATTTGAACCCTGGTCACAAACCGTGGCTACAATACGAAATCCGATATCTTTTAGAAAAGTAACTTTATCCTAAATTAATTCAACTAACTCTTTGCCAGTTAATCCTTTTGCAGACGTGTAATAACTAGAAATATATTTATATTGACAAAAAAGGCCTCTAATCATGAAAACTAAAATATAGCAAGGTTCTCTCATTTTACCATTGTCCGCATAACCTTGAACAATATCTTTTTTGCCGTCATATTCTAGTTCTCTATGGGTATGCATTTCATCAAATAACAAGATCATGTTTCGGTTCTCCATTGTTAAAACATTTGCTTTTTTTTTTTAATTTTCTAAAATATTTATATTTCTTCCCGGAGATAGATTTTTAACGGGCATCCAGTTCAAAATTGAAGTTTTAGAAGCAGATTAAATTCTAAATTATTACGCAAAAATCGGTAACAAGCTGGAGATATAAAATATATATTTCGAGCGATTTGCCGCTGATTCTCAGGATATTTTAATGTTTTCGAAAATCTCAATAACAACATTTTTGAAAATTCTTTAGCATTTGCACTTATATTTATTTTATTAATTTCACTATTAACTAATTTTCTCGATTCAATCTTAGTTCTTGGTAACAGTTTTCCTTTAGTTCTTCTTTTAAGACTTAATATACTGCTTTTGATTGTCTGACACTTATTTTTTAAAAGATCGTACCTTTTTTTATCAAGCAATATTTTCGTTTATAAAAATGACAATTTTGTATATTTTTAATACAATGACTACAACATTCATCATAATTTGATTGAAGATTTTTCTTGAACCTCTTTGACGATTGAATGTTTTCAAAATAAAAAATTGTCATTTCAAATTGCTGAGTGTCCGTACGTCCGAATATTAGCATATCTAGATGGACGTTCAATTTCGCTGGTATTCGGTTCGAGTATATCGTTTAATAAAACGGGGGCTATATCGCTATAGCTATAATCGATCAAGTTTAATTGAGGTACGACATTCTTTTTTAATTTTCGCTTGCCTTTATCGCTCTCGTTACAATGAATTTCGCATATAATTAATTTTTTTTCAAAATATTTAGGTAGAATCGAGAATTTTTCACCCCAGACTTTAAATAGTTCCAATCCTTTTTCCGAAAAATTGAAGAAGCTCAAAGCTGAATTAATAAATTTTGGCACTAAGCAATACTAGAATCGGTATTAAAGGAAAGCCAAGAGAAAGCCGAGGTCTGTTATGATTAATAATATTCTATTAAAAGAAGAAGAATGTCCGGAGCAAAGCGAAGCCAATAGTTTTAAAAAGAACTGGTTTATGTAGGAAATAAAATAATATAATGAAAATCACAAAAACAACACACAATCGATATGAACACCACAAAGTTTCAAAATGTATTAAAACAAAATGAGAAAAATTTATTTACAGTGGTGGACATATTTATAAAATAGGTTGAATTTTTAAGTTTTTTGTTCACTAGAATAATATTTAAAACGAGATTGAGTTTTTAATGACTTTCTTATATTAGAAAAACAAAACCTTAATTTAAAATCTTTATTTCTTGTTATAATGCCGTTTAATTAAAAAAATTCGAATTTATGATGGACTTAATTATAAAATAATCTAAAATAATATGAAAGATTAAGTTAAAATTGCAAAAATTTTCAAAGTTAATATTTATTATTTCCTCCACGGTTCTTAATTACTTCAAAAATGCGAAACACGTCACGTGCCAGTAGCTCGCATAGATTTTATATCGGGTTTGGAACCCCCCATAGTTTTTCTATGGGGTGAAAATGCTGGCCATCCTATTAAGTTAATGTCACATTATTCAAACCATTGTTTTATAAGCCGTGAAACGTGGATCAAAGCTTCATAAGATTTTTCATCATCCCTTCATGGAAACCATTCTGGTATTTATGAAAGCTATCGGAAGTGAACCACTAAAACTAAACGAGCACCAAATCATTATTGTGGCACCAGCAAAATTATTACGTGAAATATACTTTTCTGGTTCCTTTCTGAGGTAGCGCCAATAATATTGGCAGCCATCTGGGCCATCAAAGTCAAATTTTTTCTCATCAGCGAAAACAAAATTTTTCCACTTATTACCAAAGTCCATTTATTTTTGCAAAAGCTAATCATACTTTCTTATGTTGCTCAGTTCACTTAGGTTTCTGAGCTTTTTTCGTCCATTTTACGTTTGCGTTACTTGATAAAACTCTTCGTTACGTGTCTTGCGGTAATGGAGAAATTTAAAACGTGATTCTAACCAATGAAATTGTTAATTGATTTTATTTTATTTGTATTTTTTAGGATATTAGCTTATCTGATCAAATTGTAGGCACTTAAATCACTTTACCTAAAAAAAATCACATTTTCTTATAAATATGTCCACCAAAATTGGAGTAAAAAATAAGTATGGCACCAGTATTTTTACAGTTAAACAGTGAACCACGTTATGACTTAATTTTTATAAAGTATGTGAAACAAACTTCAACTTTTTAAAAAAATTTCTAGTCTTGCTTACTGTATTCGAAAATGTTGTGAAATAATTATAGCTATTTTATAAATATGTCCAGCACTGTATACTTACTAACGCAAAAAAAAACATTCCATTTCAATCATTTAAATGTCCAAGAAATTTCCAAATTATAGATAACTTGTTAGGTTAAGATATTGTAGTTATTCTAAATTAAATTCGATGAAAATAAGTTTTTAAGCATCCTTATACATTTTTCAAGATCAATATCGTAATACCTGTAAAAGTTTAAATCTATTTTTCTTATTATACATATTTTCATATTATGTATCAATAATGTAAGTATGCTTATGTGTTGCTTTTCATAGAATGAAACATGGAAAGATACAGTATGTCAAGTATTGTGTTTGTATGGTTGTTGGGGGAGTAGTTTTAGGAGTCAAAGCTTTCTAGGATATGCGATTCTCATAAGACTTCTTCCTAGTGTAGTTACGCCTCCTCGTGGCGACAACCGGGCAATGCATCCTAGAATGTAGCCAAGTAACTTACACGACCGTGCAATGGCGGTAAATCCATTGCCCCAAGCTTTGGTGGGACAACATACGCTGAGAGCTGCGTGGCTAAGGGGGAGCTTAGTCTTTAGTATGTGAACTCCGGGTACCAGGCGACCCCCGGTTTAAAGTAGCCTTCCCACAGTATACCGATCTCTGCTGTGGGTGACCTTCATTTCTCGGATACTCGTGGGATTCAAATGGAAACCGAATTTAAAAAAAACATAGAGGGTGATGCCTCTTTAAAAGCACCAACTTCACCAGCTATTGAGTTGGGTCTCCTAAGCTATGATGGAATGGTAGATGCCACAAGGGCCACCACTCTTGATTATCTTAACGTCCGGACCAAGGAAAAGGTGGAACAGTCCACCTCTTCTACTACGGACACCTTCTGTGACGACAACATAAGTGTAATCTCACAGTTATCGGGCACCTCAACCATTGGTGTTGATATTGGGAACATGTCCCTCAACGCCGGGGAATGGGTTAAGCTCAACTCCTTCGAAAGAAGGCGTTTTAAAAAGGGGCTCAAGGAAGGCAAAACTAGAGAAGAGGCTCTAGCTGCTGCTAAGTCCGCGACCCCTCTGAAAGCATCCTCGGGGCCTGTTGCTCCTACCCTAGACAAGAGGTCTGGTGGTAAGCGTGAGAGGTCTTTTGAGGTTGCTCCGGAACCAAATAAACCACCTGCCAAAAAAGCAAAAGAAGGGCCTTCTCCGGTAAAGCCCTCTTTCAGCCAGGTAGCAGGCAGTGTTAAGCTGGGCATCGTACCAGGTGATCTCAGTGGCAATCCTCTTAGTATGGAGCAAATGGCAAACATACAGGAGTGTGTCATTGACCTCATTATTGGGATGCAAGGCTCAAACCACAAGCCGCAATTCCTTGGCTGTTTCCGGAGAACAGGTTGGCTATTTTTTATATGTTCCGATCATTCCACAGCGGAATGGATGAGGAACAGTTTTGTAAGCCTAAGGGAAAAAATTGGTCTGAACATAACTTTGGTGGAAGAGGATGATTTTCCTCGGCCAAACATCGTTAGGGGGTTCTTTCCACAGAGCCTTAGCTTAACTAGCGAGAAGATTCTCGCTACCATGGCCGCGCAGAACGATGGTCTCGCGGCCAACTCATGGAAGATACTGCAACGGACGACAACTGGCGTACTCGTCCATTTGGTTATGGCCATAGGCGAGTCTTCCATGAAGAAACTACGCGAATCCAACGGGAACATCGCATACCGCTTTGGTAGGATAAAACTCCTTCTCAAGAAGGATTTCCCCTCTACCAACCCAACCACTGGAGTCAGCTCCAGTAAGGAGGGTACTTTACCAGCCCCAGTAGTAGGCACAATCACAGACGAGGAGGCATCCAGGAACAGCAGCGCTATCGAGCATTCTGTTCCTGCTGCCTCTTCGTCGGGAGCACGATCAACAGATCTCTCCGCAACTCCTACTGTGGGATCGAGTAAATCAGCACTCACCCCGAAAATTAAGCATATGGGCGCTCGGGGTGTTACTGGGAAAAGTGACAGAAACAGGCCAAATCCCGCAAAGCAGACGGCTGGCAAGCAGCCAGGAGCGTAGAGCTCCTTTACCCTAATCATCCAGTATGGCTGGTACTATTAGGGTACTACAAGCGAATCTGCATCATGCAAAAGGAGCTTCGGATACCTTTTGCAACAGGTTCGCGAAACAACACTTAACCCTTGGCCTTATCCAGGAACCTTGGGTTAATGGAGGAAAAATCAGAGGCCTCCACCTCAAGTCATGTAAGTTGATTTACGATCGAAGGGAGGAAGTTCCCCGAGCAGCAATATTTGTTTCATCTAATATTAACGTTCTTCCAATTCCAGAGTTCACCACTAAGGATTTGGTTGCAGTAATCCTGGAGGTTCCGACTAGCAGGGGAATGCAGGAGACAATATGTGCCTCTGCGTACTTCCCTGGTGAGTCGGTTAGTGCTCCACCTGTAGTTGTACAGGATCTGGTGGATTACTGCAACCTAAAAAACAAGCATTTCATCATATGCTGCGATGCTAATGCACACCATATCATTTGGGGCAGCAGTGATACAAATGGCAGAGGTGAGTCCCTTTTAAATTATCTTATGAGTAGTCACATAGACATTTTAAATAAAGGTTCGAACCCCACTTTCATAAACTCGACTCGGCGAGAGGTGTTGGACCTCACTTTGTCAAGTCAGTTTATTTCCAACTCTGTTGCAAACTGGCATGTTTCAAGCGAAGCTTCTCTGTCGGACCACATGCACATCAGGTTCGATATACCGGGAGTGATCATACAGGCAACAGAGCGTCGTATCCCTTGTTTTACAAATTGGAAAACATATAGGGATATTTTATTTATCAAAGCAGACATGCTGCCAACATCTTTGAGTTCAATTAGTGACCTAGAAACCGCAGCTGGTCTGCTTAATGACGTGCTCCTATCTTCCTACGAAAGCAGCTGTGTGGTGCGTAACGTTGTGGTTAATCGCAAAGTTCCATGGTGGAACGAACAGCTGGCTAAACTTCGTAAGAAGGTTAGGAAATTATTTAATAGAGCGAAGCATTCCAATGAGTGGAATGAATATAGGCAAGCCCTAACCAGTTACAACACAGAACTAAGGCGTTCCAAACGCCTCACGTGGAGGAAAAACTGTGGAAATATCGAGGATATACCTACAGCTGCTCGACTCCATAAAGTTCTAGCTAAAGATCAGTCCAACGGGATTGGGCTTCTTCTGAAATCCGATGGTAGTTTTACATCAGGTCGCAAAGAGTCGCTCGAAACCCTGCTTCAAGTGCACTTTCCGGGCTGCACTGTTTGCGACACAAATACAATCACTAACTCCATATCTGGTACACACATGGGTGTAAATATGGGTTGGGTTAACAGTTTATCCGGTAAGCTTTTTACTCCGGATAAAGTCAAATGGGCCATTAACTCTTTTCAGCCTTTCAAGGCTCCAGGAGGGGATGGAATCTTCCCAGCCCTCCTTCAAAGGGGCCTGGACTTGATTACCCCTGCTCTGGTGGCCTTGTTTAGAACTAGCTTCAATTGGGGTCACATACCACAGGCTTAGAGTCAAGTAAACGTGGTTTTTATCCCAAAGCCTGGCAATCGGCCATGTGAACTTCCTAAGTCCTTTCGACCTATCAGTCTTACATCGTTTATTCTTAAAACCATGGAACGACTTATAGATCTTCATATCAGAGACTGGTTAACGGCAACCAGACCTCTAAATCCAAATCAATTCGCCTATAGGAAAGGCAAATCCACAGAGGGTGCGCTGCATCTACTTGTCACCAAGATTGAAGCAGCCTATCGCTCGAAAGAAATTGCTCTGTGTGCATTTCTGGATATTGAGGGAGCTTTTGACAATACTGGATACGACTCAATTGCTAGGGCAATCAAGCGTAGAGGTATTGACGATCCGACTAACCACTGGATTAGTTCCATGTTGGTTAGTAGGAAGATTACATCTAAATTAGGTAATGAGTCAGTCACGATTACGGCAGCAAGAGGGTGTCCGCAGGGCGGTGTCCTGTCCCCTTTGCTGTGGTCACTCGTGATCGACGAGTTGCTTGATAATTTACATCTACTTGGGTACGATGCCATTGGTTATGCGGACGATTTGGTTATCATAGTCTCTGGAGGGCATGAACGTACGATGTCCGCCAGCATGCAACAGGCTTTGCTTGTTATTTCGAATTGGTGCACTGGGGAGGGCCTTTCGATTAACCCTAGCAAAACAGTCCTGGTGCCCTTCACCAAAAGACGTAATTTGAACCTTGGTTCAATTAGTCTTAATAATATAAATATCGGATACTCCAATGAAGTCAAATATCTGGGTGTTGTCCTAGATAAGAAACTAACTTGGAACTCTCATATTACTTCAACTACCGAACGCGCGGCCAGGGCCATGTGGGCCTGCCGGCGTATGTTCGGCAGGACCTGGGGCCTGAACTCAAAAATGATTTACTGGATGTACATCATGATAGTGAGGCCAATTGTAACATATGGGGCAATAGTTTGGTGGCCTAAGGTACAGCAAAAAGTTATTATGAACAAGCTGACCTCATTACAGAGACTAGCATGTCTCGGAATTACAGGTGCTATGCGCACCTGCCCTACGGCGGCAATGGAAGCTCTCATCGGGCTCACTCCACTTCATATCCACGTCAAAAAATCAGCTGATACCTGTGCAGCTAGATTGAAGCTCGCGAATCAATACAGTCATGATGACCATATGGGTCACCTGGACATTTTGAATGAACTTCCAGACCTGAATATGTTCTTTAGTGTCCCGGACGTTATGCCGAAAGAACTCTGCTTTGGCAGGAATTTCGTGGTAACAATCCCCGATAGAACAGACTGGGATACTGGGTTACCGCAGATGGAACCTAACAGCCTAGTCTGGTACACTGATGGATCAAAAATGGATAGTGGAGTCGGCATTGGTGTCTTTGGACCCAATCACAAAATATCGAAATCACTGGGTACTTACCCCAGTGTTTTTCTAGCCGAAATTCACGCCATCGAAATCTGCGCCTCTATTATTATGACCAAAGGTCTTAAAGGCGCATCCATCCACATTTTGTCTGACAGCCAAGCAGCACTGAAAGCATTGGCTTTCTCTCTCTTGTCAAAACAAAGTAAGGTTGTGGTGGGTGCCTGGTCACATGGGCATCACTGGAAATGAGATAGCCGACGAACTTGCACGGGCAGGCTCGTCGACTACACTCATTGGCCCTGAGCTTTTTTGTGGTATCCCGTGGGCTTCTGCAACCTACACAATCAGTAAATGGGAAAAAATACAGTGCTTGACTTATTGGAACTGTATTCCCGGCCTTAGACAAGCCAAATCTTTGATCAGACCATTTCACCACAAAAATTTGGCGATCAATTTCAGCAAAGGAAATATTAGGAAACTTGTGAGTTTTCTCTCAGGTCACTGTAACCTGAGATATCATTTGAACAAAATGAACCTGTCCACAGAGACGGAGTGCCGACTCTGTTTGGAAGAGACAGAAACCGCAGAACACATACTATGTGAGTGTGTTGCTCTGTGCACACGGAGGTGGATTCATTTTGAAGAGAGGTATCTGACCCCGGAGAAATGTAAATTGGCCTCTATAAATAGCATTCTCGCCTTTATTAGAGAGGTGGAGAAGCTCCTGGAGTAACAGTACCCAACAGCACAAAAGATCTTTTAGGTCGTAGTGCTAGCCGCTTTTGGGCAGGGACGAAAAAAAAAAAAAAAAAAAAAATTGTGTTTGTATTATATCTCGCGCGTTTGTATTGTAGAGTTCATTCTCTCATTTTTTTAAAATGCATATGGCTAGGTATTGTATTTTGAAACACACATACATGCAGTGGGTATTAATAATTTTACACTAACAATGCCATATACGAAATCCAAAAATGGCGCTTTATGTCTTTGTATGTATCGTTTTTGATCTAACATAACCTGGCGGTATCCGTTTGCTAGGTATAAAGTAGTGTAATAATTGGAATTTCCGAGTTGCTCTAAAATTTCATTTATATTGGGGGGGGGCAATGGAAAAACATTATTAATTGTGATTTCGTTCAGTTTACGAAAATCAACAACCAGACGGCATTTCTTCTCATTTGTGTTTGATTTTTTGGAACTAATAAAAGTGGAGAATTCCAAGGACTGACGCTTGGTTCTATTATTGAATTGTCTAATAATTGTTGAATTTGTGAATTTATTTCTAATTTCATGGATTGTGGTAATCTGTATGGTTTTTTATTTATAGGTTGAGAATTTGGCAAAAGTGGAATTTTATGAGTAATTACATTAGTTACAGAAAGTTTATCTCCCTCCACATAAAAAATGTCATTGAACTCACGATAAATATTTTGGATTGATTTTTTCTCTTCATTATTTAAATGGCTTGTATCTATTTCTTCATCTAATCTTTTTAGAAGTTTTTCCAACGAATCTGACCATTGAGTTGCATAGTACACATCGTACTCTGATAATTTTTCTTTACATATATTTAATTCTTTTAGTGCAACTTCGTATTCGTTATTACTTAATATACTAAAAACTGCATCATTATTTTTTGGTTGTATGATGCAGTTAGCAAGAAAAACTCCTGACATTAATTCTTGAGATGGACAGAGATAGTCTTTATTATCACAAGAAGTAACTGGTAATGAGATGTATATTTCTGATCTTGCCGGTATTATATATTTTGGATTCGGATTACTTACAAGAGGAACAACAAATTTTAAATTACTGTAAACCAATTCAATAGATTTAAAATCATAATTAACATAGTACAGGTACAAGGTCCAAGGTACAAGAAAAGAGTCTGGGACAATATGAAATTTTTGGAACAGTTTAGTCGATTCTGGTAATAAAATGTTGCGTTTAACCACGGCTAAAGTTTCGACACAATTTAAACTAATTCTTTGGATTGAAACTTTTAATTCAGGATAACAAATTGTTTCTGGATTCAAAAATCCTTTTTTATTAGGCTTAAGTCTGCTCTAGTATCAATTAAAAAATAGGAATCATTATTAGAACAGATATCTAGGTTTATTTTGATATATTTAGAATTTGTATTAGAATTTAGATAAGAAAAATTAAAAATTGTTGTGTTACATTTTGGACTTATAATGGGAATGGGGAATTTAAAGTAAGATTATCTGAACACAAGTTTATTGAAGTTGTTGGACCCGCTGTGCCCAATTCCTCGGATCCTATTTCGTTTTCCAACACTGGTTGGTAATTAATAATTTTCACGTTAGGATGCGACTGTTGTTTAAAAGATTCATTATACCTTTTCTTGTAACACTCAGATATGGAATGACCTTCACGTTTACAATAGCTGCATGATATCAAATTTTGTTTGCAAATTTGAATTATTCTGATATGTTTTTGACTGAAAATTTTTGGATGTATTTTGTTCGGATATATTCGGATTTTGATTTCTTTGCAAAACGGTACTATTATTATTAGAAATTGGATTAAAATTTGAATGATGTAAATTACGATTTCTTTTGTAGCACATAGTTATGTTATGACCAGATTTTTTACAGTACGCGCAAACTGTTTTATTCGAATTATAGTTTGGATATTTAGAATAGGAACTTGAAGTTGGTTTATGGCTTATTTCTTCTTCGACTGCTTGTGCCATTGCATCGCTTAAATTTTGAAAATGATGTGATTTGATGAATATTTTTAGATTATCATTTAATCCGTCTTGAAATGAATTTAATGCAGTGGACTCATTGATATTTTTAATTATTTCAGCATTCGCTAATCTGTGCTTCGAAATACAGATATGTGTCCGTTTAGCTTGTAAGATTTTCCATATATAAAATGGAAATTCTTACAGGTAAGTGATATAGTTACAGTTAGTTATAATCCAGAAATAGTTTGTAATTCAAAATTTATAAAGGTATAATCCAATTGCAAAAGAGATAATTCAGGTTAGATTGTTCGACAGTAAGATATAATTCCAAGTAAAATAGTAAATTATAGATTCAAATAATTAATTTATAAGTAAATATAAACATATGTGAAATCAAGAAGAATTATATATAAAATATATCAAGTGAAATAAATGAACATCTTAAGATTACAGATAAAAATTGAAATCGAAATTGTGTAAAATTTATAGTGCAAGTGTTATTAGTTTTTTTGTGCTAAATTTAATACAAAAAGGTAACATATAGAGATTATTACATCTCATTTATTTAACTTATAAATATCAACTTATAGTATTTCTAATAATTGTTCAAAACTAAAGCAATTACTGACATAACAATTTGATAATACATATTTACTTTTTGTATGGTTACTACGGAATATTAATAAATTTAGGAACAAAATGAAAAATAGTCAACCTGTAACAATCGTCTAGTCATAAATCACTTGGTAAAAATTTATTAGAACTAGAATTTATTAGTTTTCTTAAAAAAATCATTCATTCGCTTATAAAAATATTTTTCAAATCCTATCTACTACAAAATACATACAAAAATGTTTGTTATTGGTTATGTTGACAAGGGCAAACAAATACAACATTTGACTCGACGAAGCAATTTCAATTAAAGCAAATACAAAAAATATGCTTATAATTTTGTCTTTGCCATTCTTACATAACGTTGTATTAAAAAATTCTAAATAAAATATTTACTATAAACTTTAAAAATAGCTATGTTAATATGAGTCCCAACTAAAACTTTGAACTTTTACTTTGTAGTACTAAATAGTACGGACGATGGCAGCATCGTTTCGAACACCTTCCATTAAAAAAAATCGAACAGTAACAGTAAATTCTGATCCCAAAAAATACAAAATCTGCAATTGTGCTTAGACTGTGGTTTTTATACCTCTAAAGATAGGTTTCGGAAGGTATAATTTTCGTACCGTATAGACAATTTACTTTCCACTCAGGATATAGTATTCTTCTAAAATATTCTTTCAGATTGATGTTCTCATTTTGCCTCTTTTTTATATTAAATTCAACAGTGCCACAACGTCTAGTTTAATTTGGGGCCCCATATTTACTAATTAAAATAGCGCTGATAAAACTAAGGAACATTCTTCTATGGTTTTTAAATGTTACAACTTAACCCCAATTAGATCATTGCGCCTCTCTACCTACATATTTTTTTGTTATCAAGTTTCTATAAATTTTGACAGAAAAAAGAGATATGAATATTCTAAAAACCAAAATCAAAACTTTTTTATTTATCTCTCACAATTTTCATTTAATTTCTTAACAAAACAAACGGAAATGAATATTTTTCCAAGATAACAAAATACGTACACATACACACATACAAAAAATATATAAACGTTAATACAATAACAATGAAAATTTATGTTTCCCATTTTACTCATATGCATAACATAAAGTTACTTGTACGAAATATAATGCGTGGGTGTTTTGTATATACCCATATTCATGAGACCTTTTCGCGCATAATTTTACTTAACGATTATATTTATGTATTATGTATAATGGGGTTACAATAAGTCTGTTAATTTTTTTTGTATTTTCTAGCGAATTTTCTCGTTTATTTGTTTGTGCTTTTTATGAATTAATTAATTCAAATGTTTTTCTTTTCTGTGTGCTTTCATTTATTTTAAATTGTTAATATTCCTCTGTTTGGTTAAAATATTATTAAAACCAAATAAGAAATATTGCTTCAGCAATGTAGAAAAAACATAAATTTTATGTAACATAACAAATAAACATAACTCTCTGAACGAAATTTATTTATGTTATGTTAATATGTAAATTGGTATGTACATTTCGTAGAAGCGTTTCTGATTGCTCACTTCTATAACCCATTGGCTTTTTTGTCGCTAATTATATATGAAAGTGAGTTCATTGACAATGTGTACTGTAATCTATCAAGATCGATTGGAGTTGCCGAATGTATAATACAAATTTGTTAATTATTTAGGTAATTCGGTTTCAACAGGATATTCAAAAAAACCTACCTTTGATATTATGTAGACCAAGTTAACTTTCTCAGCAACATAAAAATAATTGACAGCTCTCTTCTTGCGGAACTTTAATATAGTAGGAGTTTTGATGTTCTGCAAGGGTCTTTTATAGGTGTCATTCGATACACAAACGATATTTTCAAATTGGATCTTTACGCCACGATCCAGCAATTTGCAGATAATATGTAGTCATTACTTATGGATGAGAAACTGACGAATAAGAATTTGACTTACTAAAAAATGTTAAATTAACCGTATACAATAATAATTTGAATCCTAATTCAAACAAATCAAACTTCATAATTTTCTATTTAAAAATAGAAAGTTTAGATCAATAACGTTAAACGATCCGAGAACGCTATACCTGTTTGGATTTTAAATTATTTGTTTTTTTAGATAAACATGAATTTTTATCTCCGAAACAATTTGAATTTCTATATAGGGGTGGAGTTCCATGTATTGGAAGCTTATAATTTGCTTTTGAGTGGCCAGACTAAAGTTATGCGTTTCAAGGTTAGCCAGAGATCCCAAATTTCTATTATCTATCATCCGTTTGGCTGTAATAAGAGTCCAATTTGTACCTCTAATGGTTGCTTCACCATTAGTTTGTTTAATAAAATTAGGTACTTGGAGTTATATACGATCAATGATGACCTTAACTGGAAAGTGCACATTGACGGCCCTAAGTCAAGAATTCTATTGGTGTCCAGAAAAATGTGCGTTTTCATATCATTTGAAATTGGGTTTCTTTGCCCTAGTTGATTCTATCCTTCTGTTTGATTTAACATGTTGGGGCAGTGCTTTTAAAACTGACAGAAGTATGTTTTGCGAATAACGACTTATAAATCTTCGCATATACCATCATGGCCTTTATTTCAGGAGATGAATATAATTCCTTTACATCATCAGCGGGATCAACTTTGTTAATCTTCTGTTTATAATCTTCGTTTAAATTTTAAATTTATAAAGTATGCCCAATGATAATTAAGAATTACGTAAACGATTTTTTAATGTGGCTACACCTATTATTTTTAACAAAACCTACCATTTGAAATTCGGGTGTGCAGCAGCTTCTCCGCTTTCTCCAAAGCTCACAAAATATAGTTGAAACCAAACAGAAGAATTGAGCATCTATTTTTTGTATAATTATAGTTTTATCTTTTATTTGATTACTTTTACTTATATAATATTTAAAAAAAAAAATGTAATCAAACCAACAGGAGACTGATAAGACAATTCTAAATGAGTTAATACTGCTGCTGTGATCCTCGAACTTTCTTCCTTAAATGCTTTTAAGGACTCCCTGATCATAGCCTGAATTTGATTCACGTCTGCTGCTTCTAATTTCTTTAATCCAGCAGTTTCTGAATAGAGCGTCTGCTTTGCGCTTTCATATTCCAATGCGGCTATAAGAGTTTTCCTTGGCGTAGCTCGCTTAGCCGTCGTCCCCGGAGATGTAACTTAAGCGTATCATCTCGTGCCGCATTCATGAATACATCCACAGCATACATAAACAAATTTTATTAAAAGTAATTATGGTAGTATAAGCAACACAATAACATATTCAATTGTTCAGAATTCCAAAGCTGACCCATTTTAAAATGCCGTTTTCTTTTAAAAGGAGTGTTATATATTATGTGCATAAAGCTCATTTTAAACATATTAATAATTTCTTAATAATAGTACATAATTGCTTTGTGTTCAATATATATTATAGATAAATTCTTTGAATGTTTGTAAATTGTATAAAATATTTAAAAAAAAAGAAAGTTAAAAAATGTATCAAAAATTATCAGAGCTTTACAAGCTTCTAAGTTTAGTACAAGCTAAATATTAACATCGTTACTTAAGACTTCCAGAGACGGGGGTTTAATAAAAACTTCTGTATAGTTGAAATTAGATATATAAATTAATTAAATTAATGTACCATAATTATTTAAAATAAAACTCAATAATTCAATTAGATTTTTTTTTTTTTTTTTTTTTTTTTTTTTTATTTAAAATACATTTTATTTATTTATTTTATGTAATTACAATCTAGTCTCCTGGACTAATGAGCAATTTGTTTCTGATTTAATTTACTAACTTAAATTAATCTATGGCTTCTTCCAATTGGTGTTCCATAGTGTTTGGTAAATTGAAGTAAACCACATCTTTGTAGTGGATTTTAGATCAGCACAATGCTGCTTAAACTGACAATCACACCAGCTCAAAAGGTTTGGTTCCTTTTAGATTGAATGAAAATAAAAATTATTAATAAATAAAGAGTAGCAAGAACAATTTATATTTTTTTTTATTTATTTTTTTATTTTTTTCGAAATTATAACGATGTGTATATTATGAAACGTAAGCTTCGATATGGAGCACATACGTATCACTAACGCGCACAATATATTTTAAAGAAAAACACATGCACGATTTAATTAAACAAATCCAGTTTATTTTTATGTTAGATTAATTGTAAATAGCTTTTACAAAAGAAATTAATTCGTACACTTATAAATTAGTATTTACAATATTTTAGAATTTAGTTAATTAGTTATTATAGTTCACCATAAAAAAATATTTGTAATTCGACCGACATTTTTATGTTATGATTTTAGAGCGAAAATTAATTATGCCCATGTACTACGTGGCGCGACCAAGATAAAGCAACAACTATATAAAGAAGAAATTTGGAGAGTGATATACTATATACTAAAATGTGCAAATTAATTGTCCGCTTTGTATATTATTTGGGTATATTTACACGCCAATATTTCAATGAATTTATTTTATATTATGCTCGTTGGTCAAGCTATTGCGGTTGCGGTTATGTGCGAATGGGACAATTTCGTAAATGAGAGCCCTGATATATATATAATATATATACATATACTATATGTTTGATAGATCGCGGGACGAATGAAAATCGGTTTGTTGAGTGCGCGCCAATATATTTGTTTATATTGTAGTGCAAAATCAATTCAAGTACATTATACATAATTGGATAAAGTGAGCGGCTACAAATTTTTATTTTTTTTAATTTAACAATTATGTTTTATTATCATTATTTTTTATTTAAATATTATATTTTATTTTTTTTCAATTTTCCAATTTTTTTTTTCTTTAATTTAACAATTATATTTTGTTTTATCTTTTTTTTAAATTTATTTAATTTTTTTTTTTTTTTGGTTTTTTTAATTAACAATAATGTTTTTGTATTACAATTTTTTATTTTTTATTTATATATATTTTTTTGTCTAATTTTTTCTGGAATTTTTGTTTCTTTAATTTAACGTTAAATTAAAAAAAAAAACAATCAATAAATTAAATTTTTTTTTTTTTTTTATATTTAAAATAAATTTTATTTATTTATTTTATGTAATTACAATCTAGTCTCCTGGACTAATGAGCAAATCGTTTCTGACTTAATTTACTAACTTAAATTAATCTATGGATTCTTCCCATTGGCGTTCCATAGTGTTTGGTAAATTGAAGTAAACCACATCTTTGTTGTGGATTTTAGATCAGCATAATGCTGCTTAAACTGATAATCACACCAGCTCAAAAGGTTTGGTTCTTTTAAGTCTGCGAACTAAATTCGTGATGCTTAGGAGCTGAGTTGCCTCAATGTTCACATTTTGGCGGAGCCTTTCTTCGTGTCTCCGTGCTTTTTCCTGGATTTCATTTAAGATGAGGTTCATTTTAAGGTCCCTATGAAGGTCATGGTTCCTGACATACCAAGGTGCATCAACGATGTTCCTTAATACCATATTCTGAAATCTTTGGATGATATTTACGTTGCTCTGTTTGGTACAACCCCAAAGCTGAATACCATACGTCCAAATCGGTTTCAATATTTGCTTATAAAGTAGAAGCTTGTTGTATGTTGATAAAGAAGAGTTCCTTCCCATCAGCCAATACATTTTTCTGTATTTAAGTCTTAGTTTAGCATCCAGGGTCATGCCGAGATACTTAGCTGTGTTCGCATGCGGTATTATTTCCTGATTTATGGTAATCGGAATATGTACGATTTATCTGTTTGTAAAGTTGATGTGAACTGATTTAGCTTCATTTAGTTTTATTCTCCATCTTCTTGTCCATTTATATATTTGAGTTATAGCTGATTGTAACTTCTGTGTTGATTCTTCGTTGCTTTTTCCAACAGCTGAGATCGCCGTATCATCTGCAAAAGTTACCACCGTGTTGTTTTCTAATGTAGGAAGATCATAAGTGTATAGTAGGTATAAAACCGGCCCTAATACACTGCCCTGTGGAACTCCTGCATTGATTTCTTTCAATTCAGAAAATGTATCATCTAACTTAATCCTGAAGAACCTATCTTTCAAGTATGATTCCAGTATCTTAACAAATTGCATTGATAGAAGATTCCTTGACTTGTGGTTAAGTCCTTCATGCCACACTCTATCAAACGCTTGTGCAACGTCTAGAAATACTGTTGAACAGACTTTTTTCTCCTCTAATGTTTTCTCAATTATACTGGTTATTCTGTGTACTTGATCAATTGTTGAGTGTTGGTTGCGAAAACCGAACTGATGATTTGGGATCAAGTTTTTACTCTCGATTATCGGATTTAATCTTTTTACCAGAAGCTTCTCAAAGAGTTTGGACATGACTGGCAATAGCGAAATTGGCCTATAAGACGATGTTATGTGCGGTGGTTTCCCAGGTTTTGGGATCATAATTACTTCTGCAATTTTCCATAAGCTTGGTACACATTTGATTTTAAATGCTGCATTTATAAGATTGGTGAGTTTCACCAGAGCTTTCCTTGGCAGTTCTTTTAAGATTTCTGCAGTAATAAGATCGTACCCAGGAGCTTTTTTCGTATTCATATTAGCTTTTATCTCACGCATGACTTCTTTTGGTGTTGTCGGTAGGACTTTGTAACATCTGCATTGTTACAAGGCAAAATTGTCTGATTATGATACGCCACTGAATATTACTGATCAATGAATCGATCGACTGTGATTGTTTTGTATAGGTATTGTGTATGGTTAGTCTTCGGATGTTTTTTTTTTTACTTCCCCTCTTATTATTGTTTTTGTTTTGCAATTTTACTGTTGCGAACATGGACCATCATACGATAAGCCTTATACAATTTCATATTGTCATTCCAATTTGTGCATCGATCTAATAAGATCCAAGCAAGTGAAAAAAATACAGAATAATTTACAATTTAAATTACCTTAAAAGTTAATATAAGTAATTTTATTTGCATAAATTAAGTGTAATTGTCGGGATAAATTATAATCAAACGGGATTTTACATCTTTTTATTGGCGGAAAAAGGTAAACTATAACTTAATTAATAACTTTTTTCAAAGCTTTTACGGTTCTTAAATTTACAAATTTTCATTTTTTTGTTTTTATATAAAGTCGTGGTAAAGTTTTACAAACCCACCCGCAAGCAGCAAAACGTAAAAAAAATGAAAAAATAAGAAAAACTCGAAGCGGATAAATCGTGCGGTCACGAATTCGAGAAAAGCTTTCGCGACTTTTCCGCCATTATATTAAAGAAATAATTTAATTAATTAAATTAAACTTTAACTGCCGTTGCGAAACATTTGGTACCATTTACCAAACAACCGGTTAATTCGTGGAACAGCTTAGGAGGGAAAAAGATAAAATCATCCGATCTACATCGCGCGGTTAAATTGAAAATGCGCGCTACCTAGTCAGGGTACTACTACTTAGTGAACTTAGTGCAAAAATATTAAAAATCAAAATAAAATCATAAGAAAAAAAAAAAAAAAACCTAAAAGAAATGATTTATTGTTTGTAGTGTTAAGAATGTGCCATTGTGTAATTCATTAATAATTATAATTAAATGATGAATCCCTTCTGGATATAGTTCTGTTAGTTTTAAGATAATTTTTTTTTATGTACAATATTTCTGTACAATTATAAACGGTATTAATCTGCGAACGTCAAAGCCATGGTTTTGGATTCAAAGCAGCTGATGTAAGTGTTTAAACATGATATCTTTTTCTAATTAATTAAATTATTAATTATTTTTATTTTTAAATAATTAAAACATTTCTTTATCTAATTTTGATTGATTCATTAATATTTGATGTTTATACATTTCGTACATATATAAATTAATTCAGAGTATCTATACAAAACAATTTCAGTGTTTATTTGGGTTACAGTACGTCTTAGTATTACGTATAGATTTCTGTGTCTCAATTATTATGATACGTTTAATAAATTATATTCAGTGTCCAGTATAAATCCACATATTTTTTTTTATTTTTTTTCCATATTATGTTGTAAAGAATAGTGACAAAATGTGCTAAACAAACAACCTAAGTTTTGGGTGATGAAGACAAATGACGCTGGGCGTGCAATAACATATACAGAAGCACGGGGTGGGAATATGTACTAATGCAATGGCATTAAAGTGCAAAAGTGAACTGTGATCTGTGATAAACAAAGTGTAGACCAAAGATGTGATATTGAAATATTATATATATTATTACAATGAAATGATTGGCATGATCGCCATTAAATGATATATTTATTTAAATTTGATATTGACTATTTGTAGTTGATTAATTAATTATTATTATGTGAAGAAGTGCCAAGGTGAAGAGTGGCCTACGCTTCTTAACGCAATTTCTTGCGTCGACTAAAGCGCCCTTTTGGCCCTCGCCATTTACCCACCTTATATTGCAAAGTTAATTGCAACTTGGTTTCAGCGGGGTGGCTCCTTGTTTTAAGAACAAACTAATTAATTTAGTTGATCACTCAACTAGATCCAAATTTATTCTTTTCTTCGTTTACAAAATTTTACAGTTTATATACTTAAATTTAATGTGTAATTTATTCTCTGATTGAAATTTACTTTACTTATTAATTTGTTTAATTGACAAAATTTATATTCAATATTAAAATAATCAATCAGCGCATTTACAATTTATTACACTAACAATTGTATTTGCACGCGTTTAATTTTATTACATTGATTACAACAATAACTTCTTTGTACACGCGCTTATTGAAATGAAATGTATGATTATATTTCAACATTGCTGATTCATATTTTACTATCACTAATTACACTAACAAATAATATACTATTTATATTTCCAATTACAAACGATTGGAATGCGTTTGTTTATTTACTATATGAGAAATGTAATATGTCATTACACCCTTCTCCTTTTGGAAAAAAAAAATTTTATATTTTTTTTTTTTTTTTTGTTAATTTGTAATTTTTAGTTTTAATCTATTATTATGTATTTCTTTTATTCTACCATTAATATCTAATACAGAGTTTACACCTTTCCTTTCTATTATTTTATATGGTCCTAAATATGGACTTTCATATTTTCTTCTATCTTCTTTCTTTATGTATACAAAATCACCTATTTTTAAATCAATACTTTGAACATTTTTATCTGTTTGTTCTTTTCTATTTATTTTAGCTATATTTAGTAATTCTTTTGCTTTTTTGTGAGCGATTTTTAATCTTAATTTTAATTCTTCAACATAATTTTCTATATTATAAATTGGTTCTTCATTATTTAATGTCTCGTTAGGTAACACACATAATTTACCAAAAATTAATTCAAAAGGAGAGTATCCTGTATCCGTATGTGGAGTTGTATTATATGCAAATACATAATACGGTATCCAAATATCCCAATCATAATCTGTTGTGAAAGATAACAAATATTCATTTAGTACTCTATGATTCCTTTCTAGTGATCCTAACGTCTCATGATGATAAGGTGTTGATTTTATATGTTCAATTTTCAATAATTCACAAATATTTTTCATTAATTCATTTATATACTCAGTCCCTAAATCTGTTTTGAGTTTCTTAAAAATTCCGTATTTTAAAATAAATTTTTCTACTAATACCTTTGCTATCGTTTTAGCTTCTTTATTTTCTATTGGGAAAGCTTGAATGTATTTAGTTAGTTCACATTGTATTGTTAATATGTACCTAAAGTCGTTTGATATTTTTAATGGTCCTACTGTGTCTATAGCTACTACTTCAAAACTATTTGTTGGTGTGTCCGTAATCATTAAAGGTTCTCTAATTTTTCTAATCTGCTTATTTCTTGCACATTTATCACATTTTCTGACATAATCTTTTACCATTTTATTCATATTTTTCCATATATATCTTTGTTTTAATTTGCTAACTAATCTTTTGACTCCTGAATGCCCTCCGTGGGGTGAATTGTGATACTCATCTATCAATTCTTTCATTTTATTTTCATCATTTATTTTTTGTTGCGCTTTATATATTATTATATTTATACTGGTTTGCTTATTATCATTTATCATTTTTGCATGCATTTTATTATATTTCTCTTTAAATTCACTTTTATTTATGTATTCGAATACTTTATCTTCACTTGCAAGTGCTAATTCTTGAATTCCTGAATCTTTCATCTTGAATATTAGTTTCTCCAAGGTCAAATCTAATTCTGAGTATGGATTATCACTAATTTCTGCAATTACTTTTCTAGGAATTTTATTTCTATATTCAATATTTATTTGCAAACCTTTATTATATCTGGAGTCTTTTAATTTATTTTCTACTTTTTCATCATTTATTTCTTTAGCATTGGTTTCTTTATCATTGGGTACCCTTTTATTATTTATGTTAGCTGTTTGTTCAAATTTTAACCTAACCGCGTTCTTTATATCTGCTATAGAAGTACTGTCCCAAATATGCATATGGCCATACTGCGTAGATGGTTCTGTTTCTTCCAATGTTTGCTTGGTTTTATTTTCCTGTTTTCTTCTAGTTTCACTTCTTCTAAGTGAAATATGTCAGAATATTCTTTGCAGATCTCTATTATACTTTGTTTAGCTATATTATCAATATTATCTAATTTTAATTGCTTTATAAACTTTTTTATTCTCTCCTTTGTATTTATTATTTCATTTGCTTTAAATCTTAAAATATTATATTCTCTTAATGGTTTAATTTTTGGTTTTAATTTTTCTATAACAATCTCTTCATCCGTTGTGTTTAAAAATTTTAGATGCATTATACCTTTTGCAGGTACAATCGTATTTGCTATATAAACACCTTGTTGAATTTCTTGATTAAAGATTACAGAATCTTCTTGTATCGGTAGTTCAATTGCGGCTATCATTTCAGTTCTAGGGGGAATAGTTATCTTTGAGTGTTTTGGTAATTTAGTCTTCATTGGTATAGTTATGTTCATACCATCTTTAAAAATAGTCATCGTAAATGTTTCATAATCAATTTTGCAAAGATGTTTCATTAAAAAATCTCTACCTAAAATTCCATCTGTTAGTATTGGGACAGTGTTTGGTACGATTTGGAAAGTTTGAGCTGTCCAGTGATCTCCTATTCCTAAGTTTATTGTTTTTGATCCTAGAGTCACAATTTCTGTTTCTGATATCCCAGTTAATTTGTATAAGTTATCATTTTCATAGCTGTCATTAAATTGTAAGTTGTTAATTTTGCAAAGTGATACGTCTGCACCTGTATCTATTAAAAATTTTAACCTATTGTTATTTATGTCTGTATTTACTTCAATGTAGTTTGTAAGATTTTTATTTATACCATAATATGTTTTTATTGTAATATTCCTTTGATTCGTATAATCCGGACACTGTCTTTTCTTTGATAATCTATGGTTTAGGGCCCCGATGGCCCTTCCTCGTTTCCCGACACATAATGTACATTTCTAGTTTTATTATTATAATTTGGTTTATAACCTATATTTCTATTACGACCATTAAATGAATTATTGTTGTTGTTTACTTGGTATTTATTATAATTATGGTTTTGTTGAAAATTTCTGTACCTATTATAATTAAATCTATATCTACCTTGATTATTCCTTCCTCTATCTGTATTAAACCTACCTCTGTAATTTCTGTTATTATTTATTATATTTATATTTAAACCTTGCATACTTTGCTGCAAGCTAATCTCTTGTGCTATTTTCTGAGCATCTAATAAATTATCTGGCCTAGCTGCCATTACTGTGGTTCTCAGGGGCTCATTTAGCCCTTTTTTGAAAGCACTAAGAGCTGTTTGCTCGTTAATCACTCTTATAATTTTAGCGTGCTCATCGCCCTGCTCTCTTATTTGTATATTGTTCAATTCCGCCAGCAAAGTGTCTATTTGCTGAGCAAATTTTTCTACAGAAAATTGGTTTTGTTTTATACTTGAAAATTCAGACAAAATTTGTAAAACTGTTTTTGTCTTGAGGAAGCTCTTTAAAAATATTTTTTTAAATGTTTCGATATCTTTTATTTCACCAAGCCCAGATACCTTGGCTTTAACTGCATCCGATGTTCGAGTTTTTATTACAAAGCTTATCAATTTAATTTGTTCTTCAGTTTTAATTGTGTTTGCTAAGTATTCCACTAGATTTACAAAATTGTTCACCTCTTGAACTTTACCAGTGAACTCTGGTATAATTTTAAACGCTAACGAAATATCAAATAATGCCATTGTTTCTATACCTATATATTCTTTGATTCTCTTTAAGTTTTTATATATTTTTATACCTTCTTCTAAAAATTTAGGATTACTCTTTATTATATTTTTTAATGACTCTTCTAATTCTGTTATTTGCTTTGTTTTAAGCTTTATATAATTATCACTATATTTTCTATTTGGACTTTTTCTTAAATTTACTAATAATTCTATTACTATTTTCTTAATATTTTCTAATTTAATTTCATCTTTCATGTTATGCTTTAAACATTTCAATATATTTTTTTTTTTTTTTCTATTTAATTAATCTGTTTATAATTACATAAATTAATTTTTTATTTATTAAGATTATATTAATTACATCGATTCATATTATTTTTTATTTTTACTTATGCTTTACTTATTTCTGTGTTTACATGTTTCTTTATTCTCCTTTTCAATATTTTTTTTTTTTTTATTATAATTAAAAGAATTATAAAGGTTACTACTTGGTTTATTATTACTGTTTCTATTAATGTTAATTCTTTTTCTTCACTATCTTTTGATGATCTAGAATCTGCTGCATTTTGTGCAATTATTATCTCTTTTTCTGGTTTTGCAGGTTGACTACCCATTTTTAAATAATATTTTACTTAATTAATTACAAATATTTTTATTTGAAGTTTTTGATTTTTTAAATACTATGTGACTTAATTAATTACAAATATTGTAGTTTTATTTGACTTTCTTTTGATTTTTGATTTTTTTAATTTTTCCTCCACGTTTAGTTTTCTTTATCGTCTGCCTCTGCCTGTACTCTTCTAAAGTAATCCTCTTTTTGGCTGCATTCACTTTTATGTAGTCCTCCGTAAAGTACTGCTTCTGTTGTGTTGCCATTGAATCTGCTCGTCAGAGATCTGGTCCATTTGCAAGATCGCCATGAAATATTATATATATTATTACAATGAAATGATTGGCATGATCGCCATTAAATGATATATTTATTTAAATTTGATATTGACTATTTGTAGTTGATTAATTAATTATTATTATGTGAAGAAGTGCCAAGGTGAAGAGTGGCCTACGCTTCTTAACGCAATTTCTTGCGTCGACTAAAGCGCCCTTTTGGCCCTCGCCATTTACCCACCTTATATTGCAAAGTTAATTGCAACTTGGTTTCAGCGGGGTGGCTCCTTGTTTTAAGAACAAACTAATTAATTTAGTTGATCACTCAACTAGATCCAAATTTATTCTTTTCTTCGTTTACAAAATTTTACAGTTTATATACTTAAATTTAATGTGTAATTTATTCTCTGATTGAAATTTACTTTACTTATTAATTTGTTTAATTGACAAAATTTATATTCAATATTAAAATAATCAATCAGCGCATTTACAATTTATTACACTAACAATTGTATTTGCACGCGTTTAATTTTATTACATTGATTACAACAATAACTTCTTTGTACACGCGCTTATTGAAATGAAATGTATGATTATATTTCAACATTGCTGATTCATATTTTACTATCACTAATTACACTAACAAATAATATACTATTTATATTTCCAATTACAAACGATTGGAATGCGTTTGTTTATTTACTATATGAGAAATGTAATATGTCATTACAATATTCTTTTATTCCGTTCGTTAAAATTTTTCGTTTCCGTAATTATTTATTTTTATTTGTCGCTTTACTTAAGGGTTGATGCTAGGGTACCGCCCTGCAGCACTATCTAGCTCTAAGCAGTTTTGATGACAAGAACCACCCCCCCTTCTCACTGTAGTGATAGCCGGCAAATGTGCTGCGTCATCAACATTCAGCTGCTAGAGATTTTGTTAACGGCTTTTTAATGATAACTCTCGCTTGTTTTTCATAGCGTAACCCAAAATTAAAAGCGAGCCGTTACAACTTCTTTACTTTCTTGCACAGCTTGTTCAGTTATTATCTCGGCTTCCAACGTCTGGTCTTCATGTGGCTGGAATATTTTTTCGAGGTGTTCGGCAAATTCTCGAGCTTTGTCTTCATTATTTCTAGCCCATTTCTCACCTGCTATTTTTATTGGGGGAATCTGCATTATTGGTCTTTTGATTCTTTTGGTTGCTTTCCAAAGAGAATAATCAGTACTGTTATCATTAGTTAATTTTCTTAAATAGTTGCTGATTGATTCATCTTTCAATTCTTTGATCTCTCTTCTTAATTGTTGAGTGAGATTGTTCAAATGAGTTTTATCTTGGGGGGCCCTTGTTTGTTGCCATACTCTTCTCGCTCTTCTTTTTTCTGCGAGGAGTTCCCTAATTTCTATAGGGTAGTTGTTTCCCTTGATTTTCGTGTTTTAATTTCAGGAGTATTTTCCCAAGCTGATTGCTGTATATCTTTTACAAATTTGTGAACTTCTTTGTCTAATTGTTCTTCAGTCTTTAATGGAACCATTAAGTTAATTTTTTCTTCTAGCGATAGTCTAAAGCATACCCAATTAGTGTGATTATTTACTAGGAAAGGGTTTCTTTCTTTCTGAATGATTTTTTCACTTAACGTTAGAAGTATTGGTGAATGATCAGAGTTCATGTCGTGGCTTTCATCTACTTGTACATAATTTACAGATATGTTCTTTATTATAAAGAAATCAATCAGATCTGGTACTTTGTTTGGATCAGTTGGCCAGTAGGTTGGTTTTCCAGTTGAGAGGGCTTCACAACTGTATTTTCTGATAGCTTTTAGGAGTTCTTTACCCTTAGTCGTTGTTAATCTGGATCCCCAGTGGACATTTTTTGCATTAAAGTCTCCTCCAAGTACAAATCGTTTTCCTAATTTACTGAGGAACTCGAGATAACCTTTTTCTTTTCTTGAGTGCTTCGGTGGGCAGTAAATACTAGCAATACAAATAGAACTACTTTTGGATTTGACAATAACAGCAGTTGCTTGTATTCTTCCGTTTCATATTTTAACTCCTCATAGTGATGAATACTATTTCTAATTATAACAGCACTACCTCCTTTAGCAGTGTTTCCAGGGTGAATAGTGTGATATATTTGATAATTTTTAAATTTAATGTTTGATTGTCTAGTGAAGTGTGTTTCCGTGATGAGACATACATCGATTTTTTCTGTGTCCACGACCACTTGCAGTTCTTGTTGATGTTGCATCAGTCCATTGGCATTCCAACATAAGATTCTAAGATCTTTGGCCATTTTTCTGTTTAGGAATGGCTCCCTTAGTACTGTACTCTAGTTTCTGAATTCGCTCATCAAATGTATTTAGTCTGCTTAACATTTATTTAAGTGTTTGACTTAAATCGTCATTTTGAGCAGTTTTTCCTGGATTTCCGTTGCTCATCATTACTTGAGCATAAGTAATTTTACCAAATTGTCCTTGAGTAATTCCCGACACTGTACGATTTACTTCGGGTCGGTTCATCTTAACCGCTTGTTTCCTGAATGAACTTCGATTTTTAGCAATCACGTTCTTATTTTTGATATTTTGCAGTTCAATAGCAACGCTGCATCCTCTGTAGTTAGCCGGATGGTTTTCTCCACAGTGAACGCATTTAGGTTGAACATTTTGGGCTTTTACACAATCTTTGGTATGATGTTTACCTAAACATTTGACACACCTAGGTTCCATGTTGCAATATTTTTATGTATGTCCATAGGCTTGACATTGTTTACTAGATTGTGGCATAAGCTTAGGTCTTCTTAGAAGCTGAATAACCACTTTGCACCCCAAGTTGTACTTAATTTGATAAATTTTTTCGATATCTTCATCAGCATTGAAGGTCAACATAAACATATTGAGAGGTACTTTGCCTCTCCGTTTTAGCTTAATCGATGCTTCAGTTGCCTTAAATCCTTTTGGTTTCAGGCCATCAATTGTTTTGTCTGGTTTACACGTAGAGTGTAAGTTTTTAGCCATGACCCTAATTGGTCTGGTTTGTTTATCTTCAAACGTGTGCCAAGCACGTTTTTCTTCATTTAACATTTTTGTCATTTTTCTGTATGTTTCAGCATCTTTTCTCCCACCTTTAACTCTAATCCACTAATAAATTAAATAAAATTAAAAAAATTAAAAAAATCAAATAAAATAAAGATATAAATAAAAAGTAACAGTAACAAAACATAATCGTTTAATATTAAAACAAATATAATATGTAAATAAATAAAAACTAAAAAATAATAATAATAAATAACAAAAAAAAAAAAAAAATAATTAAAAAAAAAAAAAAAAAAATATAAAAGAAAATATATAAATAAAAAATAACAATATCAAAACTTGTGAAACTAAAAATAAAAAAAAAAAAAAAAATATTTATAAATAAAAAATAAATTTAAAAAAAAAACATTTAAAAAAAAAATAAGAAATATATAAATAAATAAATAAAAAGTACAACAAAATATAATTGTTAAATTAAATAAAAAAAAAAAATTTAAAAAAAAGTAAAACAAAATATAATTGTTAAATTAAATAAAAAAAAAAAAATTTAAAAATAAAAACAAATAAAAATAATATAAAATATATAAATAAAAAATAATAACAACAAAACATAATTAATTATGTTTTGTTATTATTATTTTTTATTTATATATTTTATATTACAAATTTTTATTTTTCAAAAAATTTTTTTTTATTTAATTTAACAATTACATTTTGTTTTATTTTTTTTTTTTTTTATTTATACTATATTACATATGTATTTCTTTTTTCTATTTTTTAATTTGTTTTTTTTTTTAAATAACAATTTTGTTTTATTATTATTATTTTTTATTTATATATTTTTTTTTTTTTGGTTTTGTATTTTCTTTTTTTTAGTTTAACAATTATGTTTGGTTATTAGTATTTATAATTTATATATTTTATTTTATTTGTCTTTTTTTATAATTTAACAATTATATTTTGTTTTATTATTTATTCGTTTTTTTGTTTTTTAAATAACAATTATGGTTTGTTATTAGTATTTTTTTTGTTTTTTATTTATATAAATATTTTTTTTTTAAATTATGTATTATTAATAAGTCTTTGTAAAATACTGATTTAAAGTAACTACAAATAATAAAAATAAAATAATTACAAAATGAACCATCTTTGTGTGAAATTGAGTCAATAAAAATTAAACGTAGTCTTAATTCACAGTTTGTAATTAATTTTATCCACAAAATCACAAAATATTTTATATTCTTCCATTTTCTGAACCTTTAGGATATTTAATAGGGACTTTCTGTACAAAAGTGGGAAATTATTTCTTATATTGTTAGGCATGATACAATTGTTAATAATATGTTCATTGTCTTCAACGGTGTTGCTCGTTGAATTCCTTTTGGGTCTTGAAATCTTACAATTAGATGTAATTTCAAGACCCAAAAGGAATTTACATTTTTTGTTAACTTTATGACCCGTGATTAGTCTGTAAATTAATTTGGTTTGACAGGATGTGAAATTAGGATTTTTAAAAAGGAAAGATGATCTTGGAGAAGGACAGATTTGTTTATAAAACTGACCACATGAACTACACATCGATGTGTAAATTTCCTTCCATTTATTACTCATACATCTGGAGATATTATTAATTAGGTCTGTAAGGGCAGGTTCATAATGAAGAAAATGAGTAGGAGAAAAGCTGCTTTTTGAGCTAAACTATCTGCTAGAGTATTTCGTTTTAAGCCACAGTGACCAGGGAGCCAATGAATAACAAAATTTTTAATTAGAATATGGCCGGCAGTGTAAATAATTTGATTTTTAATAAATAATTTTTTTTAGTGCCTATTTGTTATGTGTGAAGGAGCCATTTTTAAGGAAATACAAGAGCTTTGAGAGACAGTAATGATGATAATATTATTGTTTTTAATAATTAGTGCTATGGTAATTTCATTTTTGATAGTAATTGTTTCGATATTTTTAATATCATTAGGGTTATTTAGTTGGATAGCAAGTTTCCAATTTTTATCCTCGACGAAAATTTCAATTCCAGCTTCAGTACCATCTGTGAAAATTTTGTAAAGTTACTATACTATATTTATTAATATAAGCCATAGGTAACGCATATTGTTCAGAATGGTCATAAGATTTTTGTTTGTATTTCCTTAGTGGCGGGTAAATCTGATTTTGACAGTTGCTATTAAAATAATTTGTAATAATATTAATTAGGTTATGATTAATGGAAACTACTTGTTTAATAATTTTATATGAGATTTTATCACATCCTGGAGCAGTATTACTAAAGTTTTTAATAATGTTAAGAATTTGAGTGTTTTTAAACTCCGCGGGATTAATATTAGGATTGAGGTTATTAGAAAAATTAGGAGAGGAGTCAAAGGAGAAAACAAAATTATAATTTAAAAAATTATTCGTTAGTATGGAATCTTCTAAAATTCTGTAGTTGGATTGTTTTCTATTTTGAATTTTCATCGAACAATTTCTCATCAAAAAAATATTCCAAGTCTTTTTCTTCTCTCTTCTGATTGTTAATTTAAGTTTTTGTACAGATTTTTTTAATTCAATAGCGGTAAAAATGTTTTTGTTTAAATTATATATTAGTTGTTTGTGATTTTTCATGTTCCATACATTGTCTCTGTATATGATGACTCAACCATGGTTTTGGTTTGAAAGTATTTTTTACTTGTGATAATAGAGGTTTTTTCGGAAAATAATTTTTCTACATGTTCTTCAACATTATACATTTGTCATTAATAGTTTGTGTTGTGTTTTTTTTTTTTTTTTTTTTTTTTGCTAATAGTTTAGTTTGAACACAAAGTCCAGTGCTGAAGAATTATTTCTGAAAAAATTTTGTCTCGTATGAGAACCGTCATTGAATAAAAAAACGTTATTAGCAGTGATTATATCTGCAATTTTATCACCCACTCTGTCGTAAGTAGGGGTTAATGAACTATCCTAAAGACTATTAGGGATATTTATATCTCTAGCTATTACATTTTGAATAATAAGATGTTCAAATTCGTTAATGACATCCTGAGGTCTACTATTAACAGAAGTATTATAAAAAGAGATGATATTAAAATCAAGATTTTTGAATTTGAGGTTAATTTTAAAGGGTCGAAAATTTAAATCAATAATACTCCAGGAAATTTTTTACGTATTAAAAAACCTACACCGCCAAAACCATCTAGTCTGTCTTCTGTAATAAGATTGTAATTGTTAAAAGATAAATTGCTATTTGGACTTGTCTAGGTTTCGACAGAACACAAAAATCAGTACACTATTTTTATTTTTTCGACACAAAAAATCAGTACACTATTTTTAAAAACTAAAATATGTTATACAATAGTAAAGTAATAATTAATTTAAAATATAAAAGTCAGAAATTATTGACAAAATAACTTAAAAAGTAATAAGAATGTTAAATTAAAAAGGATGGAATTAGGTAGCTTCCGTGATCATAAACGATCAATATTGGAAAGCCGCTATCATAAGCTAAGATAATAGTTAATGATTGTTGTTGGGTACAACAAATAAAAGAAGGGAAAAAATAAAAAAATAAATTTACAAAATAGCTAGCATATTCAATTTATCGTCATTCATCAAACTAAAACTGTAAACAAAGATTCAATGTCAGTAATATTAAACAACCAATTCTTCATTTCATTTAAAAATTTAGACGTAACGGTAATTCATTTGATGTTTAGAGGCAACTTATTAAAAATTACTGGTGCTGCAGATATATACAATTTTCTGAAATGTTCTTTCTTGAGAATGGAATATTCACAATTATTCAAAGTCCATAAGTTATATCTCGTAATTTTTACTCTACGATTACCCCTACGAAGAAAGAACATAATTAATACCTTAAAAACATATAAATATCTTAACGGTAAAATCTTTGGTGCTTTAAATAAAGGCAAAGCAGATGTTATGCGCGGTTTCTTTAAAATTATGTGAATGGACGCGTTTTGCACAAATAGCAGCGGTTGAAGAGATGTCGAATAAACACCACCCCAAACAATTATAGCATATTGTAGCTTGGACTGAATTAGGCTGTAGTAAAATTGTAGTAGAGCTGACACGGAACAAAGCATGCGAAGAATATATAATTTTCTATTACAAGCGAAAATGTAATGTTGAAGATTTTCAATATGTTTTTTCAAACCAAGTCTTGTATCTAACGTAACTCCTAAATATTTAAAGTTATCGACAATTTCAATATAGCTACATTCATTCGAGCAACTGGATAATTCAGCTGAGACATTGTTAGTTTTATAGTTCATACATTCAGTAGAATGGTAAATAATTTCAAAATTTATCTCTATAGGACCATATAATTTAAAAAACATTACTATTGATTTTCTGCTTAGAACCATAAATTGGAAATCCAACCATTTCCCTAAAATTAAAAGGTCGTAATTGATTTGATGGGCAATTAACTGGTTTGATGCTCCTCTACAAGTAAGTGCAATGTAATCGGCAAAACCAATCATATATCCTTTCAAGTCTAAAAAAAAATAAGGAATTAATATGCACTAAAAATAATATGGGACCAAAAACTGAACCCTGAGGAACGCCGCAGTAGATCATTCTAAAACTGCTATATTTCCCGCAAATTTTTACAGTTTGCTTTATGTTCATAAGATAAGACCAGAACCAATCATTAGCTCTGCCTCGAATACCAGCACAATTTAACTTGTACAATAAAAGCTCATGATCAACCGTGTCGAAAGCTTTTGTTAAATCAATGAAGTTAGCCGCCGAATTAAGGTTATCATTAAGTGAATCAATTGTAGTACTCAGAAAATCATTTAAGGCAGTTTCAGTGCTACGTCCTTCTCTAAATCCATATTGTTTATTTGAGAAAAATGATCTCTCGTTTAGAAAAAGTAGTAGTTTGGTTTTAACCCTGCATCACTAACGCATGGGTCCAATGGACCCAATTTAGAATGACGTTAAGAAAAATAAATGTTCTTTAATTGAAACAAACTTCATACCAAAATGTAATCTATATTTAGGTATTTCCCCACTTTTAATTATACATTTCAGTTTTGTTTTGTCAGTCATTCAGTGAACAGTAGAGCATTGAAAAAGTGTTTGGGTCATTTGGACCCACGTTAGTATTGAGAATGCAAAGTGAAATATTTTACGAAATACCTATTTTTTATTTGATTTTTTTGTGATAAAATGAACTATAATTTTAATTTTTTATTGTAATTTTTTGGAAATAAATTTGAATGATATTTTTATTTTTTTTATATTGTAGTCTTAATAAATTTACTAAAAACCTATAAATTTACCGTTTAAATACCAAGATTTCTCTGTAAATCGAGTTTTAAGACATGGGTCCAATGGACCCAAGGTTAGTTTTCATGTTCCATAAAATAGCGTTAGTGATGCAGGGTTAATACATTTTTCAAATATTTTTGAAAAAACTGAAAGTAATGATATGGGCCTATGATTGGTTAACTCTGATTTGTTACCACTTTTGAACAATGGTACCACTAAAGCAATTTTTAAGCAATCTGGAAGAATGCTACAATCAAGGCTGAGATTAAAGATAAGTACCAACATATAAGCAATAGATGGTGCAATTTGTTTGATTAAAGAATTACTTAAATTATCAATGCCAGATGATTTGGAATTATCCAAACTATTGATATAATTCAAAATTTCAGACGTGGATATTGGTGAAAAGAAAAATGTTTTAGACTCAAAATTAGGTTTTAGCAAGTTACCATCTCTATTTGGTACATACATATAATGTACTAGAGATTTTTGAATTGAGGTTGATGGAAACATCAACAAAATATTCATTAAAAGCGTTTGCTATGTCAAGTGACTCAGTTAGTACAACACCATTGGTATCTAATATTTCAGAAATTGGTTGAAATGATTTCTGCTTACCAACAATTTCATCCAATAAACGCCATTGACTTTTTAAATCTTTTTTAGAATGCTGAAATTTATTTTGATAGTATTGTTCTTTTGTGGTTGCTATATCTAACTTAATTTTCCTCTGAAGGAATTTTACTCTATTCTGAAGTTTAATATTATTTTTATGTTTATTAGCAATTAGAAGCAATCTATTTTTGACTTTTAGACTTTTCAGAAGGCTATTAGATATCCAGCACTTAATTTTCCTATCTTTCAAAAGTATTTTGACAGAATAAGATGATTGTTAAATTTTACCAGTGATATTATTTATAAATTTGTTTAACATCTCATTAGGAACGCCTAGCAACATTATTAAATGTTGGTCCTGCACTAACAAGGAATTTTTGATATTATTCGAAAACATATCAATTTTTAATGAAATTAAATTTTGGTCGGATAAATGTAAGTCACAAACCTCAGCTTAAAGATATAATTTTGATAGAGGTTTCGTTCTAACAAAAATATGGTCAATACAAGTAGCTGTCAGTTTAGTAATTCGAGTAGCCTTATTTATTAGAGAATTTGAACCAAAGCTGGACATCATTGATAAATATTGATTAACATCATTAAATTCCGAAATAGACTTTAAAATGTTTATTTTAAAGTCGCCCAGTATAAATAAATTTTTTGAGTTATTAACACTTAAATAGTTTGCGAACTCCATAATAAAATCACTGATTGAGTGGAAATTAAAACAGTATACGCAAACCACACAGATTACTTTAGAATTTAAACTAAAGTTTAATTGCAAAATATCAGCTGTAACCAAATTTTTAAAGGAAAACCTTTTTTCACATAAGCAACTATACCACCAGGTGAATAATTGTTGTTACAACCATCAACTATTTCAAAATTAATAAGTTTATAAGAATTTACCTCATCACTTGTTATCCAAATTTCGGAGAAGAATAAAATATCAGGTAAAATTTTGTATGACGCAAAATGAGCAAAAATTGAATCACTGTTTTTACGAAGACTTACGCGCATTTTGATGTATGATCCAAAAGAAATTTTTATTATCAGAGCTAGATGATGATGCTGGATTTACAAATGAACATGCTTGACCTTGTACTAAATTAGTTACATTGATCATTAAAATTAAGCATTAAACTAAAATTATTTTAACTTATCAAGGTCATTCATGTCACTTATAACAATCACATCACCTCCATCCATTTTTCTTAGTAATATTCTTGAGTTTCGGATCCAAAGATATGTATATCCCTTTTCTTCTTTAACCGTTTTAGCATGTAGGAATAGTTGTCTTCTGTAAAAACTTAAACTTTCATTTACATAAATCAAGCCGTTAGAATTTAAACCACAACTTGCAGCCGCTAAGCGTTTGTTCTTCCTCTTTGCTTCAAGAATTTTATGTTTCACCTGACGGCGGCAAAATTTGACACAAATAACATTAGATGGCTTCCCATTTGACGTCTTTCTTTTATAAGCATAGTCGATTTCGAGTTCACTAATCGCTAGATTCAGTCTTTTGTTGGTAATGATACAGTAAATCTTTATTAATTAATGATACAGTAGATCGTTATTACTATCCGAACTGCCAATGTTAATTTGTAAAACTTTGAGAGAAAACATAATGAATGAGAGAATAAAATAAAACAAAAACTGGAAGAAAAAAAAACAGTTTATTTTTTAACAAATTTATCTTACTTAATTTTGAGCGAATCAGTAGCAGAATTTTTATTAAAACCATCAGAATTATTTGGAAGTGATTCATCGTCATTAAAAACTGAATCTCTTGCATATATTTAATTTTTTAGCTCGTTCACTAGGTCAGTTAGATTTTAATTTTTCTAGACTGCGGATTCATTAAATTATTATTAGACCAGGGTGGTCATTTTGTGGTGCTATATCACATTTGGTGATAAAACTGTGATAAACTGACATTTGTCCTAGCTTACTGCGGTCCCATCTTGGATGAACAACGTCACGTCGTATAATGATTTGAATGAAAATGACCACAATATCTTCCGTCTTACTTCTACAAGTGGAAAAAATTGTTTATTTTGTTGTTTAATTTTTTTTTACATGGAGTTTAGTTAAAACACCTCTAATCAAAATTTCAAAAAATGAATGAAATTTACATTGACGCTAATGATAAATAAATGATATTTATTAACAAAATAATCATTTATCTATTATTGAAATAAAATTAATAGATTATTGTTAAATTTACAGGAAAACGGAATATAAAAATCAACAATTATTTTAGTTTTGTGTAGTAAATTGTATGTTAAAAGAACCATTCTAGTAGCCTAGAATAACAAATTTCACAAAAACAATCATCCTCCTAATAGAAATGGACAAAAAATTAGCAATTCTTAAACGAAAATCAACATAAACCATCTGACATAACCTCATAAAATGCAAATAATGGTCGGTGTTTAACCATGAAATTCTAATATACCAAAGGGTTTTCTATAGTTATGTTAACTTAAAAATATAATAATTAGTCTTTTGTTAATCAACAATTTTGGTTTGCAGTTCGTATCACAGTAATTTTCATTCATTTTTTTTAAATTTTAAATAAATTTTTTATATCAAACTACATTGAGTTTGATCGAAAGCAACTAAAGTTTTAAAAAAAATGAATCAAAATTACTGTGATACGAACTGCAAACCAAAATTGTTGATTAACAAAAGACTAATTATTATATTTTTAAGTTAACATAACTATAGAAAACCCTTTGGTATATTAGAATTTCATGTTTAAACACCGACCATTATTTGCATTTTGTGAGGTTATGTCAGATGGTTTATGTTGATTTTCGTTTAAGAATTGCTTATTTTTTGTCCATTTCTGTTAGAAGGAGGATGACTGTTTTTGGGAAATTTTTTATTCTAGGCTACTAGAATGGTTCTTTTAACATACAATTTAATACACAAAACTAAAATATTTGTTGATTTTTATATTACATAGTAACATAAAAATCAACAATTGAGGTTACGTGTCAAATCATCACTTTGATTCATTGCTTTCCCCTTAAAAATCATTTTGCGGTGTTGTCATTTTGTGGTAATATCATTGAGGAAGGACTTTAAATAGAGAGAGATTTTGTATGGCTAAAATATGTAATGAAAAATAATTTCTGTTTCGTTTGGAGATTTTAGTTGTGATATTATGAAAGGAATATATAAATTTTAATTGCCTCTTTCTATTCCTCATGTTTCCTATCCCCATATTATTATAAATGAACACAATGGAAAATTGAAAGGCGGTGCTTAATATTTCATTCTTTCTTCTTTGTATATGTAACAAACAAAAAATCGAACACAAATGCTAGATCAATACCAACAAAAATGTTCAAAGCATTACCAAAATTTTAATACCTTAAAAAAATTCGAAAAAAAGGAAGTTAACATAAACACAATAATATTTTGTAAACAATGATTTTGGGTTAGTATGTATTTTTTTTATGCATGCGATATTTTTAGACTAGAAAGGAAAGAGGAAAACAGTTGATTTCAATTTTATCGTTTATAAATCGTATATGTATTGTTTTACTGTTGGTAGAAGAATAGAAAAAACCAAATACTGTATTTAAAAATAATAAAAACGCGAAGCTGAAATAAGAACATTTAGTATAGTGAAATTTAAAATTCGTCACCTTGCGAATAGGTATATTCATAATACAAAATTTTTTGTATTTTGTGTTTTTTCAATTTCGTTATACGAATATTCGTCCATTTTTGAATATAAGGATTATTAATACATTCTGTATAGTATTTAAATTCGTTCTCTGCCAAAATGATACAATCAGTGATGACACCAAATTGTCTTAATTACTCGTACCATTAAGAAAAAAAGAAACAAAAAATTCGAGGCGGCTAAAATAACAACTAAAAAATTACCGAATAAAAACCATATTCGTATATACATACATACATATGAATTTCTTCTGCTTTTTTTGTTTTTTTTAGATTTTATCCGTATTGGAGGGCAACATTTTTTTCCGTTTTAATATTTTTTGTATGGATTTTGTTAACCCAGTGAATGCCATTTATGTAATTTGCAAGTTAGTTTAAAATTGCGCTGGCAAGTTAGCTGTTAACGTGGTAATAAAAAGATTATAAAAAATCGGTTTCACTGAAATATTAGGATTACTTTGTAAGAAAAATTATTTTACCACGATAGTTTCTATCTAATGTGATGTTCTATTGACCCAACACTTTTCGCAGAAAATCATGGGAAATACGCATTTTATTTTTGCAATAATTCTTTATTAAAATTAACACAAAAGAAATCCAACACTCATTTCGAAAGTAATAACAAATAAAACTAAACATGTTTTCTTTTAACAAAAGTTAATATTTTATTGTTAGCTATACAGTTAAAATTCTAAGCTTTTTGGAAGTTTGGGTAGATGCTTGGTGCCTAGGTTTATTTTTTAATTTTTGAAATTCACCTTTTACTAAAGACCATTTTGAATTTTTTCTGATCAACACAAGAATAAAAAAGTGTATTAAAATTTTAAAATGGTCATAACAAGGCCCTTCATCTTTTAAAGGCAAAAATCCTGGAAAATCCCGAGCCACAATACTCATACATTTTTCCGAAATGTTTGCTACGATATTTGGCAAATGACAGTTTTTTCTAAACATTTGCTCAAATACAGCTACTAAAACATATGCTACTTCACCATACTCCGTCTGCGGTGCTTTAAGTGACCCAAAGTTTGACGATTTATTAAATTTTTTTTCTGTTATAAATGTTTCACTCGTTGATGTTATGTTGTCATTTTGTTTTAATAATTTTTGACTACATTCATTGCAGTTTACTTTTTTAAAAGCGCAATATCCAGCATAGTACAGTATTGCATTTCTTTTTAAAATGTTATTATTTGTGTTAATGTTATCTAACTCACACTCTTCAGGCAAAGGTTCGTCTTCGGCTTGCATTAAACTTATTTTATAATCATTTTGGAAAGTATTCCATTCGAGCTCTATCATACTTCCATCGTCTGCAAGGCAATTGGAATATTCACTATTGAATAGTAATTTAATAACAATAATGTTAGCGAAATGAACTCCTATTTCGTGGCTGGTGGGTGTATAGTTAAATCCTCCCTTTCCTCGAAGTCTGGAAAAGAAATTTTCCAATCCATCTTGGTTTGTTTTTCCGACGAGAATGTAATCCACATCAAAAGCTGAATTCAAATAGTCTATAAGCATTAGTTGTGCTTTGATAGTTATTTGAAGGCCTTTGATAAATTTAAAATAATTTTGATTTTTTGATAATATTTTGATATGTTCCAAAAAATTTAAACTGTCTTTTAGATATGCATAAATTTTATTATCCACTTTTAGAGGTTGTTCAAACGGCGAGGTCGAAGAAAAGTTTCTGGAATTTAGGCAATCAAAAATATTATTAAACCGTTCAATAATATTAGCTGTAGGTATCGCGTTTTCAATATAAGCTCCTAAAATGTCCGGACAAGTTTTTATAGTGGTTCTTATCGCACAACTTACTGTGTTGCTTAACAGTTGAGCTGCCAACGATACATTCATTTTTTCAAAACTTGTTGGAAATAAATGTTTACGGGTTAGTTTTGGTAGTATTTTGCACTTTTCAGTGGTGTCCCGATCAAAAATTTTCCATATCACATTTATATCAGCTGTTCCATAATCTTCATGTGAAATCTGATTGCTGATAAACGCATTTCGAACGGACTTAATAAGGTGCGGAGGATCATATTGCGCAAAAATTTTTTTGTTATGAAAATTTAAATATGGCTGTTCTATACTAATACCAAGCTTTTTATATGCCTGTACATTAATTGCACCTTGATCACAAGTCAACATTACCACGTTCAAGTTTAGTTGTTCTTCACAAATTTTAATATTTTGTTTTATTAATTCACTTAAATTATCTGCAGAGAACGAATTGTTGATGAGTACGTAGTTAATTACATACTTCCAGTCGCCTATTATTGAACGTACAAGAAAAAAAAGAGCTGATGTCGCTATTTCATTTTTTCTTTGGTGCCCGTCGTCGTAAAACCCTTCAATTCGATCCATCATGATGTTATGCGTCAAATCTTGTTTAATAGCTATTTCATCAAAGCTCAATACGCAGATCTTTGATATAGACGGCATGTTTACAAAAAAAAAATTATGTTGCGCCATGATCACCTCATTAATTCCAGGCGGAATAAATTTAATTGGTGACCACTTGTAAATAGAAGACACCGATGGTAGCTTTAGTTGCAAAACATTCTGTAGATATTTATAGGTCGCTGCTGATTTATAATATAAACACTGAGCAAATGTTTTTTCTTGGTTTGTATAATAAAAACTTTGTTTCAGTAGTAGTTTGCTGACATTTTTTGTATTCATATTTACGTTAATATTGTCAATTATGTCATCGACAGTAGCTGCTTTTGTTTTCTTATATTTAGTTTTCACAATTTGCAGATTCCGTTTATATCTTATATTTAACGCTTTAACAATTTTAAACTTTTTTTCTAAATTTTTTAGTTTTCTTTTGTACACATTTAATTGTTTGTTTTTTTTAATACAGTTTTGACACTCACCAATTAAATTTTTGTCTATGTCACAATGGACACAATTTATTGAGTTTATTAATTTTAAAAACTGTTCTTCCTCGTCTATTGTTTCACATTGAGTACCAACACATACTAACTCTTGGTGAATTTCGACCGGGAGTTCAATTTGATCACTGATACTCCTTGGCGCAAATCGATCAAATTTTGCTAAATTTAAGCAAGGGATTGCGTTCCTTGTAAGTCGAGCATAACCAATATGCTCTGGGCGAAAGTGATTTTGGCACACATAATTGTGTACATTTTTTAAATCTTCGGGTTTTAGCCCTATAGACGTTAGCCAGCTATCCCTTCTGACTAATTCTCGTGGAAAATTGTAAAATTTTATGGCAGTCTGAGCAGATTTAGAGTTGCACGTAGGAACAATACAAGAGACCCTTTTTTGACGATTCACTAAATAAATTAGTTTAGAAAGATAGAGTATTTTGGTTATGAAATATGAACGTTTTAATTTACTGATTTATACTTACAGGTATTAGCAGGATCCTTTGTCAAGAAATTACTTTTTGTTGATGCAGCAGCCATGACAGCAAATTAAAAATCAATAATTAATTAGGTTTTAACTGGTAGCTAATATTAATATTATTATTTAAAAATAACACAATAACAACACAACTTGTTCGCAACTCGTTTTGGAAATAAAGAAACTATCTAATATGAAATATAGTGCGTTAATATTACAGAAAAATAAAGGGACTGAAATGTTCCACGATTTTGTATCACAAATTATCACATATAATGTCGCTATTTTCACTAGAAGTGTATTACAACTTTACAGTTTGTATTCAAGTATATATAAGGCAAATTTACAACTTTATAGTTTGTATTCAATAAATAAACTCAATAACATTAAATAATCACTAATTTAATAGTCTCACTGTGTATCACAAATATAATCACTTTCACTAGAATAATATCACCACTTTATAACAACCACTGGTTTAACACACTTCTTTATCACATGAACTTACGAAAAATTTGGAAACTTATACTAAAAATAGCCAGTATTTATAGGAAAGATAATTCAAAATAATTTCAGGAAAAATGGTCTATCCGACTCCTCGAACGACACCTTTCCCTCAAGGCATTGTATCGCCTTATTTACCCATTATAACTTTGTTATAGTGGGAAAAATAAAATTATAAAATGGCACTTCGTGAAAATTGAACGCCTATAGAAAAAATTAGATGTATCGGCCATAAAACAATAAAAAAACAAATATTGAAAGAAGGAACCGAAACAAAGTACAATATTTTCACCTTAATAATTAAGGTTTTGATATGTTATGTAGTACCTGAAAGGATAATTTTTCATAAGACACAGCATATCCGCCAATAAAATAGGCGGATTAGATTTAAACCCATTTTGGAACTTTTTTATGAATATCTACTTTATGGAAAAACCCGAATTATATTTCTGGCGATATTATATTAATCGTATATGTACGTGTCAACAGTTTAGGCGCATCATGGGTCCACCTACATTTTTACGAATTTTTAAATTTTCAAATGGAACAGAAATAAGTGAATAGACCGACAGTTCATTTTGAGAATTTTTTTTTACTGAAAGTGATATTTCAATAATGGAAAATTTTACTTTTCAAGAACGCGAAACGACACAAAATAATCACAAACAAATATATCTACAATGTGTCAAAAAAATATTTATAGGCTCACATAATTTTTATTAATTTAATTTTATTAATATTTTTGTTAACTTGAGTAATTTCATTCAAAAATAATTATCATTTCTCAGGTAAATTTAATCTGAAACTAAAACAACATCACGTTTCGATATTAAAAAATGGTTGATTCAGGCCCCACGACTTTGTTCTACCTTCAACGACCAGAATACTATTGATGACATTGGCCACATACTGGCCAGCTGAATCAATGGTCTCGTCTATAGATAACCATAAAAAATGATTTTTCACGTTACGTAATACGTGAAATATGCAAAAATATGCCATTTTGGAAAAATATGCAAAAATATGCACCAACAAGTTGGGTTTAAAATGCTTGGTTTTACGGATTTGTATCTTGCTTTTTTCAAAATTCGTGCTCTGGAAACAAATATGTTATTGCATATTTTTGGTTGCCCTAATTATTACTTTTTTTTTATTTAACCTTCTCTCTGTGTATTGGGGTCAAATTGACCCCAGTCAATTTTAAAGTTAAAAAAAATACGTTTCTTATTATTTAAATGGCCCATGCCCTATAAGATAGCCTCAACTAATATCTTATACACGCAATACAATGAAAATCAGGCCCAAATTACTTGTACATTTTATAATTACCATAGTCTGAAATAAACCAAGCGCATTTCTGTGTACTGAGGTCAAAATGACCCCAAGTTACTTCCATGCACTATTTTCTATATAAATCAAAATATTATTTACTTTTTATATCTATGAATGTATTGTATATATCTGTGATGTGTTGTGCAATTTTTCTGCTAATTAGAAAGTGAGACTAAGAGATATGAAGAGACTAAAAAATCTGAGTTTTCGAAAATTTGGTCAAAACTGGGTGAAAAACCTTAAATTATGGCCAAAAACTGTCGAAAAATGTCAGCAACTGTCAAAAACTGTCGGAAAGTGTCAAAAGCTGTGCGTGTGGTATTGGAAAAAAGAGGAAATAAAATATTCTTATTGTTTCGTGAGTACAATATTGAAATATACCGATTAATTTAGAAACTGTTCTAACTGGTTGAAACAGTTCTGAACGTTAATGAAGCAAGATTATACATTTTTCAGTTTTTTTCGCTGTCAAAAAGAACTGTCAAAAAATGTCGAAAACAAAGGTTTTAAAAGACTGTCAAGAACTCGTGTCAAAACGTAACATAAACTGTGCCACAAATACTAGTTTTTGACACTACCCGTCTCTGGCATATATGTATATATCTACCTATTCCTAATATTTTTTCTCATTTTACTTTTGTATTATTTTATCGTTACCGATATTTCGAATGATCGTTGTTATTATGGTGCGAAAAAGACAGAGCAGCCAAGAGCCCTACTTCTACTCCTAAGGTATCAGATGAAGCGGAAATAGCAAACGACACTATTGATGTGGAGTTTCCGATGGCGATCAGCGTGAATAAGTTGTTGAACCGATATGTTGAACCGATAAATTTTGATAACGATTAACATTTGCAACTTGTCGCTGACGATCGAGGAAATGAATAAGAAAATGCTGAAAATGCGGCTGTTGAAGATAAAGAAACAAACACTGGTATGTGGTACTACGTATGTATATATACCCAAAATAAAAAACTATCGGAAAGTGGAGCTTAAAACATCCGATTGTAACCAAAACACGCAACTTTCTCCTACTGCGAGAAAGAGAAGGTTTGACGGTTCAAACAGCAATAAATCAAACCAATCAGTTATTATAACTGTCTAAGACAGGAGCGGCTAAAAATCGATAGATTGGCAGCATTTCAATATACATATATGGAATATGTCCCTGGCAAACATTCGAGGACCTCATAAACCATCATGAAATTTAATCATTGATCAACAATTGGCACTAGGTCGAGGGAGATATTCTTTCCGACAGTATTACCTTCAAAGCCAGAGAAGTTTAGAATTAAAATATTCTGGCTATGCGATGCAAAGAATTCTTACCCATTGAACGCAGAAGTATTATATTGGTAGGCAACCAAGAGAGCATAGTTCGGTTATAAATTCAAAATCAAATTCATTTCAATATTCTGTTTTGATATCAACCTAACACTTGTGGGTTTTATTCCTAAACCAAATAAAAACGTTTGCTATTATCAACTTTACACAACTATAACGGAGTAGACCGTGAGTCTAATATAACTAATTAAATTTTGGGTTATAACGCAACAAAATGACGGCTGGAGACACCTTCTTTAAATTAGTGAGAACCTGTACATGCAAACGGAAAACTCAACAATGGCCGATGGTGTTATTTTTTAACCTTACTGACCTTTCTGATGTTGCAGCCTTTACGCTTTGTATAAAAGCGCCAACCGCCCCTTTGTATGAAACTCGGAAAGCATCCGAAAGAAAATCATTTCTAAAACAATTGGCTTTGCAATTGGTGCAGGCCAACGTATTGGAGCTGCACTTAAACACTCGAAAGTTAAATAAAAATAAAGACAGCAATCGACTTAATAGGTTATAAAGCATTACCAATTAGGCGGGAATCAACAGGCGAAGAAGTGCCGGTTAAGATTGTTAGCAAACAACGAAGATCTTACTTGAGCCATCAATCATCTGATATGAAAACCAGAACAAGATGTCATTTTTGTAATGAGCCATTTTGTCCAAACCACACCAAAATCATATGTATAGATTGCATAAAAAAACGGGAAATTGTTTCGGATGAAGAGGAAAAGGCATCAGATTATGCATCTGATTAAAACATAAATTTGACTAATTTAAATGTGATTTTCAGCGAATTGAACTGTTAATTTTTTTTTTATGATATTTGTAGAAAATAAAGAATTTTTATTTACTTTCCCTATAAGATATCTATGGGGTCAGATTGACCCCTATACACAGACAACGTGATAGTAAGCTATACACAGAGTGAAGGTTAACAAATTTGCTTATCAATTTGATTTTTCCTCCAATCTAAAAATTATAATTATTGCATTCGAAATCGCAACCGTAATTTAAACTCCATCAGATGGAGAAAAAAGGTAACAAAAACATAAGCAGTAAAATAATCATAACACAAAAGGTGAATGACCGTTCTGTGACACAAAATAAAATACATTAGTATAATTTTTCATCTACATTTTTATGTGCACGTGTATTATCAACCAATGCCGCTACATGGCATTGTATTATCAACAAAACTTTATTACGATCATTTATTTCTTACGTTTCCCAAACAAACAGATTCGGAGTATTCATATTTTTTTTTGTTTGTTTTGCTTATAAATAGAGAAAAGAAAAAAGGACGAAAGATGCAAATCGAAATTAAGTTATATATTTACAAGTGTTGTGTCAGTGCGTATGTTGCATGTTTATTCAATGTGTTTCATTTCGCTTATTTAACCTTTGTTTGGCACGATTATAAAACTACTTCTCGTCAACGCTTACAAATCGGGAAGTGGAACAATTTTATCACGAGTATTCCATAAAAGGACGTAAATTCGAATAATATAAATATGATATCATAATTTAAATGTTGTTTTAATTTATTATAAAAAAAAACTTCATTCTAGTTTTAAAAAAAATCAAATTTAGGATGTATCGTGTTAACAAAAAGGTTAAAAAATACACACGCTAAATCGACTCTTTATTTTGTTTTTTTATTTTTTGTTTTACTTATACAAAACTAAAATACATATAGGTAATGAAAAAAATTATTAGGATAAAAGCAACAAAAATGCATGTAAAAATGTATAAGCATTTTTGTTGGTTTCGGTGAGAAGTGTGGTTTCCAGTATTTGTATTTCGTAAATATTTCATTTATTTTAAAAACATTTCGTTCTGTTTATTTAAAACATGAATGATAGAAGGAGAGGCATATAGAAATTATCCTCGTCTCATAATATCACAAAAACAGAACTTAAAATATTTGAAATTATTTTATTTGGGTATATTTCCCTCATACAAAATATGCTTCTATAGTAGTTATTCTATGGTAATATATCACATTTGGCGATACTGTGAAAATAAATAAATTGTCGTAGCTAACTACGGTGTTGTCATGGATGAATATCGTCACGTCGCATATAATGATTTAAATGAAAAAGACCACAACTTCTTCCGTCTTACTTTTACACGTGGAACAAAAAAAATTATTTTGTTATTTACATTTGTTTTATATGGAGTTTAGTTAAAAAAAGTTCTAATAAAAATATTAAAAATGAATGAAATTAACATTGACGCGAAATATAAATGAATGATATTTATTAACAAAATGATAATTTATATATTTTTGAAATAAAATTAATGGGTTATTGTTAAATTTACAAGAAAAATTAAATACAAAAATCAACAATTATTTTAATTTTGTGTAGTAAATTTGTTAAAAATAACATTCTAGTTGCCTAGAATAACCAATTTCATCGGAAGCTCATAATAGCAAAGGACAAAAAAAAATTCTTAAACAAAAATCAACATAAACCATTTGACATAACCCAGCGAAATGCAAATATTGGTCAATGTTTAAACATCAAATTCTAACAAACCAAAGGCTTTTCTAGTTATGTTATGTTAAAAATATAATAATTGGTCTTTTTTCAATCGACAATTTTATTTTACACTTGGTTTCATGATAATTTTCATTCATTTTTTTGAAACTTTAATTTAGTTGTTTTTGATCAAACTCCAATTAGTTTGATGGAAAACAACTAAATTAGGGTTTTAAAAAAATGAATGAAAATTATCATGAAACCAAGTGCAAAATAAAATTGTTGATTGACAAAGGACTGATTATTATATTTTTAACATTTTATTTAAATAATAAACAACTTTACATTAAAGTATTACTTTATCACCCCACAAATAGCACTTCGTATAAAACTTTCATATAATGTCATTTGAGGTTATGTGGAAACGTCAACTTATCACTTTGATTCATCATTTTCCCCTTAAAATTCATTTTGCAGGGATGTATTTGTAGACTTTCTCCATTTTTTTATATCACACAAAAAAAGTCTCCGCTAATGATATAAATGTGTGATATAGCACCACAAAATGACCACTTAGGCTTGCTTTTCTGTTGAGATATCATTGGTAAAATCTATTTGTTTGGGAACTTTTTGTTTGATACCGAAATAGTGGCGTTTGGCTTCTCTGAAGCTTGATTTGTTTACTATCATGTTCTCGATTAGCTGCTTCCGTCTGAATCTTTTGTTACATCGGAAAAAATTAGATGAATGGCCTATTCCACAATACTTACAAGGATCTTTTTTGTCGCATTCGTGGACGTCCTCAAAAATGTTTGCACAAGTTATGCATCTATTAATTTTTGAGTTACGTCCGTAATTTTTTTGGATGAATAGATTAGAATGAAATAATTTACTTTGATCAAAATATTGTCATATATAGTGACATTATGAGAGTGGTGACAAAGATGAGTTTAACTACTTCAAGATTTTCTACTAGTTTTGTGATATTATTCCATTTTATCATTCTTGCTGTATTTGAAATGTGGAAGTTCAATTTAATATTTTTATGGATCTCCTCAACAGAGGAGTTTCTAACTATGCCAATTGAGGATGTGAAGTGTTTAGGTATTTAAGTTGTGTAGTTCTTCAAATTGTAGTTTGTGTAGAGTCTTCAAATTTATTAAATATAATTTTACCCACATTTTTGCAAATGCCAGAGATATTTTTGACGTTTTTAAAATTATTTATTTTAATGACTTTGCCTAAATTAACTAGAGTTATATTCTCTTCATTAACAAATATGGTAAAATTGCCGGTATCTAATCGATTATATGAATTAATTTTACCTGTAGTGATGGACGCCATGTTCGAGTTAGGAAAATAATTAATGAATATGGATGAAGGAGATAAAGAAGGAATGACTTCTCTATATTTGACAAATTTGTGACTTATTGTTTTCTATTTTTCCTTATAAGTCCTTTATTAGAATTACTATCAAATTCACTGTTTACAATTATATCCTTATTAAAAACGATTTTGCATTTTTTTTTGTATTTATTTCCTCATTATCAGAATCAGAGACAGCAGGAACAAATGGTGGAGGATTAAAGTTCTGCGTACTTTGCCCCTCCTTACTTGTGTTAGATAAATTGGTTATTTTCAAACCTTTCAACCACCGCAAAAGGATAATACTTAAAATTTTTTTAATATTATCGGCGGATGCCATTTCATCATTTTATAAAAAAATGTCAAATCTTTAAAATTACCAAACAGTAAATTTTTATTTTTGTTTTGGTCGACGAGCTTTTCAACAAGACAAAGAAGACATTTCCGATGTGAAAAGAATAAAATAAGAATGTTTTCATAATTCCTGATCGTCTTTTTATTTTTATTACAAATTCCATTAGATTTTATTCGCTTTTGGTGTAATAAAAATTTTTATATACAAATTTTGAAATTTAGGGGAAGGGTGTTTTTAAAAATGACTTAATAAAAATGTAATGTCAAAGACAATATTCAATAAAATTTCAAATGTTTAACACAGCGCCATTTAAATTTGATACGATTTGGAGGAATTATAGCTTCAACCAATCTTTAATTTGTTACTCTATTCAAATTAACAACAAAAAGTACAAACCGCAGCATCAAATCTTATCGCCAATTAACATAAATTAAATTTTCACTGCATTGAACGAGAAACTTTTTATTATTGCTTTTAACACAGAATATTATAATGACCGACGCGGTTATAAAAAAAAAACAAACTTTCCCAATTTTCCAATCCCAAATGCAATTTATCAAAACTTTTTTTTTTTCTTTTGCCTTTGTGCAGCTTGCAAACTGCTGCAAAATATGAGAGAGAAGATTTAAGAAAAACGAAGTCGATAAAAGTAACGATAGCCTCCAGGAAAAAATTAAAAAAAATTTGCTCGAATACCAATTTACTCTATTAAATAGTTACGATTTTTTATTTTTACCAACAACAATACTCATTGTTATAATATGTAATAAACACACACACACACACATATAAGTATATATATAAGTAATATACAAATAAGAAATTACTCTTGCGGCAACAACAGCTATTTAAGTATTCAACTTCTTTCATTATTTATATAATATTCGTATCTGCAACTATTTTCACTTGCGCCCTATACGTTGTTGTAATTTTGGTTCGCCGTTTTAATAATAACACAAAGAAGTGGCAAAAGCAACAACAAAAAATTTTAAAATTTCGCGAATTGCAAAACTAACTAACTATACGAGTACCTGTCTATTTGCTAGGTAGAGATTGGTATAAGGAAAACTTATACTCGAGAAATTTGTTAGTTTTCTTTAACAACGTACTTTTAATTTTTATTTGTTATTTTTTCATGAATTGAAGCTTTATACTGGGTGGGTAAATTGCCTTATTTTCGATGGTAAAACGATTTATTTAAAAAATGCAAGGCAACGTATTTTATGTAGAAAAGGAAATCTTATTGAGTTTAAATTTGATGTATTGCATTTTACTTCGTTTGGTCTGTGTTGATTGTTTTTTTAATGTTCTCTCTTGCGGTCAGATTTATGAGCTTTTTAAATATCACTTAATGAAATATTAAGCTTATATGTTGCGAATAGTAAAGAAATATAGTATTCGCTTCTGATTTATTCAAGTGCAGCATTGCCAAACGGTCAAAGAAATTAACACATAAAATGCGCACATAAAAATTTCACGGACACTGCAGCACGAGGGCTGCCGCTTCTAAATCGCCGCTTTCCGGCCACTTTATGGCGTGTTTGAATTTTTTAAATGGCAGACCAACAATAGCGGAAAAACGAAAATATCTAAAAGCAAATTATTATAATTATGTTTATTCTGATGTAACCTTTTTGTCATTTATCGTGGACATTCGGGGTAAGAAATAATCAGTTACATGAATATCTATTATAGCATACATCCATGGTTAAAGTGATCTTTTAAATGAAGAAGAACACGAATACTTTTTTGAAACCAAGAGAGTCAATAAAAACTTGCTAAAATCAACGCCTACTTGTTCCGATCTTGAGAGTTATTAAAAAACTTAACTCAAAACGATACCTACATTTCACTGTGGAAAAATTGGCAACTCTGGTAATCGTTTATACAGGGTGGCTGAGACCAAATGTTACTAACTTCACTCTGCTGTCATTTGTGTAGTTGTCATTTTCGCGCATTAATTTTTTGACAGATTGAAGTTTGGTTAGTTGTTTATATGTGGTCAATAAATAATTGTTCTAAATTAATATCTTAATAAAAAAATCGTAATGGAATTCAAACGTAATAGTGTAATTGCACTGTATTTGGGTGGAAATTCACAAACAGCAATAGTTCGTCAGCTCCAGCATTTGAATGTGAATAAAATGTTTGTGTATCGAACCATAACTCGATACAACGAAACTGGTAGCATCGCTAAACGCAACAGAGGCGGTCCTAAAAAGACAGCAACATCAAAAGAAATGATACGAAAGGTGAAGAAACGAATCCAACGAAATCCTCGTCAAAGTGCCAATCAATTAGCCGCACGTCTACATGTTTCACGATACAGCATTCAAACCATATTGAAAAATGAACTACACTTGAAGCCCTACAAGATACAAAAAGTTCAAGATCTTACGGAGGCACAAAAAAAAGTTAGGCTTGAAAGAACACGAGCATTGAAGGCCTTGGCCGAACGTGATGAGATTCCAAAAATTGTCTTTTCTGATGAGAAAATTTTCACCATTCAACAGCATGTGAATAAACAAAATGATCGTGTTTGGTTAGAGGACAAGTCCAACGATAATTTGGACACAAGAGTTGCCATGCGCAAGCAATCACCAGCTTATGTTATGGTTTGGGCTGCAGTTACTGCAGATGGACGCACTCCTCTGGTTTTCATCGAACATGGAGTTAAGGTAAACCAAGAGATGTACCGCCAAAAGATCCTAAACGATGCTTTGCTACCTTGGGCACGTAAACACTTTGGTACGAACCGTTGGACATTCCAACAGAACTCGGCACCGTCACACAAAGCTCGAGCGACACAGCAATTTTTACAAAATTGCGTTCCGCGGCTGATTTCGTCGAAAGAATGGCCACCATATTCACCAGACTTGAATCCCATGGATTTCTCCATATGGTCCATTTTGGAGAGTAAGGTGTCCACTAAAAAATACGAAAGTGTTGATGCATTGAAGTCAGCTCTTGTTCGAGAATGGAATAAAATTCCGCAAGCCCACGTTCGGTCAGCATGCAATGCTTTCTATGGAAGACTGAATCAAATAATCAAAGCCAAAGGAGGTCATATCGAGCAGTAACATGTTTTTCATAAAATGTAATATGTTTTCAACATATTCCACGAAATTTCAATAAAAAATAATCAAAATTAAAAAAATTACAGCGTTTTCATTTGGTAACACTTGGTCTCAGCCACCCTGTACACATTTTTATCATACACTAAGTGTTAAGTCATTTTTGACCAATCCTCAGGGGCAATAGACCACCAGTTTTTACATTTCAAAATTGGCAAAGTAATATTGTTGTTGTTGACAAGGTATTGCTGTTGTTGTTGTCATCTGTTGTTGTTGTAAAATCTAGCCACAGAATCATACTCAAGAAATGCATAATTTAATTGTATGTATTTAGGAAAAATATTCTTATAAACAATGCGATCTAATTTTGGTAGATAAATTATGAATGAAATCGTAATTTCATAAACGTTATGATTTAATTTTAAATCTTTGCAGAGAAATTACGAATCAAAACGTAATGTTTTAATTCACTTTTATATATACTAATTGAAATCGTACTCTTTATATTATTTTGAAAAAGTGAGTTGGCAATTTTTTCAGACTCAAAAAGTAGGTGTGATTTTAGTAATTTTTTTTGGTCTGAAATTAGGCATGGGCTCTAGCAAGTTTTTATTGGTCGGAAGAAAGTAGGCATAGTCATGTTAATTTAAATGGGTCACCGTAACCCTGAATCTATGCTACAAATGTTTAAACCATTACGTCACACCGCACTATAACCACTGAATGTATAATATATAAATGATTACATGACACACCGATTCTACTCCTGCATGTATAATATAAATATGTAGATGATTACGTTACACCCTAGAATGTTCAATGCAAACCAAAGTAGTCCACCGATTACTTATACCTTTACAAAAAAGCTTAGTTGAATAGCACATAACCAACAGTGGTTAAATTTATAATAATGTACATCGCCAGCGAAAGGGTTTCAAAGGCTGAGAGTCAAGTAATAAAAATTCTTCTCTGAGAGACCATGATGCCATTAAACATTATCCAGAATTGTAATAATTTACCCGGAAAAATTGATTTTAAAAATATTGATATCAAACTATAATATTGAAACCAAAGTATGGTAAGGTGTTAGGATATTTAATTAAGATATTGTAAACGCTTTAGCTTATTAATAAAACAAAATTTATGTAAACTATGACTTCTTGAAATGTCATACTATTGATTGCCATTTACCAATATGTATTTAACTTAGACTAAATCGGTGACCGTATAGCTTTGAGACATAAAGCGCTTAAAATTATTAAATTTCACCACCACTGACCTTATTTTGTACACGCGTACGTTTCGATATTTTACTGATATTATCTAAAACTGGAAAAATCAATAAATAATAATAAAAGAGACATCACGACGTTTTTCTTGTTGCTGTTATTCTTGAGTACGCATACTGTGTACGCAAGATGTCTGGTCTCATTTTGCTTTCGGAAGATGTCATTTGTGAAAGTTGAGATAAAAACAATACGTGCGGTTTTTATAAAATTGACAAGCAAGCTTAATATTTAAATGAATGAATTGAATTGCAGTTGCGTCGATCGATTCCCAAAATAAATTAGAAAATTGAATTTATGTTTTGTGTTCCAACCAATTTACGGTGGTGGATGAGACGCCATAGGACTCCCCTGCAAGTGGATTCCTCCGCCCTAGGAAAATATTGTTGTTTTGGCTGAAATACGAACGGATTTGTCTGTTCGGTGAGCTGAGGTTTGTTTAGCTGAGCAAAGTATGCCGTAAGCCGGTTGTAACGACCGCCTTTCCGTCATAACCGCGATCAGAAAAATTTTAAGAAAAAAAAATAACAACAAATTATCGTCCCACACGTAAACTAATTCCTCACGTACTGAGGGTTAATATTTTTTTTTGCTGTAAACATATTTTACTTTGACCTTGTAAATTAAATTTTTTTCTTTGGGTGGGTTTGTGGTGTGTACACAGATTTTGCACCTCCATTCAGAGTGCATTTTTCACCTTGCTTTCATTTTCAGCTTTTCAATTATTTTTCATTCTGGTTTTTTATTCCGCTATTTTTTTCCGTTTTGTTTGGTGTGGTTCGATTTTTTTGTAACGGTTTCAATTTGAGTTTTTTTTTGCTTTGTGAAACAGTAAAATCAGTGATTATCATTTTTTTGTCATTTTCAATTTTGATATCTTGTTTTTTCGTTGTTTGGTGAGTGATTGTGCTGTTTTTCTTCCTTCCGCATGATGCACACATACATGTACATTTTTCCTTTGATCGGGTGATGTGAGGTGTGATCTTGTAGAGGGTCGGCTTCCATGGCTGCTTCGAGCATGCCGTTCGTTCAGGTTGACCATAAACTAATTTCGCAGGTAAGCATTTCAGATCTTCTTTCACTGTAGCTCGGATCCCATGTAGTATGATTGGTATGGCTTGTGGATGGTAAGCTGTTGTCTGTATACGATGTGATCCAAGGAGTTGTGTTAACTCAGTAAATAATTTGGGTTCGAATTGCGTTCCCTGATCGGTTGTTATGTGAAGGGGCATGCCGAATCGTGATACGTAGTTGTTGACGAATGTAGTGGCAATGGTTGCAGCTGACATATTAAATAATCATGAAGTATGTTTAGAGCCAGCGAGCGAAGCTATCGGCACAGGTTAGCAAGTAAGTATATCCAATAGATTTAGGAAGTGGTCCTACTACGTCAAAATGGATATGTTCAAATCGACCAGGCGGAATCTCAAAATGTACATGGGGTGATTTTCTGTGTGTTTGAACCTTGGCACGTTGGCAGGATAAGCAAAACTGGGCCCAATTGCCTACGTCTTTGTTTATGTTAGGCCAAAAGTAGCGAGAAGTAATCAATTTACGAGTTGCACGGACTGTAGGATGTGAAATGTTGTGTAATATGTCGAAGATGGTTCGACGTAGTGAATCTGCAATGTATGGACGACTGTTCCCAGTAAATGTTTCGCAGGCGATTTCTAGGTCAGGTAGTTTAAAAATCTCTAGTTCCATTGATGAACTAGTGTGATATTCGGAACTAGAAAGAAAATTCTGAAGTTCTAGGTCGGCTTTTTGTGTTATTACGATTTTGTGCAAGTCGATGTGAGTTTCGATTGTGGACATTTCGTTGTCGACAGTGCGGGATAGTGTGTCCACGACAACGTTTTCATGTCCGTGAACATGCTGATTATCCGTAGTAAATTTACTTAAGCAATCCAAGTGGCGAGATTACCTTGGATTACGCTCAGTTTTTCCCTGAATTGGTCTAGTCACAGGTTTGTGATCAGTATAAATAGTGAAATCCCGACCGCCGACCAAATATTTGAAGTGTTTGACTGCCAGATATATTGCGAGTAATTCCCGATCAAATGCGGAGTATTTATTTTCGGAATCCGTGAGCTTTTTGGAGAAGAATCTCAGTGGTTTCCAACTCTCGTTATTGTACTGTTGTAGCACAGCACCGACAGCACTGTTTGAGGCATCAGTGATTAAGCTAAGCTTTGAGTTGTTCAGTGGTTGTGCCAGTAGTGTTATCTGGGCCAATTCCATTTTAAGCGACAGGAATGCCTGATGACATTCGTCGGGCCAAGATAAGTTCTTGGCTGAAATGGTGCGAGTGTTTCAGCAAGCTTTGGTATAAATCGGAATTCCCTAATGGCGTTAATTCGTTCTTCAGACGGCAGAATACCATTAAAAGTTACCTTGTGGCTGAGGAAATCAAGAGTGAATGTCAAAAAGTGCACGTCAAATTGCGCTAGTTTCTGGAATAGTTCCAGATGCTTTTTGTGTTGTTCCGCAGTTTGTGAAGCTACAAGAATATCGTCAATGTAGACAAAGACGAAGCTTAAATCACGTACGACTTCGTTCATGAAACGCTGAATGAAACCTTTATGTGGCATTGCGTCAACTGAATAGCATTTGAGTGAATTCGAAGAGGTCAAACGGGGTCGTGATTACCGTTTTGTGAACGTCTTCAGATGCGATGGGGATAAGGTGGTCGAAAAAATTTCGCATCCATGCAAGTGCATAGAGAAATTTCGGATGTGGGATCGGATAACGATCAGGTGTTGTCACCAACCGTGATCTTTCTTTTTCACCATATACAAAGGACTAGAGATTGGAGATGCAGATGGTCGTCAAATCCCTAATTTCAACATGTGTTGGAATTGTGTGGCGGACTAAATCTAGCCTACGTGCCCTTGACACGGGCAGATGGCCCTCTGTGACAATGTGATGATCCATGTCGTGTCGAACTGCCAAACTACAGTTAGGCTCTGCTGTGGGGAAAGGGAATTGTTTGAGTAGAGTGCCGTAGCCATTGTTGACAGTGAAATGAATCGTTGTCGGTGTGTAAACTTGAACCATTGTGGCATTGATTGACAGCTTAGTTTCTGTATTATCCAGAAGTTTGTTTTGCAGGTCAACACCTAAGGTAAAAGCATGCATGAAGGTTCTTCTAAGTCCGAGATGCACCTGATGCAACTGCGTTCCGTATGTGTGGATAGTAGTAAAGCGTGATCCAATAAGAGCTTCCGGAAGTTTTTTTGAAATAAAACGCATTAAAATCAATTTAATAATCAAAAATTGTATTTGTGACTTAAGTTCGGTTTATGACATTTAATGTTTGAAAATAATTTCTTTTATATGTTGTCCGCGACTGGCTCTTAAATGATCCATTCTATGGGTCTAATTTGGTGGTTTGGCGTCTATTGGAGGGGGGACCAAAGTTGAGTAGATTAATCTACCAGCTCCGTAACCTTCCAGTAGGGTGCGCATCACGTGAGCTGTTCTGCTCTTGTCATTAGACAGCTGCGTGATGGGTACAATTGTGTAAGGAGTAACCTGTTCACAATTCGCATAAGTGTACGCACTGCCTCCTCGTGGCAACCACTGGTAACTAAGCCCACTTGGCACATTTTTGGCCATTTGGTACAGGCTAAAGTACGGCGATAAAGGAGAAAACCTTGACAAAAAACCCTAATCTAAGGTGGAACAACATATGCCGAAAAATGAATGGCTAATAGGTTAATCAGCTCAAAATATGCGGACTGTGGATTCCAGGCACCCTCTAGTTTTATTTAGCCTTCCTGTAGTAAAGCTGGGTGACCTACAGGTGATTTGCAATTCCGAGCAACTCGTAAGAGTCAAATCAAACGGAATACGGGGCAGGAGTAGGAATATACGGGAGTGGGACAACCCTTTCGAGGTCCTTGAGCTCCAATGCTACCGTCTTTCTAGCGGAACTATATGCTGTATTAAACATCTAAGAGGGAGAGCAATAAACAAAGATAGTATGTATCACGTACCGGGAAGCAGTATATTCAGGTTCATTAAGAACCTGAATATTGACTGGACGGATAATTAAGCAGGGGCCAGCATAATAGATCTTTTAGGTCGCAGTGCGAAGAGGCTGATCGCCCGCATGCCCCCTCCCCCCCCCCCCAATAATAATAATAATAATATTGGGTCTAATTTTCGAGTACCCTTTCGAGCATTTCGGCCGATAGTACGAACACTTGACAACTCATCAAAATGTACAATCATTCAACGACTGATTCTTTGATTTGATAATGGTATATCGTAAAACCTGTTAAAATAATCTTTAAATTTTTTGTCGATTTACCTTTAACAATTATACAACCTCAAAATCAATCAGAGTTGAATTTTAAAAAATATTATGAATTCATTGATATAAAGTTTTGGAACTCCTCTAGGAAATAATTTCGTAATCTTCATATACAAATTTTTGCAGCAACCCAAATTGGTTAAATTGTTTTTAATTATTCTAACTTTATTTTTCGTTAAACAGATTTTATTCCCGATTGTACACACAAACAAATCTTTAGTATACATATTACAAATTAAAAGCTGCCACTTTTATCTTGTCAGTTTAAACATAAAAATATTATTTTTAAAAGCTTTAAAGCTCCAGATTTAATTTTTATATATTTTTTCCTTCTAAAGATAAAAAGTTTTGTTTTGTATAATACAAATTGTTACTTGTCATGTATAACGTTAAGTTATTTGTGTCATTAACTTTGAAAAGTAAAGCAAAAAATAAAATAAGCCAAAAACCATAACTTATTTTGTTTAAGAGCTTTTCTTTGTTTAAGTGTACTGTGTTGTACAAATAGAATGTAATTTGAAAAATGAATTTTGATTTTGGAACTATTATTAATTTGCATCTGTTACAAATTAAAAATTAATAACTATTCTGTAAATCAAAATACAGTATAATGGACCAGGGCTTTATGCTCCCGTACCATTTATTAAATTTAATTTCATCTGTAAATTTATAGATTTGATCAATCGTATAGTATATTCCTTACGCGTGATTTCATTACGGAAATAAATTACAACACCGGTTATGAATATTTTTTATTTTTTTTTTGCCAGTCAACAATAATAATTCCAACACTCTGGCAACAAAAAAAAAATAAAAATAAAAATTTCACGTAACAAAAAAAAAAAATGATAATTTTCGTGCTTTAAATATAAATGTTTGTGTTTACCACACAAAATCAATATGTTCACACGATTTTTTGAATTTATTTCCGATGTTTTTACTTTTAAATAAATAAATGTTTTTATTGAATACATTATTGTGATGTAATTTATTCAAACTACCACGAAAGGCTGTGTAAAGTTGGTATTTAATAAAATATTAGTTTGGATGTGACGCTTCCCAATAAATTAATTACGTTCTATCAAAAACTATATAAAATTTCAAAGAGATGTCTCATGTCGAACAAGCCAAAATTCAAATTACTTGGGTGTAGAAAATACCTATATGGGTGTAGAAATTATATTTCGAACAATACAGAGAGCCCTTTTAAAATATACTTAAAACCACAAAAAAATAATTCTCTCTTTGAGGAAATTTACTCTCCAACTAATGCGAAATTGTTTTGAGCGAGGTAAAAAATATTTATTCGGAAAATTTTTCGTGTAGTAGTTAGTATGCGCTGGGACACCGGTGATCATAATTCAAACAAGGTTAGCTCGATCTTTCGAGTCTCGTGTTTACAAATAAAGAGAGAGAGCAAATCAAACATTTTTGTTTCATGTTAATGTTTTTTTAATTTTTCAATTTTTTACCTGCTGTAATTTATACGTCTCTTTTAATACTAGAATTGCATAAAAAAAAAAAATTTCATTTGTTTACATATTTAGAGCTAACCTGGTATTTATTGATTCATGACCGGTAAATGAAGGAAATTTATGTTTATTTATTATTTTGTTAAACTTTATCCGGTTGGATAGATACAATTTTACCTTCATATGTTTGTATGAAAATAAAGGGAATTTATGAAACTGACAATGGGTTTTCATTGGGTTATGGGTTATTTATAGTGTTCTTTGTCAGTATGACTAAATGTGGAAAATTGACTTTTAGATGATATTCTGAAATTTTGCCACATACATATGTAGTTTGGAGCTTGGTTATTTCTTAACCGATCATGATGAAATTCGGCATGTACGATCGAAGTGGGATTCTTCAATAATTTTTAGGTGAAGTTCTGGAATATGGGCAATTAAGATGCATTTTTAGATAAAGTTCTGAAATATGGCCAAGTAGGCTAGAACTTGGTTATTTCCCAACCGATTCTAATGAAATTCGACATGTGCGATGTAAATGGGATTCTATAACGATCATTCAATGAAGCTCAGGAATATGGCCAATTAGGAAGGGACTTGATTATTTCGTAACCGTTTATGATGAAATTCGATATTTACGATGGAAATGGGATCCCCAAATGAATTATAGATTAAACACTGGAATATAGTCAAGAAGGATGGAACTTGGCTATTTCTTAAGCGATTTTGATGAAATTCGACATGTGCGTTGAAAATAGGATTTTAAAATGACATTTAAAATAAAAACCACAAAGTTTTATCAGGGTATTATAGAAACCTTTACGTTTTTACTGTTTTTTTTTACCAATTCACGTTTTATTGAATTATAATGTTTTGCTTGTTCTACGTTTACGTTCGTTATCTTACTACCACTACCCTTCTTCACTATTCCTTTCGTCAATTTCATTGTCAATCTCCGTTCCCTCGTCAGTGCCGTACTCTACAGCTCATCCATCCTAACCAATGATGTCCTCATCAGCGTCTACATCGTCATCTTCTAAATCCTCGATTCTACACCAGGGTTTTATTCGTTCATGGGTTAAAACTCCCTCAAATTTCTTCTGTCCTTGTTCGGCTCCAGGTACATCAACTATGATATAATGATCGTTCCGTAGTTTCTTGTTTACGATATATGGCCCTCGAAATTTAGGTATTAGTTTCCTGGATATGCCAGTGGCAGGTCCAACCTCCCATTTGATAAAAACCATACCCACTCCTTGGTTTCCTATGTTTGCTATCGAAGTATTCTTTATTTCTAGCGGCAGCAAAGTTCATTCTCATATAAGCCATTTTTTGAAATCATTATACTCTACAATCGGATTCTCGTCAAAGACTGCGGTCACATTCCCGTTGTTGAATTTGGTAGGTTGTTTATTGACCATTGCAATTGATTTATTTTTAGGTCCCATTTGTTTTCTTCCTCGCCCATCGTAGCTCTTAGCATAGACAAAATCGTATGGTTGTATCGTCCACATTAACCGTTCGCTCTCGGCGTCACTGTTGCGTTCAACAAATGCTTAATATCGTTATCTCGACAGTAGTTGTGGAATAGCTGACTTGTATATGCTGTTCCTCGGTCACTTATAATTTTGGTGGGTACTCCAAAATGAACCGTTCAATTATTCATCATATTGGTTACTGATACAGCTGAAATAGTTTTGACCGCCTTAATGGGGACATATTTTGTGAATACAGCATGTGTAATCTACATCTTCCATCACATAAGCGTTACCTTTCGTACTCTTCGGGAATGGCCTAAGATGATCGATGTGTATCGTGTGGAATGGTACTGGTATCTTATCAATCGGATGAAGTTCCTCTTCTTTTTGTTCCGATATTGCTTTGGTATATCCGCATTCAATACAAGCAGCCATATATTTTTTAAAATAGTTTCTGATTCTTGGAAATCAAAAGTTCCCTGAGTCATTTTTAAGGTATTCTCGACTCCACAATAGCCCATATCATCGTGTGCCCATATGGCCCTTCAACAATAAAAAATAAAAAAAATACTTTTATTCACCGCCAATTTTAGTTCGACCAAATATTCAACCCTCATTGTTCAGCACAGGAAGTAAGAACTAAGCGTATTATGCTATCTGAGGCTTAGAGTGTGTTTAATCCACTGTGGTTAAAAAAAAAATCGAATGGGACAATTAGTTTCCTGCCAATATTGGCATTTGACGCTAATCAAAATGCTTATGGTGCCGTTATTTATTGCCGCATCCAATATATCAACAATCATGTTAATATATCGTTGGTAATGTGTACAGCTCAACTTCTTACGTTATGAAACCTGTCCAATTATCAAGGGCAACGAATACATCTAAATTATCAGTGCTTAAGCATTTGAGCTTTCCGAAAGGGTTTGTATTACGTAAGTATATGTATACAATACGCGGCATATAAGAATGAAATTAAGATATTTAGCCGGGAGATATAGCACCGGGGATCAGCAAATCATATGCCGTGCCATGTACTTACACCAATAGTCTACTAAATAAATTTCATAACAAAAGTTCAAATTTAATTCATTGTATATGTAGCTTGTTATTTCTATAACCAAGATAATTTACAAAAATTGACTTCTTGAGAAAATTGTTTATTATAAAACCCCATCGTGTATCCTTGTCCAGCATTTTTTGAACAAAAGCAAAATTAACTACCTACACATCAATATATTGAAAAAAATTAAAAATTTTATAACATTTTCGGGATCATAAAATCTAATAAACAATTATGATACGACTAAGTTTAGTTGAATAAAAAAAATTTTTTTTTTCGTTTGGCACACTTACAAAATAGTTATCATCCTACACTCTGCGGCAATAAGATTAAAATCGCTAAATACAACGATCAATTTCCAATAAATAACATTTTTCACGCAAGCTGATTGCATTTTCCAATAATTTGTTTCATCTGGTTTTATAATATTTTTAGTAACAACAATTTGTATTCCAATTTATGCGATTTTCATAATTTTCCCGGAAATATCTAAATTTTATTTTTCAAAGTGAATTTATTCATGAATAATATTAAATCAAAACTAAACGAATTCCAGTATAACAAGTTTTTCCTTTCACATTTCTTTTTTTATTTTTATGTACTGCTTGTAGTACCACACCACCTTTATCCAATTTTCCTTTTTTTTTTTTTACTTATACGGGTGAAAATCATGGGCAAAAAATAAACTTCTGAAGAAGAATTTACAATATATAAATAGGAAAAAAGCACAAATCGTATATTTCCATTTTCATTTCTACTTCATTAAATTTCAATTGAATAGAACATTCAATTAGATATGTATGTATGTATAATATATAAATATCGATACACAAACACACACACATACAGTCATAGACACACATTCAGCCATACATTTATTTATTCAGCGAGATGGAATAAATAAGATAAATGCAAAGTAGATTTTTCCGCAGCGAATCAAATTTTTTTTCTTTTCTTTAGATTGTTATTGAAATCTTTAAACTTTTGATTGTAAAATACTAAAATCAATGTATTAGAACAATCACTCGATTGTAAAGTGTTACGTATGATTTAGTTTACTGTGCCTTGTTTTTATGTGTGCGCGCATTAACTTTAAAAGAAAAGATTACGATAATCTGATGGTAAGTATTTTTGTTTTAAAGGTTGTGTATTATCATTTTTGAGGTTGTGACAGATTACAATTAGGGAAATTTTAGTTGTACTCTAGTTACAAATTATGCCTAGACATTTTATTTAAGGTACTTTAAACAAATAGTTCATTTCGATATTTTAACAATAAAAAACAATAACAAAAATATTAGAATTTATTTATTTAAGTGCGCTTGAAATACTTATCTTGATTTTGTTTTGTTTTATTTTATTGTTTAAAAATTTTGACATTAACAGGGCGCTATCCCAACAAAAACTTTTCAATTAAAGTTTATTGCAGTTAATGATCAAGAACAGGCTCAGGTTTGTCTCAGATTTTGCTGATTGATGATTTTCAAAAAATCGAATTTTCTACCTGATGTATGGAAATAATAAAACAATATAATTGTGCGTTGGAACCAAAAATAGTACTTCTGCTGTCTATGGCACGAGGGATAGTAGTTCTAACAAAGATGCTTCTACTGCCCTCAAATAAATTTGAACTTAATACAAAGCCATCTAAATCTATAATAACCCTTTTAGCTTATAATAATATTTCGAAGTAGATATAATTATAGATAAATTCTTCATCTATAGATGAACACTTGCTAAAATAAAGAACCAACTCTGGTCTGATTACTTTTATTGCATGACTCAATTGTTTAGGTTTTTTTTAATAAAATGTTACAAATTAAAAGAAACAAAAATTATTACTTGAACAATAATTATTATCATTGGAAGTTAATTATCGAACGTAATTTTAAAAAAGTTAAAAATTATAATTTGAGTTTAATTGGACCCTTTAAATTTCAATCAGCAAAAAAATGAACAAAGCCATATCTAATATTGAATTAATAAATAATTCTATTCCGTTGGCTCTCTTTTAATTGAAGAATAATCCGGCCATTACTATAAAAAATTTTAAGATTAAAGTTTTTGAAAGCAAAAATGATAACCTAAGCACAACAACCATTTTTAATGCATTGAAATGTTTCAAGATAACGCTAAAACTAGCTACTTTTAACATTGATCATTTTAACTATCAAAGTAGGTACCATAAAACAACGTCAACATTATGCTATCTTTTTTCGCAAAACGCCCCACAACTACGTGAGAAAATTGTATTTATTGATGAATCTGGATTCAACTGTCACCTTCGGAGAGCTAAAGTTCGCTCAAAAAAGAATACTGCAGCTCATGTCATACTTCCATAAGTTATTTAATAAATTGGCAAACGCTAATGTCACTAATGCTTGCTTAGTTGTTGAAGACACGGGTAATACAAGGTAAGACTAGAGAGACCACTCACCAACTAATGTTCCTTAGACCATACTCACCGATGCTTAATCCAATTGAAAAAGTTTTCTCGAAAACTAAATTGGCTGCAAGAAATTTGTTGGCTGATTCAGAAAATAGTTTAAATTTAGTTAATGTTATTAAAGAATGCAAGTGTGACCTCTGCCGGTTGTAATAATTATTAGGTTACCCATTGTATTGATTCTTTGAAATTCAATTTTTTTTTACTACAAATTCAGTTTTTTAAAGTTTAAATTCAACTTTATTATGTAATATTTTAATCTACATACTTCTTATAAATGTACTTGTTATAAATGTATCATATGTTATGGAATAAAAACAATTGTGGATGTAGAATTGAAACGATCATGCTTCATTGTACCAGTCTAATGTAATCTTTAAGGTTTGTATACTGTCAAACCTAAAGACCCTGTTGCTATCTCCAATTTAATTTCCCTTTGTCGCCGTGATGATAAGCAATACCAAGGTCCCTTTTTTTAGTATACATTTTTATTTTTTATTTAAGTTTATCTTTTTTATGTATACCCGATGACGGTCAATGTAACAGAGAGATATACATTTTATTTTTTACATGATAATTACAGTTAGTTTTCGTATTTAAATCTAGGTGGGTATTATTATAAAATTAACAGAAAAATATATTCTTTACTCTAGATGTCTCTTTTTTTTGTTATGCTTTAAAGAACTGTAATACAAATTAAATTATAACACTTTGAATAAACGTCAAAGTTTTAAGTAAACAAATGAATAAGTTTTATTTGTTTACTTTCACAATTATTTAATCAGGTATTAAATATAGTTAATAAAATATATAATTATGGACATTAGGATACCTCAAAGGTAAGTATTTTGATATAATATTACATAGCATATGGTGATAAATTTAATACAAAATTTAATTTATTTTCAGGTTAGAATTCCTATGGGAAACTATCAACATGTTACTGGAGTTGAAAATTGAATAAAATGGTAAGTTACAATTATATAATATAAATTTTGCGTTAAATATACTGATTCTAATTTTTACAGGCAAACAACAAAAATCATATAATAAATCAGCCACTATTGGAATTACCAATTAGATAAGTACAAAATGATAATTACTTGATAAAATGATTCTTTTCGTTTCCTTACTTTTATTTCCAGATTGTCGTGAACATATTCAAAAATGTAAACTTTCAGTAAATTTTTTTTTGTCCTATAAATCGTAGTATAAATACAAAACTTTAATTTCTAATTGCCTCTTATAATTTTCGTGTCTTTGATGTTAATTTGATGTTCACTGATAGTAAAAATTAAAAGATTTAAGATGAAATGAAAAATCTTTATTTTAATTTTACAAAACGTTACTTTGGTTTGAAAAAAACGTTAAGTTGACCTGAAAAATGTATGCAAAGGAGATGTACATTTTTATAAACATCATGTATTCCATTAGAAACATACAGACAGGAAATTAAAACATTCAAAAAATTATTTAGCGAAATGTTTGAAAATCAAGTATCAAATTGAATTTGAATTAAAAAACACAATGAAACTATTCAATGAAATAGTACCAAAAAGACAAAAACGAGGACTTATAAATGGATTAGGAACCATCATAAAGGACATAACAGGAAATCTAGACGAGCACGACCTCCAAAATATAATGCAAATAATGCAAGAAATAGAAGAAAAGTCAGAATTTACTAGATAATGTTAACAACCAGCAAATTAAAATAAATCAACAAATGATGACCAAAATTAACGAAATACAAGAAATAGTGAATTATAACACACAGTTAATACAAACCAATTTAAGAACAATAGTAAAGTAGCTAAGTTAAAAAATTTAATAGTACTCCAACAGCAAGCATATAGGTTAGAAAAAACTATTGTAATCATGACAAGAAATTTAGAAAATCTTCTAGATTCCATAACTTTTACCAAAAATAAATTAGTGTCCCTCCACACATTTATTGATTCATGAAGAACTGGAAAACATAAAAATAATTTTTGAAGAAAAAGGAATACATTTTCAAATAGTCATCGTAATATTAAATTTAATAGAAATAAAAGCATTAATAACTAATAAAGAAGAACTAATATTCTTAACAAAAATTCCTAAATTTAAAATCAAAACATTCCAATATTTTAATATAATTCAAATTCCCATTTAACACCATTTAATTAAGCCTGTACCTCAAGAAAATATAATCCTCGACGAAAATCAATTTACATTTAAAACTAACAATTGTCAAGAAACTTGTGATACATACTATTTTGCCTAGAATAACACCTACAATAAATAGAAAACATCTGTGTTCCCGCAATAATACAACAAAAAATTGCAACATGTAATTTTACTGAAATACCACAAACTGATTTGGTTTTTGAAACAGAAAACAAACGAATAATCGTAATACGAGTACCTAAAGAAACAATTGTACAATGTACCCAAAGTACATTACCAAACCTTCAATAATAACAATAAACAATTGTTACATATAAATCAACGAAATTAAGTATGAACATATTCAAGCACAAACATTTTGAAAACGTGAAATTTAGATCTGTATCCTTGATAAACGCCGCTACCTGATGCATATCCAGTGGGTCGGCGTTAGGCCACTGGATTATGTACGCATTGAGCAAATTTAATCTTTTTAGGATGATAACATCGCATGTGAATAGTAGGTGTTCTGATGTCTCCTTACCGCAGTCGCAGAATTTGCACTGGTCCGTAAGGGACCATCCCATTTTATGTAGATGGCCGTTAAAAGGGCCGTGTCCTGTTAAAAACCTGGTCAATCTTATGGATTGGCGGTCCATAATCGGTGCCTCTCCCAGACGTACAATATTATAACTGAATAATTTCTTGGCCTGCCTCATCTCAATGGAGGATTCCCAGACTAATTTCCTATAGTTCTGCTCCCAATCCCTTATACCATCTGCCAAATGGGTTTTGGAGAAAGCAATACTAGGACTGGGACCCAGGAAATCTCGGCTTGCTCCCATTTTTGCACATCGGTCTGCTGCCTCATTTCCTCTAATGGTGGAGTGGCCTGGAGACCACAAAAGGGGTGACTTTATTTGCTTTACCCAGTTCTAATAAATTACAGTAGCAGCTCCAGATCAATTTTGAGTTGAACACTGAAGCTCCTAAGGCTAGCAGAGCTGCCTGGCTGCCCAAGATTATATTGATCTCGGTCTTCTTATATTTGTTTTTGAGACATTGAAGAACACATACCTCAATAGCAAATGTCTCTGCCTGGTCTCTGTCTATTTTTGACCCATCCGTATACCATACAGAGGGAGGAGATAATATTCTCTACCAGTGCCCTATCCGGCAAACTGATAGCAAAATACCTCAAAAGTCTATTGTCCTTACCATCAAATCCGATAGTTCAGTCAATTTCTCCTTAAAGTTTAATTTATGAAGTGTGATACTGTTGTGTCCTAGCCTTACAGTTTTAGTTTTGGCTATATTTCTTAGGCTAAGACCTCTTGAACCGGCTACTTTTTTAATGTGTAGGTGCAGTGGTGAAAGCTTCAGTATTCTCTTAAGGGCAGCTGTTGGACAAGTTCTCATTGCTCCAGTTGCATCCACACAGATTAACTTCTGGATCTTGTCCAGTATTCTCCGTGCACCAGTCTGCTCCGTCTTTGGCCACCACACAAACGCCGCGTAAGACACCACATGTCTAATGACGGGCCGGTACAGCCAAACCAACATTTGTGGGCTCAGTCCCCACGTTTTGCCAATCATTCTTTGGCAGGTGAAGTAGGCCTTATTCGCCTTGTTTCTGATATGATTTAAGTAGAGATTCCATGTCAATTTCGTCACAAGTACGACACACAGATATTTAACCTTCGTTGACAGTTGGAAAGTTAACCCCCCCCCCCTCCCAAGGACTATCGGCGGGAGGCCAGTTGTTGGGATTTAACGTAAGGCCCACCTCAGTGCACCAATCATTTACTACCACTAGGGCTTTTTGCATTCTTTCCCCTACTGTATTTGCGAATCTGCCCCTAACCATCAAGACTAGGTCGTCCGCATAGGTAATGTTCGAGAAGTCTAAATTTCTCAGTCTGGTATAATTGATCCATCACGATCAGCCGCTTTAAGGGAGAGAGATCACCTCCCTGGGGGCCACCCGGTGATGGCGCCTATGGTGATGGTTTTGTCTCCAAAAGAGGCCGTAATCCTCCTGTATTTTATCATGTTTATAATCCAACTTACGGTGGAGGGGCGTCTATACCCCTTGCTAGTGAGTGTTCCTGAATTACCTTGAATCTAGTATTATCAAAAGCTCCCTGGATATCAATAAAGGAGCATAGTAATTGTTCTTTATTCCGAAGCGTATAGGGCCGTTTCTGTTGATTTCCCTGCTTCTTAGGCGTGCTGCCTAGAGTTCAGAGGGTATCTGTGGAGAGTGTTAGATCTGATACAAAGTCCCAGAATTTTCGCCATGGTTTTCAGTAAAAATGATGTGAGCCTAATAGGCCTATAAGACCTGATCTCCTCTGGGAGCCTTTTTCCCGCTTTTGGGATAAAAATCACCCGAACCTCCTTCAAGCATTTTGGAACATATTCCAAGCTGTAGCTGGCTCTGAAGAGTATAGTAAGATAAGGCAGCAAAGTCTGCAGTCCTTTCTGTAGAAAGGCGGGGTATACGCAGTCCCCTCCAGGTTATTTGAAAGGACTTCCCAGCCTATCCATTCCAGCGTAAAATGCTGCCTCGAGAACTTGTGAGCCCTTTTGGAACCAGATACGGATGTACGCTATTTGCGTTGGATTCTTCCTTGATAAACGGCGCCAGTTGGTGCGTTTTTGTATCCTTACCATCAACTCTTGTCCCAAAGGGATACTGATAGCATACCTGATGTACATATGATCTGAGAGGGATGCTTCCTTGGACACACGCCAGTCGAGAATTGCACTGGAGGTACTCTTCTAACCGCATTCACAAAGGTCGCAACACTCCCTTTACTGTTAACTGCTAAGTTGTTACTAAGACAGAATTCAAAAAGTTGCTCACCCTTTAAATTGGTGTTGCTGCTTCCCCAGACTACGTGGTGTGCATTAGTTTTGCCACCAATGACGAATTTTTGCTAATGTACAGTGCAATAATTCACGAAGCTCTGTATCCATTCTGGAGGGAGGTCATTTTCATCCCCGGGAAAGTATGCAGAAGCGATGTTAATCAACCTTCTGCCTCCTTTTAAAAAAATAAATTGGTTATCTGCAGCCGTGTCGTAGACTAGCTTACCTGTTTTGGCTGCAAAATCTTTAATCTTCCCCTTGTTGGTCCAAGGCTCCTGTATGAGCGCTATATCCCAGTCCTTAATCATAAAAAGACGGTTTGAGTTGTTTGTAGCCGTCTTCGATCGATGCATATTAATCTGCACGAATCTCAGTTTCACTTGTGTTGCAGGTTTGTTGTGTATCATCATGATGTTTATTATTTATATATTTTTATTATTTTTTTATTATGTTTTAGGATTCGGTTAAGCCGAATGATATAGTGTTGTGTCATATTTACTGAATGAGATTAGTACTTTCTCAACTGGATATGAGCATGAAATTTCTTGTTTTATTAAACAATTACACATTATGGGTTTATTGAAATCTCAGATTAGGATCAGATTGAATTCCGTTTCTGAAAAAGTTATCGTCTTTTGAAGCAACTCATTCGTCAAGCCAAATTGTTAATACTTTCTTAAGATGTCAATCGTACGTCTTAATGGGCTTATTCCATTGACCGGAATAAACAGTAATCTGAAGGAACAATATCTGGCGAAAATGGCAGTCTTGACCTTTTAAGTAGGTTTTTAACGACTTTGACTGTCTATGGTTTTTTTCTTTGCCATGCTGCAAAATCAGTTTATTGTATCTATTCTCGATGGCTTGGCGTCTATTGGAGGGGGGGGGGGCAAAGTTGAGTCGATTAATCAACCAGCTCCGTAACCTTCCAGTAGGGTTCGCATCACGTGAGCTCTTCTGGTCATATATTATTCAGCTGCATGATGGGTACAACTGTGTAAAGGGTAACATCTTCACAATTCGCAAGTGTACGTGCTGCCTCCTCGTGGCAACCACTGGTAACTAAGGCCATTTGGCACAGGCTAAAGTACGGCGCTAAAGGAGAAAACCTTGAAAAAAAACAAATCTAAGGTGGAACAGCATATGCCGATGAATGAATTGCTGATAGGTTAATCAGTCTAAAATATGCGGACTCTGGATAACAGGCACCATCCAGTTTTATTAAGCCTTCCTGTAGTTAATCTTGGTGACCTTACTCGTAAGAGTAAAAGCAAACGGAAGACGGGGCATTTATAGGTATATACGGGAGTGGGACAGCTCCATTGACTGGACGGGTAATTAAGCAGGGTCCAGCACAATAGATCTTTTAGGTCGTAGTGCGAGGTAGCTTATCGCCCATATGGTCTTAAAATAATAATAATAATAATAATCTATTCTCCCATTCTAGTCGATTGTCTTGAACAGCTCGCTTCAATCGTATGTAATGGCATGTTTCAGAAGGTTTTAGTATAGCTCGTAATATACAACGCCCTTCATATCTCACCAAATACGGAACATAACCTTATCACAATTACCATTTCGCTTTTGCTGTGATGAACCAGCTTCACCAGGCTTTACCGGTGATTTTTTCAATTCCAGTCACAATTCAATGCAGAAAACTTTTTCTTTTTTCTGTTAAAAGAAGCATTTCAAAATTGACTTTTCGACATTCCAATTCCAAAATCTTTGAACCATCCCCATTCCATGTATAGACGTCTACTGACAATGCATTGATCAATATTCAATGCTCCTGCCGATTCTTGTTGCGTTTGTGTGTTGTTTTCATCCAATATTGCTTGCAATATCTTCAATTTTGAAGATATGTGTCTTAAACATCGAATAAATCTTCTTAAAATTGCCTAGACCACCTTCTACAAATACTATCAGAAAAATCATATTCACGGTAAGCTTCTAGAAGTAAACGATGACTTTCAGCAGCGATTTTCTTTATAGTAAAAAAATACCACAAAACTTCCCGCAAATCACAATTATTTAGCACCCAACTCTTCATTTTAAATCAATTTAAAAACTGTGTTGTTTATGTATTTATAAGGTTATGAAGAGACTTTTCAAAAATATGTATTACCAGATTCAGACAATACATATAAGAACAATTATGCAATTTTTTTAGAAAAAAGGACATTTTTTTTGACGTATACCTAATAAATTAACCACCACTGTTTTTTTAAGTAAAAACTGCCACCATAATTGATCCGATCGGAAGAGCCATTCGCTCGCTACAAAGGTTGAAAAATTTAAATCGTTCGATGTCATTGTGATAATGTTACGGGTAATTAAAGGTAATGCTTATTGTTGATGAATAATCGCCCACAAGCAAGGGCAACATTTCATGTCCCTCATTTTTCTAACATGCGCGGCTCTGAATTGTAAGACGTTATCACGTTACGAAAAAAAAATCAATTTGGCCGACGATTACATCGTCGACGATCAAGAGTCATATCGGAAACTTCAAATATCTTGGCACACATAAAATTTTGCAACGACTGGAAAACGAAAAGAACTTTAACATTATTTCTGGGTACTAATCAAGCATCATTTTAGTTGGAAATACAACACAAAGTTTTGCCTTACATATCGCGACATTTTATTTTATTTGTATAATGATATGGTGACACAATAAATGGGAGATCTACTATCATCGCAATTGTAGCAAACCAACTGACTGTGTTTACTTTGTCACGAAAAAAATGTAGCAGACGTCAATCGAATGTATGCGATCGCTACGCAGTAATATAATAAATGAACAAAAATTGGCACGCAACCGTTTTGACGATGAGACTAAATTTCCGCTGGAATGGCGATTTATGGATACGAATATACGTCTTAATTATTATAATCGAGCCGAACTAAGCCAGTTACTTGTTTTTATTATTTCGTAGACTTTGATAATTGTTGTGTTATTCTGTTTTATTAATCTCTTTTCGTTCTCATAAAAGCAAAACTTTATGCAATCAGTATAAACAATGTACCGGCCAAGGTCAACTTCAAATAACTAACCAACACCAATTTATACATTGTTTCAAGGTCATTTCAAGGCAAGGTTATATCTACTTTATTTGGAACATCTTTGAACTTATGCTTTGTAGTTTCGTTTCTCTCTCAAGCTTGCTTGGCGAGGTCGGTTAATTTACCCCAGTCACAGCAGAAATAAAAATAAAATGTAAACAACCGTAAAAAAAACAGCAAAACAATTTATTGTGGGAATGTTATTGCTGGTAATAATTTTTTTTTTTGGTTAAGATTTAAAAGATAAAAATATTTTATCTCTTCCAGGTGAAATAGGGGTGGTTTTGCTTCTTTGAACGATTTTATTGGTTGAAGCATGGGTAAAACTTAGCTAGAGTAAAAAACCGACCTCAAGAACCGACCTGTAAAATCAAAAAAATCTCTCCTCAAACACTTTTTGTTTACAATCCTTTATTGTCAAAATATTTTAATTTCATTCCGATGTGATAAATATTCAATTCAACTACATATACTGTCTAATCCAAGTTAAAAATGGAACAATATCCGTTATTGGAACAAAATGTTTATCGTCACACAAAACTTCATCTTGAAAGCCAATGCTGGCTGAATCTATGCCACGAATATACCAAACACCATTGTAATTCATGAAGACACCAGAACCATCATCACCCTTACATGTTGGTGGTTTGGCATGGAATGTTGCACAAAACATAGATTTTGAACTGTGAAAATTACTGAGACGTGATTCTGGAAATACACATTTTTCTTTAGGCACAACTGGTAGGCTTATATACGTCAGCTTATCGTTGGTGTACTCGTATGGGTTGTAATCCCAACCGGGATGCTAAAAAATAACAATTAGCAAACATAAAACGTATCAAAACTATGTAGAGATATACTCACAATTAATTCCATTCCTATTAAACTACTTGGATTTGGATCACCCGACCACAAGCAAACGGGTCGAACATAATCCGTTACATGAATATTAGACGCCAATTTCAAAATAGCCATATCATTTTCCAGTTTTTCAAAGACATGCTGCGGATGCAATATGACATATTTCACTTTACGCTGTTGATAGTGTCCACCAAATTCAATAAAATGGTAAGCACCAACAAAAACTAATAATTCTTCCGGTCGAACTATAGATCCACCGGCAACACAAGCAGCTGAAGTTAAAACAGCTGATTTCGAAATTAAAGTGGCCGCACACTTGAAAGCGATTTGCTGAAAATTTGCCTTATAAATTGAAGTAAACCATGGGAATTCACCTTCGTATGAATCATCATATTCGATCCGTTGATCGCGTGGTAATGTTAATCCACAACCATCCGATTGTATTACAGTGTCACGACTAAAACCTCGATCAAACGCTATATTTATTGTTACATTTAAATTTGATAGGGCACGATCACTATCACTAGTGGCACAATTACACACCGGAATCACATTGACTTGAGTGGCACGAATTGCACATATAAATATTGTGCTGAATATTAAATACAGCTTTGTAACGTCTGGTTTGAGAGACATTATTCAACGTAATAAACACTTCGAGGTTAAAGTTTTGATATTTAGTTTTGAGCGTTTTGTTTTGTTCTTTTATTAATAACGATTTGTTTTCGATGATAACCAGTTTCAAATGTAAACGTAAAAACCAAATGGGATTTTTGTTTTTTTGTTTTACGTTTATCAAGTTCGTCGTACATTACATATGTATGTTAATTTGTCGATCGCAAAGAGATTTTAAACATTTTTTTACCGTAATTAATTAAAAGTGGTAAGATCAGCTGTCGCAAGTTTTATACAACGACGAACTTCAAAATTTTACAAAATAAAGTGTATTACACCTGAATAATATAGGTTTCAATTGTCTCAATGTATAGATCAAGAAAATACAAAAAATGAACATGTTTATTTTGCAACTGATATCAACATAAGTCATTTTACAAAATTATCCATTAGTCAGTCGAGATGCGACCATGACTATAAGCAATGGTCAACAAATGCGTGTTTTGTTCGTTTTTTTTTAATTTCATCTTATTATGTTTGGTATTTAAAGTATGTCGCGGTTGTGATGTGTGGCACAAAGTAAATGTAGCAATTAACGAGTGGAATGGTGATTTAAATGTTAATACTGATGTATCATATGGTGGTGTAGAATTGCAACTATTATTCGACCAATCTGCTAATCTGCAAGTTAATAATGCGATTAACATTAACAATAGTTTACTAGAAATACAACTTAACGCGGATTATGATGAATTTGGTATTCCAGTTTTATATGGTGTTGTGATAAATGGTGTAGATATTAAATGTAATGAAAATGTTGTACCCAGTCCTGCTATAGAGTTTAAACCTCAGGGTTACGAACCGCCTCTATTAATACCTACAACAACAACAACATCTACTGTACCGCCCCAAAATGTGTACACGATCCCAGAGGAATGCGGTATAGTAATTCCGGAAGTTATGCCTTTTATTCATCATGGAATTGAAGCCACCGTCAGTGAATTTCCTTGGCACGCTGCCATATTCGACATGCCTCAATATAAATACCGATGTGGTGGTTCTCTTATATCACCTAATTTAGTTGTAACAGCCGCACATTGTGTTACAAAATCATATTCGATCCATCCCATATCGGAATCAAGCATCATGGTCGTTATGGGCAAAAATCATTTGCAGTCAACTAGTATTGTGGAACAAAATTCTACCATAGCCAAGATTAATGTACACTGTGATTTTGATCAGAACAATTTTAATAATGATATTGCTGTGATTAAATTACAGACTCAGATGATGTATACTAATTTTGTGCGCCCTATATGTTTATGGCCGCATATCAATGATCGAATTAATTCTATTGTTAATCAATATGGCTCGGTAAGCTGGATGCTTCTATATATTTATTATTTACAATTAATATGTTTGATTTTTCTTTTAAATTTTTTATTATTAGATTCCAGGTTTTGGCTACAACGAAAATTGGCAGCTTGCACCGCATTTAACCAGTGTTAAAATGCCTGTTGTTTCATATGAAACATGTCTGTTATCGTATCGTGATTTTTATGCCCGTGTCATATCTTGGACAAATTTTTGCGCTGGATCTCGCAATGGTTCATCCGTTTGCAACGGTGATAGTGGTAGTGGAATGGTTTTTCAAATAAATTCGTTATTTTATTTACGAGGAATTGTTTCAATTGGGCCGACTGATACAAATGATCGAACACGTTGTAATTCCATGCATTATATTGTATTTACTGATGTGGCAAAATTTATCGATTGGTTACGACAATTTTAGTGGTTATCCATACATTGGTTTTTTGTTCCTGTAATAAACTTTTGATCTAAATTCGAAATGTGCATCAGGCGGTCAAGACGATAATGGAAATAATTTGATAAAATATAAGACAATTTTGTTTTAAATTCTTTTGTTTTAATTAAGGTTGTGGTGGTACTTACAGCCAGCTATTTTGGCTGGCTCGCAATTTAATTTTATTCCCATTCCAGAGTTAATCTTCAGTTACTTGGTTGCAGTGATGGTGGAGTTTCTGAATAACAACTCCTCTTGAAGTTTGGCGGCTATAATTGTAATATAATGTTCATTGCAAACGTAATGGGTTGGCCGATGTTATAGGTTGCGATGCGGTGCATTATCAAATAAGAAGTGAGATCCTCGTGGAAAATTCGCTGCATCCGTGATCTCAAGCAAAATCCAGTAAACATTATACAGCAGTGGTGGAACCAAGAAGGACTAAGTGTCAAAACAAAACAAAACTGTTTTTTCCAAAGCGATTAAATATCTAGAGACTACCCTAGATCAAAACCTGAATTGAAAGCAATATATATTGAAAGTTCAAAATAGAGCCACAAATTCTTTCAGCCTGTCAGAGATACTTTGGACCTACTTGGGGATTACAACTAAAAATGATTTACTGGTAATTTCTATGATCACGTATGCATCGGTAGTATTGTGGCCTAAAACTAAATAAGGTTCAGCGTGTAGCCTGCATTGGTGTCAAGGGCTTATTGAGGCACCTGTAAGATTAACTCCGATGCACCTGTATGTTAAAAAGAATGCTGCAATTATAGCCCTGAACGAAGATGTAAGCAGAAGGAAATATCAAACCATGCAATATGGTGGGTCATCTGACAAATCTTAAGGAATTTCAAGCAGACCCTGCCATAAGAATGCCTTCCTATTGCAGGTAAGGGTCAATGGTATGGTTTACAGATGGAACAAAAACAGAAGACGGCTTGGGAAGGAATATACGGGAGTGGAATCGCCCCCTCAATGTCCTTATATCCAATGTTACCGCCGCAGAAATTCATACATTGAAACTTAAAGGCTCTTAGCAGTTTGGAGTATTGATTCAAGGCTGGTATGAGGCTATCTGAAGTTTATTAAACATCTGGCAAGCTCAAATAAGGTAACATTTATGTGAGTGCCAGTTCATACTGGAATCGAGAAAAATGAGGCTTCTAATGGCTCCACCCACAAGGGTTCTTCCTTTTCCTCTCCTTACTGGTGCAGAATTACAGGTGTACGACAGGCGAATAGATTTATATCATCTTCGTTAGTCAGGGTAACCGTGTATTTTGAACCTAGGAAACCTGAGTTGAGACTACTAACCAACTTCTTCAAAGGTCACGGGCCCTTAATGTAATGAGAAAATGAGCCTATATTTAGGTACGGCAGACGGATGCCACTTCTTCCAAAGATTGCAACATCTAAGGGGAAGAACAATAAACCCAGATGGTATGTATCATGTACCGGCTTCTCACGAATAATGATTACCCCAATTGTATTGAAAAATCTTAGAAAACCCGAAAATGGCCTACTTACAAATTTGGCACACAGTCTGGGCTATCCGAAACAATTTTGAGGAAAATCATTTCAATTGTGTGAGATCGTTTCAAACATGGTTGTCCTATCGACCCTAAACAATCATCTTTTCCAAGAAATATTTGTCGGAAAGGATGTGATCTTTAAATAAATTTTTTTTGTATCTTGCAATTTCACCATTTTGTTTAATATTCGTTATGACGAGACACAAAAAATTCGTAATAACGAGACATTCTGCTTTTTTACTAATATGAGCACAAACAATATTTTTTTTAATTTTTAAGACTTATTTAGGATAAACTTCATTTGCTTATAATATCTTGCCAGTCTCGTGAATTTTGTCCTAAATCTATCCTAAAAAAAAAAAAAAAAAATTGTTTAGGCCAAACTTGACGAATCTATATACATAAGTGAAGTTTGTCTTAAATATGGTATGTCCTAAAAATCGTTAACCAAAATTATACTTTACATGCATTTGTGCAAAAGCAGAATTTCTCGTTATAATGAATTTCTTTTAATAAGTATAGGAAACATAATTTAAAAATTATGATAAATACGATGTTCAAGTAAGATGTTACCATTTTTATTTTCTTTAAAATTTAACATACCGAATAATCTGAATAAATGATTTTTCAAATTTCTTGGGGAGAACCTAGGAACCTGGCCCAAAATGGTCTAAATACAAAAGTAGCATTGAGTCTAGGCTAACCGCCACTGTATTCAGTTTTGAAAAAAGTGAAGGCTTAGGGTGTCTATGACAACAAAGTTTGATACGTTCTCTCCAAAAATATACCAAATATTATGAAAAAATGAATTCCCGATTTCTTAAGAAAATTCTAGGAAGCTGACACCAAACTAGTCTTGATGCTAAGTTGGCATAATAGATAGACTATCCGAAACAAGTCTAAGTTTTAGAAAAAATAGGGGATTAGGGTGTTTAGGATACAAAGTTTAATGACATCTTATATAACTTAGCGACTGTAGGTAAAATTCATATTCCAAATTTTCTTGAGAACATCCTAGGAAGCGCGCATCAAAATGACCGGTATAGAAAAATGTCCCTTGACATAAGCAATCCGAAAAATTATCCAGTTTTGGAAAAAATAGTGGATATGGGTGTTTAGGACAACAAAGTTTAATGGCATCTCATAAAATATATCCAATATAAGTAAAAGTCATTTTCTGAATTTTCTTGAGAAAATCCTAGGAGGCGCGCATCAAAATGACCCATATACAAAAATGTTAATGTACCTACTAAAATTTTCTAAAAGTTTACGAATTGTGCGGGCATCACTATAAAAATACAACCGTAATATCCAAACAATCAAAACTTCCCGATCTTTATGCTTCAAATATTAAAAAACTACATAATACTGGACAACATTAAAAAAATGGTCGAACAACTATTTTTAGAAAAACTGGGACCCTATTCTCGGATTCCACAAACATTTTCCACATGTGGACGACATCTATCAAATTCTATGTAATTATTGACGTTTTCTTATATGGCGATTTTTTTTTCACCTGCTTATACCAATTCGGAGATATTCCCTTAGTACCGAAAAAATTCCATAGCGAATTCAAGAATACAGAAATTTAAATTTCCGCACGTTTTTATGAATTTTGATAGATATGCGCATGTGGAAAATGAATTTGGAGAATAGGGCCCCTGAAAATTCCTATTTAAAATTGAATTTGTTAAATTCCAATTAGGGGAAAGTCGCCTAAGTGCTTAAATCGTAACTCAATGATTTCAAAAGTACTGTTCCCGCCATACAAATCGCACAGTGTACAGTTAGTTATACTGCTGGGCTGTACTTATGCGCGTAGATAGTGTGCATCTGCATTTCAATGAATTTAGAATGTTGCTAGTGAACAAATTAATTTATAGTCGTTTGAGTGTAATTTTCGTCTAATGTGTGGCAGCTTCTAAGGTAAGAGAACACTAGTTAAATACATTTTGTTTTTTTTAGTATAAGTTATATATCTATTAGTGATTTGTTTGCTTCTAACAGATTTGTGAAATATTTTTTCAAAATAGTTTTAAGGTTTAGGAGATTTTTTCAAAATAGTTTTATTGCGTAGTGTAACTTAAGGTATTATAGTTTTCTTATTCGTACCGATTTCAATTTTTTTAATTTTATAAGTTTTAAAAAAATGTGTGCAGACTATTTAAATTTTTTGCGATAAATAAAAGCAGTGTTTACTAAGGTTTCCAATGATACTCCTAATGTGTTTACTAATATATTCTCTGATTTCCGAAAACGTATATTTTAAGGGGTAAGACTTGAGCAACCTTACCCTATATCATCCCTATTACAAATAAATTTTAAATTTCGACAGAACAATGTTGTTTTGTTACGAAAACACAACCAATTTGACAACATCATAAGCTACAACATAAATTCCATAGAAGTTTCAAATTCCTGGAAAGTCAGTAATATATAATTACATTCCGATGGATTTTTTTTCCCGACGAAATAAATTATTTTTGAATTCTGTAATATCCCAGAACATCAAAATTAGCCCCCCCCCCATTTAAATAAAAAATATAACTCTAGGATTATCCTATTTCTTTCAAAACTAAAATTTGCTTCAGGTAGTCTAGAATCTAGATTCTAGATCTTATGCCAACTGGTAGCCAGCCAATAGGCCTTATGATATTAGTTTCCTAGGATTTTCTTAAGAAAATGGGGAATCCATTTATCCAAACGTTGTTATCCTAAACCCACTAATCCTCTACTTTTTCCAAAACTGGAATATTTTTCGGATAACAGAGGTCCAGTGACATTTTTCTATATGGGTTATTTTGATGCGCGCTTTCTAGGATTTTCTCAAGAAAGTTCGGTATATTGGATATATTTTATGAGATGCCTTTAAACTTTGTTGTTCTAAACACCCAGATCCCCTATTTTTTCCTAAACTGGAATATTTTTCGGATTGCTTATGTCAAGTGACAATTTTTCTATATCGGTCATTTTGATGCGCGCTTCCCAGGATTTTCTCAAGAAATTTCGGAATATGACTATAACTTATATTTGATATATTATATGAGATCCCGTTAATCTTTTTTGTCCTAAATATTCTAATCCCCTACTTCCTCTAAAACTATTATTTTCAAATAGCTTAGATATTTCACCAATGTTTTTATGTTATTTAAATATTTTATATTGTATTATACATCTTCTAGGACAGAAATAGGACAAACTTCACCTACGTTCTCTTGCCACATTATTTGACAAAAGCTGAATAAATTCTAAAACTGTGGAATGAGCTCTAACATGATGTTTTACTCAACATAAAATGGTAAATCCATGCTTCTCATTGTCTTATCAATTTTGCGTCATTTTAATTAATTCTGAAAAATTCACGAAAATGTGCGACAATTTTGAATATTCTGAATTATAGTAAGACTATAACATCTTTCAACGATAATCTCGAATAAACTTAGACTTACATTTAATAATCGCAACGCTATTCAGTAGAAGAAAAAAACAATCGCCTTTCTCGAGTTTTAGATAAATCTCTTGAAAATGGCCATTTATCGAATTTCATCACAATCGGTTTAGAAATAACCGAGTTTTTTCCAAATTAGCCACATTCCAAACTTTTCTAAATATCATTTTAGAGTCATATTTCCATTGTACAAATTGAATTACATCATAATCTGTTAATAAAATGCAAAGTTTCTTCCTATTTGGTCCTATTCGAGAACTTCATCTAAACGTCATTTTAGAATAACATTTCCATTGTGCATGCTCAAATTCATCATAATCGGTTGATAAATAGCAAAGTTTCTTCCTAATTGGCCCGAATTTGACTTAAAATGCTATATATGGATACACTTTTATACGAGATATTCTAATTATCTGCATTAGGGCTTCTTAAACGGAATCCGGGTTTAAAAAACATGACCGAGAAATTCCGGGGTTTCACGATTTTCAATTTATTTAGGGTTAGTAGTTTATTAGTTCAAATCGACATTAAAAATTTAGGGATTGTCAAACGTAATTCTGGGATCTCGTTTGCTGTATCTAAAGTGTGACTGAGAAATCTTGGGATTTCCCGGTTTTCGATTTATTTATTTCAAAATATTTCCTGTAAAACTTTGGTTTAAGTGATTAATGGGAGGTTGGCCTGTCTCTTATTTCCTACTATTCCTTAGTCCAAATGCAGACAATTTGTATAGAAATGTATCCATACATAGCATTTTAAGTCAAATTCATGCCAATTAGGAAGTAACTTTGCTATTTATCAACCGATTATGGTGAATTTGAGCATGCACGATGGAAGAGATATTCCAAAATGATTTTTAGGTAAAGTTCTAGAATAGGACCAATATAAGGAAGGATCTTGGATGTTTTTAAATCGATTGTGATTATATTCAAGAAATACGACGTGAGATCGTAAAGAACGAACCGATTTTCTTCCTAATTTGTCTTAATACAGAACTTTACGTAAAAATCATAACCATTTCCAGCCGGTACCGCAATTCATTGACATTATTGAAGATCTTTGATATGAAGGTTTAATTAGAACATACTTATTGAGAATTCATCCAGAAAGAAAAATCCTACTTACCGTTTTCGAGAAAATTAGTGGTCGAAAAATAGACCAAAGGCCGAATGTGATATACATAATTATATAAAAACTCAATCTATTGGAAAATTCATCTTTTTTCAAACAATATAAGGCAACAAAATAAAAATAATAATTATTTATTTTTCATGATAGTTCTAGAAGCAATTAGTCTGCAAATACAAGTTGCACTTTTGGCAAATAAATATAGTGTGTTTATGACATTGTTGACAGCGTCGTGGTTTGCCATGATCCGGTTTAGATTTGACATGGTCTCCGGAGATACGCGGTATGTTGGTAATGTGTTTTGTATTTCTGGCATGTTTATTAGTATCACCTGAATCTGGCACTGAATCAGTGGTAAGTAGCAATCCTTCAGTAAGTACTACTTTGAAATCTTTTTTAGACATTGGCTTGCGTTTGAGCTTCTTTGCGATCAAGCAATGTAGTTTCCAAGCGTTGACTACTGCACTATTCCAGTAATCCAGAGCGGCCACTGTCATTTTTTTCCTCGGATTGCAACGCAGTAGTTTGAAACTGTGTTGTCGTATAAATCGACACCACCCATCCATCGATTATAGTTAGCAATAATATTTGCCTGAGGAATCGAGTCGTATTTCTTTTCTTTCCTATTGAAACGACGCGCGTTTGTCATTGACTCAATAAAGTCGTGATTGGTGCTTATTGTGACTTCTTTATTATCACTCCAACGAACAAGAAGAATTTGATTTGTTTCATCAAATAAATGATCTGTACTACATTTAGGTAATTTTATTTTAGTTTTAAATACTGTACCTCCTAAGCGGTTTATGCGAATAGTGCCCGTTGACATTAGATAATAGGATGTAAAAAATTACCAAAATATACATCGTGCATGCTTGGATTTTCTACCACATCAAGAAGTCGTAACACAACATCTGCTTCTAAACCAATCTGCTTTATGTAACGGCCCGCGGATCCAACATACGTAATGAACTTATAAAGGTACCAATCGGAAAAGCAGAGACACCATAGTTTGTATCCAAACCGGATTGGTTTCCCTCTCATAAACATTTTGCATGAGTGACGTCCAAAGTAGGGAATCATTGGTTCATCTATTGACAGGTGAGAACCAAACACGCCAAATTTAATAAACTTTTGGTTTAAAAGATTAAAATATGGTGTTATTTTAGCGAACTTATCTGATGCGTCCAGAATTTTGCTTGTTACATAAATGCAAGTAACGTTTTATTGTTTTAAATTTTGACCTAGATAAAGCCTGCTTTACGATGTTCACTCCCAACGAAGGTCGAGTGCTCCAATAATCATCAATTGATAGTAGAGTGTGGTATCCTGATATCAATAAAATTCCTAGGAACCTTTTCGTTTCAACGGCCGAGCACACTTGTTGCACATTTAAATCATTCCCGTATCTGTTTGTTTCTACGTGTATATGTTGAATGACTTTATCGTCAAAAAATTGTTCAAACAGTTACAATGGGCTTAAATGTTCCAAAGACCAAACTCGTCACAGTATTGTTCAATTCAAGATTAGGTCCCCTATTATATTGTATGGTACTGCCATTTTGAATTTCCGAATTCCTTAAGTGATTTGTACACTTTTTCGTGTGGGGATGATGATAGAACCGTGCTTGATGTACTAGTCGATGACTGATTAACAAATGATGAACGAGCATCAGTAGCATAGTCATTTTTGGTTGATGTCCATTCTAATGCAACACAACCGGCCACCTCATTTAAGGCACTTGGATCAACAGTTGGTATTTCCTCTTCGTCAATATCTTTTTCATCCATAACACAATCAACGTTTTCTGGGGGACAACACATCACATTTACGATCTATTCATCACTATCACTCCACTCATTAATAAATTCATAATCCTCAGCTAAAGTGTAATAACGCTTCCTCTTCATTTTGATAATGAATGATAATTTTAAACTTGAAATATAGTAAAATTTTAATAATTACTAGTATTAGTCCTTAAACTCAACAAATATATCGTGTACATAACTTTTTACTTTAATAAACATACAACAATATTTAATTATTTATCAAAACACAATCCCAAATTTTAATGTTTCACGTATTAAATATTCTCATATAATACTTAAATCTACACCCTCTTCAGCCAATGGTCGATTTTTCGACCACTAATTTGTTAACTTAACTTTGGGTATCCCGTTTTACTTAAAAAAAATTTAAATTTTCGTTTTTATGTTATTTATACCTTTCTTTTTACGATGTAATACACAACGAATAGTAATTTATTTTTTTTTATATTTTTTTTAAAGGTTTTAATACCTCTATAAAAACGATATTTTTCTACTTGATAGGGTTGTATAAAATATAAATAATTTTTAATATGCACCAGTGTTTTTTATAAAAAAAAAAAGTTAAACTTTGTTTTAATTACAAAAAAATACAATACAATAAATATAACTGTGAATAGTTAGAAAAGATAACAAAGTTGTTGGTCGAAAAATCGATCAGCGACCGAAAATGGGTTAAAAGCACATTTCCGTTATGCTTGCAGGATTTCATCATGATCGGTTAAAAAATGGCCCAAGCCCTGCCTAATTGGCCATTTCCCAGAACTTTACCTGAAACTAATTTCAGAATCCTATTTCCAGAATGCGTCCTGAATTTCATCATAATCAGTAAAAAAAATCAATAAGTTACTTCTTAATTCGGTTAATAAATAATAAAACTCATTCACAATCGGCCTGAATTTGACTCGAAAGTACTATTGATGGATGAACTCCTATACGGGATATTAAAACTATATACAATGGGATCTAAGGGACAATCGTAAATCAGAGACAGGCCAATCTGCAATAAGTCTCTTAAACCGAGGTCTAAAAAAGTCTTAAAAAAAATCGAAAAGCCGGAAATCATTTTTCAAACAGAAAACGAGATCCCTGAATTCCGTTTGAGAATCCCTAAATTCCTATGTGGATTTAAACTAAAAGACTACTATAACACTAATTAAATTGAAAAGCGGGAAATGCTGGTATTTCCCGTGATTTCCCGGTCATACTAATAATGAGAATGGGATCCCGTTTTAGAAACCCTATCGATGCTAATAATTTTTCTTCTAAGCGGATTTCGATGTATCATTGTGATGTTCATAAAAACGTAGAATTCGTTTTTGAAATTTGCTCGTACAAAAATTCGTAATCGAATTCCTTCTCTCATCATTGTATGCCCTTTTGTCTGTAATAGAGGACTCAATGAAGAACTTAGCCAAGCCTGGGTCGGTTTTAAATTAGCGTTCGTGAACTGAATCTTTGATATTTTGGATATTGATCAACAAGCGCTAACAGATACGAAGACAATTAACGAAGTTTACATCAGAATGGACGATCTATTCAAACAACAGATAAGATTGAGCGAACATATATATATATATATATATATATATATATATATATATATATATATATATATATATATATATATATATATATATATATATATATATATATATATATATATATATATATATATATATATATATATATATATATATATATATATATATATATATATATATATATATATATATATATATATATATATATATATATATATATATATATATATATATATATATATATATATATATATATATATATATATATATATATATATATATATATATATATATATATATATATATATATATAAGTTCATATCAAACTACAGGACTTGCAAAGCACCAAATGATAGAACTATTTGGAAAGAAGAAACATGACACATGAGTTGCAAAATCAATATAAATCAAGAGTGAGACGAAAAATACGTTATATCTAGACAAACGTCTGCATTTACAACAAGACTGTGAAATATAATTGCTGAATTCATTCACAAACGGCAGCAACAACTGCTGACACCAATAGTGCTGACACCAATCACATCCAATTTACTTGAAATAGAGGCCATACCAAACGAAGATACAACCATCGCGAAGAAGTTAAGCATCGCGTCAAAGAAAACCATACCAACAACAACAATCCCAATGGTCTTAATCAAAGCAACCAACAAGCAAATAGAGTACAAGTTACAACAATTTGAGCTAGCGAAGTTTAACAAGGGGTACCAAAATTGGGTTGGGTTTTATGAGATTTTCTCTAAATTCGTAGACCAAAATATAAACTTCACAGATACTCACAAAATTATATATTTAAAAAGACATTTAGGAGGGGCTACGAATAATGTCATTCACCACCTACAACCAATAGGTGAAAATTATGCGAGTGCCACGGAAATATTAGGTAATGTAATATTTACGACACTACACGACACACACAGTCAAAGAGAACTTATTTGTGGTAAAGAATTGAATAGTGGATGCATCAAACTGCCATATTTAACCTGCAAATTAGATAACTAAATTCTTAAAGCACATAAGATTTCGTTAGAAAATCCCAGGGAACTACAAACAATCGACGATTTCCACAACTTCTTAGAACGAAGATATCAGGGGCTACTACTGTTGTGAATCATTGTGAATCATTCACCACATACATTTCATTCTTAACATTCCAATATTGTAAACCATTCTTAATAATTGAAAACTATAGGCGTTAGCTCGTATCGAAATATTTATGGTATAACGAGCATACTTTTAGGCGTTAGAAACATTGTATACACAAAATAATCAGGTGGTCGAACTTGAAATTACGATAACATATAGTAATAAGAGTAAATAAGAAACATAACAAAAACAACAATTATATTTGAAAACAAGAAAACAATTGTAACACATAAAATTGTCTGGTAGCAATAAAAAGAATGTAACGATAATCTTATCGATGAATACACAAAAAAATCAATTCAACACTACATTGTATCAAACGACCCAAATAATTAAATAATTATTTTATGAAAAATGCAATTTGCCCGAATTTAATAAATATTTAAGGGTAAACGACTTTAGTAGGTTACAACAAAAATTGTATGTGTCAATGTTATTGTTAGTGTAAAACATTACACACTTTTTTAGTATATAAGAACAGCATATTTTAACAAAATAAGGAATTGTATCTAAAAACTTCACCAAGTAAACACTTATTAAGAAAAAGAAAGAATAATAAATAGGTAAATAAAATATAATTTCCGTTTATTCGTCAATTCGATCCAGAGAGCATACCACAAGATCCAGAAAAATTGTAAGTATTCCAGCCACTAACCTTCACGCCCAGGCCTTGATACAAAGCTGACAAAAGAACATATAAGTGCTACGCACAAGTTTCGTTTGTTAGTTATTGTCCAAGGTATCCGATTAGCCCTATTAACACCGTGCCTAAAACGGCACTTCTCAATTCATAACGAAAAGTTGCATAATTCCGGTAATAGCCCCCACCAGTGGTAAGCTCGGAATTATTGAACCAATTTCGTTTCTCTACAAAAAAAATATATAAACAGCTAGTGGAAATATGTATTAGGACAATAACATTTAAGCGAGTTAGAATTAGATTTAAGAAAATACAAATATATATAATATATACATATATAACAACTACAAACACTCACCGTAATTACAACCAAAAATCAGATATGCATATTACATACATTCAGATGAGCATAGCCTAGATAATTGAAATAATTTTAATCGACTGAGAGAAATAGATGGGCGATATCACAGCATACTGCATGCAAAACAATACTAAATTACTACTGCCGCAAAAAACATACAGGTAACCAGGGCAACAAATGATAATAAGACAACGCTACTAACGACCGCTGTAGTAAAAACAATGAGATATGATGCAAGAGAAGCGCTTTTTAGGTTGCTGTCTGACGCCGGTTCACAGTCTTAATTTATAACATCAGAAGCTAAAAGAGGATTGAACATAAGAGGATGCAGAATCAGTGCCGAAATTCATGGAGTAGGGGGACAAATGGCTGAAAAGGTAAATATTATCGTGATCTTCGTTCTACAGCCAAAATATCCATCAACATAAGCTATTGAGATTGAGCGCCTGGTAATAAGTAAAATAAGTTCTAGTATATTTTGACCTGAATATAAAACTATAGTTACTCAAAGGAGACAGAAACGAGCCATCTGCACAACTCACAGACTTCGAATGGGTAGTTTTGGGCAAAATAGCAAGAGCTAGTAAAATCGCAAAGTGGTCAAAATTTAATCGCACGTCACATCAGTGAAATTGGATGAGCATCCGTTGCGTATGTCCGTCACCACTCTTTATGTTAATCGTATCTTGTAACCCGAGAAATTTTCTTTAACGGCCTCCTGGAGGATTTGAATATATTCTTCAGGTATTTTTACTTCATTGGGTTTCTTTATTTAATTTAGCCAGGCTAATGTGATGCCTGTTGTAAGATGAGTGTGGTTCTTTCTGAGCGTAAATTTATTTCCCTTTTTTGAATATAAGTTGATTCCTAAATGAGTTGATTGGTGCTTCGCAGTAGCGTATTAGAACCGTGGAATCTTCCTCAGCATTGTGAATCGTTCCGTTTGTAGAAAGGGTGTTTGCTTCCATTTCTAGTCTTGATAGTGCATCTGCAACTTTGTTGATGTATCCCGGTTTGTAAATAATTTCATAGTTATATTCCTCTAAGCGTGCTTTCCACCTTTTTAATTTGGCATTGTTGTTTTTATTGCTTATTGCAAACCTTAGTGGTTGATGATCCGTCATAATCTTAATTTTTTTTTGCTCCGTACAGGTAGTTCCTGAGATTATCTGGGACCCAAACTATAGCCAGCATCTCCTTTGCGTTAGCAGCATAATTCTCTTGTGTTTTATTTAGTGATCTAGAGATATAGGTGATGGGCCTGTCCTTGCCGATATCGCCCTGGGATAATACTGCGCCAATTGCGAATGATGAAGCATGTGTTGTCAGAAGGAAAGGTTAGTTGAAGTCCGGGAGGATTAATACATCCGTGGAGGATAGTAGCTCTTTGATATGTAAAAATGCTTGGATTTCTTCCGTGTTCGTGCTGATTTGTACCTTTTTGGACTGGGTTGCTTTTGTTTGTGCATTTTCTCCTCTTGTAAGGTTGGTTAGTGGCTTGGCTATCTTTGCGAAGTCTTGTATAAAACGAATGTAATAGGACGCTAATCCAAGAAATGACTTTAGATCCCTTAAATTTTGGGGCCTTTTTTTTAGGATCAGATTTGATACTCTTATTAGTAATGAGGTAACCCAAGAATTCTGTTTCTTGTTTCAGGAACTCTGTCTTGTCTAGGTTGACCCTTAAATTGGCTTTCACCTATTTTGAAAAGATTTTCTCGATGTTCAATAAATGCGCCTCTTCTGTTTTCCCCCCAAAGATTATGATGTCATCTATGTATTCGTAACATATCTCGCCAATGAATTCATTTAACACGTCGTCAATCATCCTTTGAAGTCGTAGAAACTCGTGCTTCCCGTTCATTGTAGAAAACGAGGTTTTTTTGTCTATGCGCTTCTTTCATTTTTATCTGGTGGAACCCCGATGTTAGGTCTGTGGTTGTAAAAAATTCAGAGTCTCCGAAATTTTCTAATGTACTGGATATATCCGGAATTGGATATGGGTCTGATATTGTGACAGCATTCAGCCTTTTGAAAACTATGCCCATCCTATATTTCTTTTTTGTGAGGCGTCCAAATAGGGGAGTTATATGGGCTCTTAGAGGGTCTAATTACACCATCTTTAAAGAGCTGGCTTATTTGTTTCTGCACCTCCTGTCTCATACTGTAAGGATAGGGATATGATTTGGTATATATAGGTTCATCCGTCATTGTTTTGATTTTGGCTCTTACCCCAGTATCTATTGTTTCCATGTTGTTTACGGGTCCGAATAAATTTTTAAATTTTGATACTTTTGTTTGGAGTTGCTTCTTTGTTTCTAATGAAAGATGGCTATCTCGAATTTCCATATTGTTGACTGATGGTTTTGAAGTGATGGTTTTTTTCTTAATGGAATTCTAATGTCAATGTGACGTCTCCTATTATGTCATCAAATGATATAAATCCCGGTAGAATGAAGAATTTAATAGTTTTGTTGATGCCAATAATTTTGAAAAATTGTCCGCTAGTTTTCTTACTGATTCCGATGTCACCTACAGCTGATCTGATTTTAAATTAGACCTTAGTTGGGATCGGGTTATTGGCTAATTGTGGTTTCTTAAAGTTTTTATTTCGATCAGGAATTTGAGGATATTACCATTTTATAACTTATACTCTAGGTATGGTACGCTAGAGAGGCTTCCGTCATAAAATTTACCTCAGAATCATCTTCGGTATACTGGTCGTCATTGGATATTTCGCCTTCCGTATTGTCGTTGACCAATTGGTTTTAATAGTCTTCTTCTGGTTGTGTTTCCATGTGGTTGATTCTCTGTTGTCTGACTGGTTCGTAACATTGATGGGTAGATATCCATTGGCGTTGGCGGCTTCGGATTGTTTGGTCTTGGTGGTGGTAAGTTGTTTTGATTTTGGTTGACGTTTTGATTTTGGTTCACATATGGTATTTGGTGATTTTGGTGTTGTATATTGTAGGTCATGTTTCTCCGCTGTATTGGTATTGTACAATCGTTTGTTCGCAAATTTGGTGAGTTGTTATATGAAATTTGATTTATTGGGGCTGTTATCACATTGTTGACATTTCTTTTGTGTATTGGCAAGTTTCTGAAATTCCAGACAGGATGCGTTTGCGTCTGGTAGGTGGTTGGTTTTTGAATTATAAGCATCTTAGATAAATCTCCATTCAGCCCCCGGACGAAAATGTCTAAAGCTCTATTCCTGTATGTTTCAACTAAAACGTTGATTGTTTCAGCTGAATAGTCCTCCGTTCTGACCTTGTTGACTATTAATGAGAATTGGTGACTAACAGTAGTATAGAATTCATCCACTGTCATATTTTTTTGTGTTATGGTGCTGAGCTGGTATTCTAGCGTACGGAGATCCCTTTTGTCTGCTTAGTGTAGGGACAGACATTTTTTTATTGACGCCCATTCCTCATCAAATATATTATAAGATATTAAAGGGGAGTCGGCGTTGCCTCGAATTTTTTGTCTTATTTGTTGAAGTATTGCCCTGTAGATCGGTTTATCTCGCATAATGTTGTAGTCGCATGATATAGTTTCTACGTTATGCACCCATGAGATGTACTGCGTGGGATTCCCATCGAATACCTGCAGTTCTCTTACACAATCAGGTAGCCTGCTTATAACTTTCAGGTCTTGTTCATTTCTTGTTGTTACCAATGTGGTTGTTGTTACGGGAATCACAGAATTTTCTAATTTTTCGAGTCGTCAGTTAATTGCTGCAAGGCGGTTTGAATTTGAATTAACGATTCCGTCATTTTTTATTAAATTGATTTGTTTAATATTCAGATTTCGTTATTATAATTGTATTATTAATCTTTTTTTTATTTTTATGTTTGTAGTTATTATAATATTGTTGCTTTTTATTTTTACTTTTATTATTAAAACTTTTTATTTTTATATTTATTTTTATTAAAAATCTTTATTATTAAAATTTTGTATTAAAACTTACATTAAAATGAGTTGGATTATCATTTCCAACTATTTTTCGTGTGTACTCTGGGTGATTGTACACTTGAGACCAGTCGAGTGTGCTTTGGACGGTACGTAGTCTTCCTTTTTGGCTGTTAGTGTTATTATTTACATTCGGCTTACTGCGGTACGTTTTAACTGTCACTTGCACTATATTTGTTGCTATAGTTTAATATTTGCTATAGACTTTCAATTTTTTGTTAATCACTATAGTTTAGTATTTGCTACACTCTTAAAAAAAATTCCACAATAATAATTTTACCGACTGGTCCCTGTTTCGGCGCCAGTTAACGAGTTAGGCGCGAATTTACTTAAAAAAATAACTTTATTTCTCAAGATCAAACTTAAAACTAAACTACTACAAACATATTTTATCATTTTATACAATAAAAATAGTTGAAGTTGCATAAAATGTATGGGAAATTACTCAAAAAGAATTTCACACGTTGTGTTGATTCGACAAGTTTGTGCCTGTCTCATAAAGCACGTTGTGTTGACTCGACAATAATGGTGGTGTTAACTTATATGCTGGTTTTTTGGATTGAATTGAAAGAGAGTTTGCGGATTGGTTGAGGGTTGAATTGGGAGTCGTGTGCGGGTTGAATTGGGGTTGAAATGATGTTGGACCAGTGTTTATTGATCTTATGTGTATGACATTTAAACAAATCCACACGACTTGATCGATTTGAACCAAACCCCCTACACAAATATTGTTTAAGACTTAAGAAACGTCACTGGTAATATCTCAAACCTCAAAATGAACTTTTAACATTTCAAATTAAACCTTTCGCGAATTAAATGAATGGCCAATTAGGATGGAACTGATCTATTTCTTAACTGATTTGAGTGAAATTTGACTTCCGTGATGGAAATGGGATTTGAAAATGATTTTTGGAAGAATTTCTGGAATATGGTATAATGGAACTTGCCTATTAAATGGATACACTGTGAAGTGGTACTTCCCACATTTACCGCAACGCGGCCGTTTTCAATACTGAACGTTTATTCCTTTTAATTTTTCAATTTTTGGTAGCAAATGTTGATCCATTTTACTTGCTCTGGTTGTTAAATTAACTTCGACCTCCAATGGCCAAAGTTTTTTGAAATCCTACCAAAAATGACCAAAATTTTTGTTTGTTTGTCAAAAACCAATTTTCTTGAAAATATCCGTTCGGATTTGCAACAGTTTTTAAAAAAAGTTTCTATTACAACGAGGATTGAGTTGCGCGTTGAGTTTGGGGGTTTAGGTGATGGTTGAGTTTGGAATTTGGGTTGGAGTTGAGTTGGGTTTGGAATAAGGTTAAGTGAGCAATTGAATTGGTGATTTATTTAAGGGTTGAATTGATTTGAGGATTGAGATGGGTGTTAAGTTTGGAGCTTAACCAAGGGTTTAGTTTGGGTTATGTATTTGGGCCATAATTAGTAATTAATGGATGAGAATTAATTAAACCAGTTAAATTAAATAATTAACATTATTTAAGTAATTTGCACTTTTGGGGCGGACCTGGTGACGGGAATTGTGGACGGGTCCTAGGGAGCACAAAAACAATATGAGAAAAATCATTTGACGTTGGAACTTTTAGTTTATTTTGATCAAATTTCATCGACGGAAAATCGTACAACATTTGATGCAAATATTGCTTGTTATTTATATGGCCAACACCAGAGACCGGCCATTTGAAAAATTTTCATCAAATGCGGACATTCGGAAAAAAACATTTGGCACGCGTGAATAAGGGGTAGTCCCAACAGATATAAAACATGTCTAGCGGACAGGATAGTTGAAATTCAGGTGCTCAGACAACCTAACAAATGGCATTACGTAAGATTTAAATGTAACCCAGCAGACACAGCTTCACAAAGAATGAACTTTCTTCAATTAGGAGGTGCTTAACTTTGGTGGAAAGAACCACATTGGTTAAAAAATACAAATTATCCGCTTATACCTGAACCGGCGCAAGAACCAGAGGACGAAGAATTAAAAACAATTTGCTGAATCACCCAACAAGAAAATTGTTCCAGAATTAATAGACTCTGAAAGAAGTTCGTCAGCTCTCAGGACCAAAAGGTCAAACGCTATTTAAATGTTATAGATTAAGCGAATACATAAAAATTCTGAAGATCTACCAAATTATCTAACAACAGATGAAATAGAGAGAGAACCAGATAAACAGAGTTTGCTGCTGAAATCGCGTTAATAAAATCATCAAACCAGAATAAGGGATATAGTAACTTGCGATCATTGGCCATTTGGTATACTGTGAAAATTTTAACTTAAATACACACAAAGGCATCATCTGATCTTTCAGTCACCCTTTTACGAAAATGATAACTAGGGAATCAAACGAGTTAACACTAAATGAAAGTATTCAAACAACACTGGCACAACTATAAGAACTAAATATTGGATCCTGAAGGGAAAGAGCCTATATTGCGCACAAGCATCAACAGCTATGTAAAATGCTTTAGATTCAGAAGAGAAACATCAGAACAATTAATGGATATACTACTTAAAGAAAGAATCAATTCCTGTCCGCTATTTTCCAACAAAGGCACCGACTATGCAGGTACATTTTCAATTTGAGTAACAAAGGGTAGAGGTACTAAATTATATGTAAAGGATCGTCACATTATTTGTTTGTTTACCAGAACTAGTGAGTGATCTAACAACAGCACCTTTTCTAGCAACATTTAAAAGTTTCACGGTAAGGAGAATAGCCCCTTACAAATTTATGAGAACGGTGCCAACTTTGTTGGAGCTAGGAATAAATTAAACAAGAAGCTACAATTCTTAGTTATAACGTAAGCCGATTACTATATAGCTGAACAAGCAGCCAATAAAAGAGTGAGATAGCCCTCCATCCAACTCGCAATACTCGCACTCCTCCCGCCTCATACATTTATATGCTGGTTCGGTCCCATTATTCAAAATAACCCATCCTTTAGTGATAGTTCCAAGTTTCAATACCTCAAATTGAGACTTGATGGTGTAGCTGCTGGTCCAATATCGCCCGATAAATTGTTTTTGCACAGATTGTGCAAAACAAACTTGGTAGCCATCGTTGCACATTTTCCATCACAATCTCGTCCAGCAGATGCTCTCCAATGGCCTGTGCTCTCCAATAGCAACTGGACACAAAAGCGACAAGTATGACAAGTGAAAATTTCTCAGGTTTAAAACATATCATTTTCTCAACGAACCAAGATTCACTAAGAAGAACAATTCAATCTCATAAATTCTAACACAGGACAATTGATCAACGCTACAATTTTATAACTTATTCGATATTGGATTACACCATTGCTTGTCCAGTGGCTTTCGCTACCAATCATTCATACATTCAGAAAACGCAAGTACCCACTATCGTACATTTTTTACGAATTAGGGCACGAAGAATTCAGTTATTAGAAATTATCGGCAACAAATTAAAAATATTGTCATTTCATCTTCATTATCGCTAATATGCGGCTGACGTCAAATCTAAGCTGAATTCAGCCTTAGTTATCTATTTGGCTACTTTGTTAGACCACTACGTGCGTCTGGTTTTAAAAAGAGCTCTGCTAGACTAAGGTATGTAATTACATTTTATGACGCCGTCGTATCGCTGTCCAGCATTTAAATTATGTGAAATCAAACGCTACTAATTTTTACAAAACTTTGGACATTTAATTATTACTATGAAACATTGCCTGGCCGATTCTGAACTATTAAACTTGCTATTGAGCAAATCCAGTAAGCTGCCCATTTGTCTTTTCTTTATAGAATTCCGTTATATGCTGCTTCCACTAATTTTTGCCATTAGGCGGTGAAAATAAAATAAAATTGAATGAACAAATTGAAAGATTCTGGCCATTCAGCCCATCTAAATGAAAAACATTCAAAAAAGAAAGAAAATTGGTGGCACATACCGACCGAGTGTTAGCTAAGTGAATCTTATTTCTACTAAAAACAAAATCTTGTTTTTTGGCCGACGATCTTTTCAAGGATGGGAGATTATTGGGGCATACACATATTTGTATGTACAATGTACGTGTTAATTATCATTATCTGTTCAATTACTTGTTTTTATTATTTTGTTGACTTCGATGACTGTTGTGTTATTCCAATGTACCGCCCAAGGTCAACTTCACATTACTAAACAACAGGAATTTATACATTGTCGTATAGGAAAAGGTTCCAGGCTAATTGTCGTGTACTATGTGAAAAATAATATCAAGGTAATTTTAAATCAAGATTATCCGTTGTTTTTTTTTTTTTGTCAGAAATGTGCATACCCCAAACCTGTTCTTTCTGGAGCATCTTTGTACTTTTGCCTTGTACATAGTTGGTTTCTCTCTCAAAATCAAAAAAAATTCTCCTCAAACATTTTTTGTTTAAAATCCTTTATTTTCAAAATATTTTAATTTGTGATAAATATTCAATCCAACTACAAATACTGTCTTATAAATTCTAAAAATGGAACAATATCCGTTATTGGAACAAAATGTTTTTCGTCACACAAAACTGCATCTTGGTAGCCAATGCTGGCTGAATCTATGCCACGAATATACCAAACACCATTGTAATTCATAAAGACACCAGAACCATCATCACCCTTACATGTTGGTGATTTGGCATGGAATGTTGCACAAAACATAGATTTTGAATTGTGAAAATTACTGAGACGTGGTTCTGGGAATACACATTTTTCTTTAGGCACAACTGGCAAACTAATATACGTCAGCTTATCGTTGATGTACACGTACGGGTTATAATCCCAACCGGGATGCTAACAAATAAAAATTAGTAAACATGAAAATTAAACGTATCAAAAATATGTAGACGATACTCACAATTAATTCCCTTCCGATTAAACTACTTGGATTTGGATCACCCGACCATAAGCAAACGGGACGAACATAATCTGTTATACGAATATTAGACGTCAATTTCAAAATAGCCACATCATTTTCCAGTTTTGCAAACACATGCTGTGGATGCAATATGACTTTTTTCACTTTACGCTGTTGATAGTGTCCACCAAATTCGATAAAATGATAAGCACCAACAAAAACTAATAATTCTTCCGGTCGAACTGCAGATCCACGGGCAACACAAGCAGCCGAAGTTAAAACAGCCGATTTCGAAATTAAAGTGGCCGCACACTTGAAAGTGACTTGCTGAAAATTTGCCTTATAAATTGATGTAAACCAAGGGAATTCGCCTTCATATGAATCACCATGTTCGATCCGTTGATCGCGTGGCAATGTTAATCCACAACCATTCGATTGGATTACAGCGTCACGACCAAAATCTCGATCAAACGCTATATTTAATGATATATTTAAATTTGATAGGGCACGATCACCATCAGTAGTGGCACAATTACACACCGGAATTACATTAACTTGAGAGGCGCGAATTGCATATATAAATATTGTGCTGAATATTAAATACAGCTTTGTAATGTCTAGTTTAAGAGACATTATTCAACGCACTAAACACTTCGAGGTTAGAGTTTTGATTAATGTTTGATGCGTTTCGTTTTTTTTTTATTTTTATAAATAACGATCTGTTTTCTATGATAACCAGTTTAAAATGTATTGGTAAAAACCAAATGGCATTTTTACTTTTTTCTTTTATCCTTATCAGGTTCGTCGTACATTACATTATGTACATATGCATGTTAATTTGTCGATGGCAAAGAGATTTTAAACATTTTTTTACCGTAATTAATTAAAAATGGTACGATCAGCTGTCGCAAGTATAATACATAGATGAACCTCAATATTTGTTCAAAATAAAGTGTATTACCCCTGATAGGTTTTAGAGTCTTAATGTATTTCAAGAAAATACAAGAAATGAACATGTTTTTTTTAAACTGAAACAACGACGAAGGTCAACCGATAAAGAAAACCAAGTACAACTGTACATCAATTTTATTCATTTTACAAAATTGTTCCATTAGTAAGTTCGATGCGACCATGACTATAAACAATGGTCAACAAATGCGTGTTTTGTTCGTTTTATAATTTCATCATATTGTGCGTAGTATTTGAGGTATGTCGCGGTTGTGATGTGTGGCACAAAGCAAACGTAGCAATTAAGGAGTGGAATGGTGATTTAAATGTTAATACAGATGTATCATATGGTGGTGTAGAATTGCAACTATTATTCGACCAATCTGCTAATCTGCAAATTAATAATGCAATTAACATTAACAATAGTTTACTAGAAATACAACTAAACGCGGATTATGATGAATTTGGTATTCCAGTTTTGTATGGTGTTGTGATAAATGGTGTAGATATTAAATGTAATGAAAATGTTATACCCAGTCCTGCTATAGAGTATAAACCACAGGTTTACGAACCTCCTCCATTAATACCTACAACAACAACATCTACTGCACCGCCTCAAAATGTGTACACGATCGCAGAGGAATGCGGTATAGTAATACCGGGAGTTATGCCTTTTATTCATTATGGAAATGAAGCAACGGCCGGTGAATTTCCTTGGCACGCTGCCATATTCGACATGCCTCAATATAAATACCGATGTGGTGGTTCTCTTATATCGTCCAACTTAGTGGTAACAGCCGCACATTGTGTTACAAAATCATATTCAATTCAGCCGATTTTGGAATCAAGCATTATGGTCGTTTTGGGCAAAGATCAACTGCATACGACTAGTATTGTGGAACAAAAATCTACCGTAGCCACAATTCATGTACACTACGATTTTGATCAGAACACTTTTAATAATGATATTGCCGCGATTAAATTACAGACTCAGATGATGTACACAAATTTTGTGCGCCCTATATGTTTATGGCCGCACATCAACGATCGAATTTATTCTATTGTTAATCAAGATGGCGCGGTAAGCTGCATGTTTTATTAAATTTATTTGGTTTTTGAAATTTTTTATTTTTAGATTCCAGGTTTTGGCTATAATGAAAATTGGGAACTTGCACCCCACTTAACCAGTGTTAAAATGCCTATTGTTTCATATGAAACGTGCCTGTCATCGCATCGTGATTTTTATGCCCGTGTTATATCTGAGACGAATTTTTGCGCTGGATCTCGCAATGGTTCATCCGTTTGCAATGGTGATAGTGGTGGTGGAATGGTTTTTAAAATAAATTCGTTATTTTATTTACGAGGGATTGTTTCAATTGGACCGACTGACAGAAATGATCGAACACGTTGTAATTCCATGCATTATATTGTATTTACTGATGTGGCAAAATTTATCGATTGGTTACGACAATTTTATTAGTTAAGACTATTTTTTTTATTTTGAATATTCGTAGATATGTTTTTTGTTCTTGTGATAAACTTTTCGTCTAAATTCGGAATGTTCATCAGGATCAAGACGATAATGGAAATAATTTCATAAAATAAAAGACAATTTTTTTTTTGATATACTTTTGTTTTAACCCTTTCGCACGTAGTGGGCCGAATTTAATATATCGTTTTTGTATTGAATGATATATGGGGCATTCTCTGTCAAATCGGCCACTCCGAAAGATGGCCGCTAAAATTTGCAAATTTCTCTACTTTCGTAAAGATTGTTAAAACCTGTCCTAGAAGGTTTTCGGGGTCGCTGATCACGAATTTAAGGTCAGAATTTTAATATTCAAGATGGCGGACGCCATATGATCAAATATGGCCGAGAAAAAGATCAAGGTTTCGACATTCATAGAAATCAATAAAACCTTGATCGGGAGGGTTTTCGGGGTTGGTGATCAATACGCGGACCCAAGATGACCGCCAATAAAGGTAAATTTTCCAACGTTTTAGATAATCAATAAAAACATAATCTAGGGAATTTTCGGGCTCGCTGATCACGAATCTGATGTCATAATTTAAAAATTCTATCGCAAAAGCACCAGATTTCTGACAAACACGTTATTTTTAGACATTTTTTGAAAAAACATCTAGCAATAAGGGTTTTATCGAGAATCTGGTATTTTATTGATAGAATTTTAAAATTTTGATCTTAGATTCGTGACCAGCGACCCCAAAAACCCTTTGGATCATGTTTTTATCGATTTGAAAAATTGAACCTTAATGACGACCATTTTTAGTGCGCCGCACAGTAGGAACCCTCCATACAATACCGTCTGGAAAATAGTTTTTAAGAAATATGGTTTTCCTAAACTTTTTTCACAAGAATCGATAATTTATTTAACGTGTAATTTAATTTTGATTTACATTATTTTTTACGTAAGTATTAGAAAAATGAGTCGCCAAAGTGCATAGAGTCAAAATATTGGTTCGATCGATTTAGTCATTCAGACATTTCAAACAAGTTTTTTGGAAATCTTTCCTTTCGAGCTATACATGGTATGTATTATATGTACATTTTGAAAAAGCGCAAAACTTGAAATATTTATAGAAAATAAAAAAACAATCATCTATCTTATATGTACGAAGCTATTTTCGTTTGAATGCGGCTCTTTTTATGTGGTTTTCATGGTATTCAAATAGACATTTGAAGGTTGGCGCTATTTGCCGCAGCGTTGCTACTTATCTTATAAAAACGTTTGATTATCCCTAATTCCAGGAAAGTGAATTTTTTTGCCAATTTTTGCCATTTTTTTCATACGCAATAATTGTGATGAATTTATGATTATTTTATTTTTTCTGTTTTATGCCCAACATGAGAACAATTACAATTATATTTCTTTATAAATTTGCGTACTCATTTACTAATACAATTATAATAACCCTGTTTCCCCTAACCACCCAATATCGGGTGATTTATTTTTATGGTGTAAGTAATTATGATAAAAATACAATCAATTTGTGGTAGGAACTTGTAGTGCCTAATTGTGGGTAGTTGATAATAGTTATTTATGGTACTAGTGAGCAAAACGAGATATTATCCATGAGGAATAAGTTTGTCCCACGATGCGATAGCGGAATGGATCTCGAGTGCATAATTTATCTTTGCTCACGAGTGGCATACAACGTTTCATCCACTTTAGTTGAAAAAATTTCAATAAATTAATAAGAAATAGTACCGGTGAATTCAGGGTAATATTGGCAGACACTACTATTGCAACTTCTTCAGGTGAATGTGGCCGGCCTTCTAAGCCATATGGTGAATCATCTGAGAAAACCAAAACACGAAAAAATATGGAACTAGTACAACACAGTAAAAAATTTCCATTGAATTTTACACGTTTTTGATAGTGGGCAAATTTGACTATACTTTTCATGTAAATTTACTTGCATTTTTAATTTACTATACTAATATTAAAATTAAATTTATAATTACATATTTTTACAATACAATTTTAAATGATTATTAACCTTCTCTCTGGGTATTGGGGTCAAATTGACCCTAGTCGATTTTAAAATTAAAAAAAAGACGTCTCTTATTATTTAAATGGCCCATGCCTTATAAGATAGCCTCAACTAATATCTCATACACGCAATACAATGAAAATCAGGCCCAAATTACTTGTAAATTTTGTAATTACCATAGTCTGAAATAAACCAAGCGCATTTCTGTGGACTGGGGTCAAAATGACCCCAAGTTACTTCTATGCACTATTTTCTATATAAATCAAAAAAGTATTTACTTTTTGTATCTATGATTGTATTGTATATGACTGTGATGTGTTGTGCTATTTTTCTGCTAACCAGTAAGTGAGTCTGAGAGAGAAACTGCTTTGTTATTCACTTTTTATATGTGTTATACATAAAAACGCTAAAAAATCTGAGTTTTCGAAAATTTTGTCAAAAATGGGTGAAGAACCTTAAGTTATAACCAAAAACTGTCGAAAAATGTCAACAACTGTCAAAAATTGCCGGAAAGTGTCAAGAACTGTGCGTGTGATATTGAAAAAAAAGAGGAAATAAAATATTCTTATTGTTCGTGAGTACATTATTGAAATATACCGGTTAATTTAGAAACTGTTCTAACTGGTTGAAACAGTTCTGAACGTTATTGAAGCTAAAATTGTACATTTTTCAGTTTTTTTCGCTGTCAAAAAGTCCTACCAAAAAAAGGCGAAAACAAAGGTTTTAAAAGACTGCCAAGAACTCGTGTCAAAACGTAACATAAACTGTGTCACAAATACTATAGTTTTCGACACTACCCGTATCTGGCATATATGTACATACCTATTCGTGATATTTTTCCTCATTTTGCTTTTGTATTATTTTACCGTTACCGATATTTCGAATGATCCTTGAACGATATTTCTGGTTTAGTTTTTGTTTGTATTTTAAGGTGCTTAGTAGTAAAAATAGCTTATCCTTGTTGTAGATATTATTATTATGGTGCGGAAAAGACGCCCCTTGGACTTCTCGATAGAGTTTGCACTCCTAAGTTATCAGATGAAGCGGAAATATTAAACGACACTATTGATGTGGAGTTACCGATCGCGATGAGCGTAAACAAGCTGCGCCGATAAACATTTGTAACTACGATGAGGATAAGCATGTTGAACCGATAAATTTTGATAACGATTAACATTTTCAAGTTGTCGCTGACGATCGAGGAAATGAATAAGAAAATGTTGAAAATGTGACTGTTGAGGATAAAGAAACAAATACTGGTATGTCGTACTATGCCCAAAATAAAAAAACTATCGGAAAGTGGAGCTTCAAACCTCCGATTGTAACCAAATCACGCAACTTTCTCCTACTGCGAGAAAGAGAAGGCTTGACGGTTTAAACAGCAATAAATTAAACCACTCAGTTACTATAGCTGTCTAAAACAGGAGCGGCTAAAAATCGATAGATTGGCAGCATTACAATATATATGGAATATGTCCTTGGCAAAACATTCGAGGACCTCATAAACCATCATGAAATTTAATCATTGATCAACAATTGACTCTAGGTCGAAGGAGCTATTCTTTCCGACAGTATGTTGGTACCTTCGAAGCCAGAGATGTTACGAAGTTCCATCTGATTCTAACCTAAAAAAGAAACAAGATCACCAAAAACTTTACACAAAGAATTTTGTTTCTTATTTATTTATTTATACTTATCTGACTTGGCTTCTCAATCTATTTTTTTTGTGTCCTCATAATTTCTAAAAAAAATAAAAAATAAAAAGAATTAGAATTAAAATTGAAAATAAAACTTAAAGAAAAAATATACATTTTTATTTACCTGTCACAACACCAACCAAAACAGGAAAAATAACGACCGCCAGATGGTGGTGTTTCTTTATATGTTTTGTTTTAATTTATTTTGTAGTTGGTAGTAATTGGCGTCTTACTTTGGTCACTAGAATAGTTATTGGTATCAAAATAAAAACCGAAAATAATTTTCTTTTTTACGATTTTCAATTGACATTAAAAATTAAATGAAAAAAAAAACAAAGAAAAGAAGAAAAAAATTCGGAATTGTTGCTAGAATAATTCTATACCGTCAAAAACTTGGTTTGAGACTATTCATACCGGAGTGAAAATACACGGCATTGTTGGTGTAAAACTCCCAAAGTAAGACGGCAAATATAATTTTTTTTGGTTGCGTGCTTGTTCGTTAGTATGAGGTGGTGATGGATAGAGGCGCTAAAACCCAACAAAAAGAAGACAAAAAGGCTTTATAAACGATGGCCAAAGGTCATTTTGGATGGAAAAAAATAAAAAAAAAATTTTAATTATTGAGAAATACCGAAATTAAAGAACATAGTATACTCAAATAAAAAAAAAATAAAAAAAAAGAAAATAAAAATTTATTGAAATTAAATAAATTAAAAAAACTACATAGTTGGACACAAGAAGAAAACAACAAAAATTTTTGGTGCAATCGATATCAACTTTGTAGTTTTACATATTTGCAAACTGCGACCGTGGATCATTCGTACGTTAACCATCGTCTTATATCCAGAGGCGTGAGGAGAAGAGTTTTTTGTCCATTTACCGCGTGAGTACGGATACTTTAATTTTTTTTGTTGGTTGCAACATGGGAAAAAGAAACAACAAAAAATAAATAAAAATAACACGTGTCACGAAGCGGTACCAAATTTACCGTTCACAATTAATCAGCCGAGAACGTGACGGTTTAATCAAGATCGAGGCATAATTGCGGGTTCCTGCAACGGCGCAGCAGAAAGTGGACAGCTAACGGGAGGAGGTTTTGTGCCACAACGGAGCGTGGGAGGCGTAAGTATTGGTCGGGTTGTGGTAAGTCTCCTCTAACCGTAGGGCCCTTTGTTGTTCCGGGTGGCGTTTTTTTTTTTTAATAATTCTTTTTGCTGGTTATTTTGCCGGTATTTCAGTGGTCCCGGTAGTAGAGCTTTTCATCCGCGGATCATCTGGACGAGACTCCGTGTACCACCGTGTGTTTTTTTTGGATTAGTGGGTGCTTCAAACAAAAAGAGTACGAATGATTAATTGTTTTTATTGCGCCTGCTACGCCTCGTTACTAGAAAAAAAAATCAAACCATAACAAAAAAAAATTGTTTGTAATCAAACTGAATAAAGGTTTATATTGTTTAAAAAAAAAAAAAAATTTTGTTATGAGTTATTAATCTATTATTTCAGGGAGTGATTTAGTGTTGTAGTAGAAGTGTGTGTGTGTAGTGAAGGTGAGTGTCATGGACCGGTGGATAAATTAAGGAAGGAATCAGCGGCTTATTTACAAAAAATTCGAGGTCGACATTACTTATCACCACCCCCAGAGACTGTCCTAGTCAGGTACCAAGCCGCGTGATGTCGATATTGGAAGAAAATTTCTGTTTACGGTAGGAGGCTCAACCGAAGGTTAGTTCGTCCATCACTCCTTCTGTTCACGGTAACGTGCGGTGCGAAGGGTGATCGGATAGGGGTATTACGGTGGCCTGGTGCGGACTTGTGCCAGACTGCAATTAGTTCGAGGAGTAGCCTGGGCAACTTGGCTGCTGAAGTGATTTGTAGTTGGGTACAGGTCTTATATCTAGATGCCCCCCAAACTGAATTCGGGCTGAGCTGCTCTAGTGATCATATCAATAACCGAAAACGTAACAAAGCTTAGAATTAAAAAATTCTGGCTATGCGATGTAAAGAATTCTTACCCATTGAATGCAGAAGTATAAGTTGGTAGGCAACCAAGGGAGCATAACAAATAATAATTATCATGGACAACTTTTCCACTAAGTAGTTGTTTTTTAGCCGATGAACTTTTGCAGAAAAAAATACACTAATTGGTACAATTAGAGGAAATAAAACCGATCTTCCCAAAGAGTTTAGTAGTAAGGTTGAATAAAAACACGAGAACTTAAACCTTCAAAATTCTGTTTTGATATCAACCAAACACTTGTGCGTTTTATTCCTAAACCAAATAAAAACGTTTTGCTATTATCAACTTTACACAACAATAACGGAGCAGATCGTGAGTCTAATATAACTTATTAAATTTTGCATTATAACGCAACAAAAGGAGGGCTAGACACCTTCTATAAATCAGTGAGAACCTGTACATACAAAAGGAAAACTCAACGATGGCCGATGGTGTTATTTTTTAACCTTACTGACCTCGCTGATTTTGCAGCCTTTCCGTTTTGTAGAAAAGCGCCAACCGCCCCTTTGTATGAAACTCAGAAAGCATCCGAAAGAAAATCATTTCTAAAAGAATTGGCTATGCAACTGGTGCAGGCCAACGTGTTGGAGCGGCTCTATAACAAAAGTTTAATAAAAATAAGGACAGGAATCGACTTAATACGTTATAAAGCATTACCAATAAAGCGGGAATCAACAGGCGCAGAAGTGACGGTTAAGACAGTTAGAAAACGACGAAGATGTTAATTGAGCCATAAATCATCTGATATGAAAACCAGAACAAGATGTCACTTTTGTAATGAGCCATTTTGTCCCAATGCATAAAAATGCATAGTAAAAATGGGGAAACGGTTTCGGATGAAGAGGAAGTGGCATCAGAATACGCATCTGATTAAAGCATAAATTTGACTAACTAAAATGTGATTTTCAGCGAATTCAACTGTTAATTTTGTAGAAAATAAAGAATTTTTATTTACTTTCCCTATGAAATACATGAAGATATCAATGGGGTCAGATTGACCCCTATACACAGACAACGTGATAGTAAGCTATACACAGAGTGAAGGTTAAGAGGCAATGTTCGTAATATATCATGTTTGTAAAAATAAATAATTTAGCAGTAAAATTACAGAACCGTAATCGCAGCACAATTGCAGATTTTGGATTTTTAGGGTTCTGAATCGGCTGATCTATAGCAAGGTGATTTTTTTCAAATCGAATTTTCTATGAAGGACGTGGCTATCCGTACTAGGAGTATGAGTAAGAGTACATCGAGTACGTGTAAGAGTACGTCGAGCAAGCACATCTAAGAGTACGTCGTAATTTTCTATGAAATGTGTGGAAATAATCAACCAATTTAAATGCGGTTTGGCATAGCAATTACAGGGGTGCTATTCTTGAAACATTACGAAAATTTTCGTAACCGAAAATTTTCGTAATGCTATTTTCGTAATAGTAATGGTGAAATAATAATTTAGTATTCTTGAAACCATTACGAATACAGCGAAGAGAGGAAAAAAGAAATAATAAAATTTCGAGAGAGAAGATGAAAATGTAAGTTACTAAAATGGTATTCTTGAAATCCGGATTACGAAAATTTTCGCAACGGAACGTTACTAAAATTTTCGGATGGTTTTTTTGTTCCTTATTGCATTTCGTAATGAAATCATTTAGGTTTTTGTTTTAATTATATTCATATAAGGATGTTTATAAAACTCAATAATTTCTGTTGATGGTTAAAAATAATATGTATTTACATTTCGCTAAATATTTATTACAGGTAAACCTCGTTTAACGAACCCTCGAATAACGAATCCTCGAATTAACGAACATCCAAAATAATTGAAAAATCTCGTATTACGAACTTCAAACCTCGACTATTATTATAAGTACAGTTTATGTACATAAATTGTAAAATTTTAGAAACCACACAAATATTTTCCCCCCAAAAATAGCACATAAAATTATTTACCTCGCACAACGAAACCTCAATTAACGAACGGTTTTCAGGAACACAATACGTTCGTTAAACGAGGTTTACCTGTATTTTATTACCACCAAAAAAGGGTACCTATTTGCTTGGTTTATTATTTTCTTAAAAATAAGGGTAATAGCTTCAATACTAATTGGCAATTTGGGATGTATTTTTAAATGACGCATGCTGTAATTGGAATTGGATTCATATAATGTCACAAGTGGCTAATACTAATGGTACGTAAAGTCATTCAATCATACCATCATACCATAATAGTATCGTAGACAATACGATCGAAATTCATATCGTCATAGAATCATAGGACAATGCCACTACATAAACAGCCGTGACATCAGTCTAAAAAGTCAAATCCCCAGGCGAATAAAGATTTTTATTTTCCTATGAAACGTAAACAAAATCATATGGGAATTATTTTGTGTTGCCTTTATTTTCAATTTAAATGAGCATTTTTATTGATAAATATAAATAATTTTAAATTAAATATATCGAATTGCAGCTTGTCCACAATTTTAATTAAAATTTATAAAATTTTAATTCACAATTTTGCGTTTTAGTAAATTGATTTTTATTCTCAAACATCGTGAGGCTCCGTGCTTTTTTTTACAATTTCATTTCGTAGATTACTAGATTAGTTTTATTACTTTACCAATGCTACTACATAAACAGCCATGATTTATAATAAAACTAATCTAGTAATATACGAAAAGAAATTTAAAAAAAACACGAAGCCTAACGATTTCTCTAAATTTCCCTAAATATCAATTTACTAAAATGCAAAATTGTTAATTAAAATTTTATTAATTTCAATTAAAATTCTGTACAAGCTGCAAGATATATAATGTGTTTCGTCGGCAAGTGGCCGGCCGGAAAATTCGGAATACTTAATTAAAATTATCACAAAAAATCCTTTAAAGTGGGAGTCTCTTTTTCAAGTTATGGGCTCGATTTTAATTCTGTTTGCGGTTTTTGAAAGTTTATGAGTCATTTTATTTGATAGTTTGTGCACTTAGCCAGGTTTATTTAAAGAATGTAAAAAATTAAGGGAAAATAACATTTTTTTTTACTTAAGAAAACCTCTACTTTTTAAAAAACTGAACTGTAAGTCGAGAAAATATCCCATTAAGTTAATTATTTTAATTATTATTATTAATCTACAGCATAATATCTACAAATTGACAAAACTTTGTTACTAGCTAACTCTTAAAAATACCGCGCAAAAATCACCTAGAGAAAGTAGGGAAATTAAACAAGGAAAGATGTTTAAATTAAAGTCAAAGAAATAAAATAATACTGTTTTATTAATAATAAATAAAAATTTCTATTACAAATTATTAAACATTTTTAATTAAATGACATGTTCGAAATGCTTTCCACCCTCTTGTAATCAAACAAGGCTCTCCTGATCACACTAGTTGTTGTCCAACGCAATTGTTAGGGGTTGCCTCTTGTTTCTGCTGCAGCAGCGAAAATTCTTGCTCTCAGAAATAAAAATCTAGGGGCATAAGATCAAGGGACCTTCGCGGCCAGGGTACAGGACCTCCTCTACCGATCCACCGTGGATAATTTTTATTCAAATGATCACGTCTCATCTTTGCAAAATGTGCTGGAGCAACATCTAATTGCAGCTGCATTCGCCTTCCTCTCAACAATGGCACTTTTTCCATGAGCAAAGACAACGTGATTCCTGAAAATTCTAATAATACGTGTTAATCAAGCCTGTTTGGTAGCACGCAAGGTCCGATAAATTAATCGTAGATCATTCCCGCCCATACATTTAAAGAAAATTGGCTCTGGAAAGCTGTCTCCTTTACGACGTGTGGATTTTCGACGGCGCAAACATGGAGGTTTCTATAATTTATTATACCCGCCTTGGTGAAAGTAGCTTCATCTGTCCACAATATTCTCCTTATAAAATTGACATCACTTCTTTGCTGTGAAATTATCCAGTTACAAAAAACTGATCTGGCACGATGGTTCACATCTCCTAGATGTTGAGCACGACGGAAGTGATAAGGATTAAGGCCTTCTTGACCTCGATATGCCTAACATTATCGACAGGCGACTGATACTTGTCGTAGGGTCAGCGCGTATTAATCGTAATAAATCCTCTTCCAACGTGTATGTTAATATTCACGCTGTATATTTGTTTGATCAAATTTTTAACTTAACACAAACTGTCCTTTTCATTATCACATAAACTTAAAATTGTTAAAACACAAAACACTGAGAGTACATAGTTTCACACTATCGGTTAGCGAACAACTGAACTATTTATTATTACTTACCAATTTGAGTGAAAATGATCGATTTAAAAGATTTGGTTAGATAACATCACTATACCTAAACGGCTACAAACGACATTTTTTCGACAAATTGGTGTTCGTATATTTTATGAGTTAGGTAGTAACAATGTTTTAATAATTATAAATAAAATACCCATGTCATGGGACATTTTTTCGACTTACAGTTCATTTTTTTTTAAAAAGTAGAGGTTTTTTTAAATAAAAAAAATCGTTTAAGTAAAAAAATGTGTTTTGCCCATAATTTGTTACATTCTTTACAAAAACCTGGCTTAGTGTGCAAATTAACCAATAAAGTGACTCATAAGCTTTCAATAACCGCAAACAGAATTAAAATCGAGCCCATAACTTGGAAGATATGAAGAAAAATGTGAAAAGCTATCACCAACACATAAGGGGTCACTTGCCGACGAAACAGATTGTATTTAATTTAAAATTATTTCTATTTATCAATAAAAATTTTCATTTAAATTGAAAATAAAGGCAACCCAAAATCCCATATGATTGTGTTTACGTTCCATAGAAAAATAAAAATCTTTATTGCCTTAACACCATTACAAGTTTTTTTCATGGCTTTTTATGTAGTGGCATTGCACAGGATTATATTAACGTACTACCATACCATCAAACCATCATGCCATCATACACGACATAACATTATATCATCGTGCAATCGTACCATCATACAATCATATGTACCGTCGTACCATAAAAGCCGATTGGTGGAAAAAAAAATTCTAAATCGGATAAGCGATTCTCGAGATATCATGGGTACAGACATCTAGACGTCCAGAAAGACGGACAGACATATTATTATTATTTTTTTCTTTTTCGGACTCAAGAACTCCCAAAACGTCGAGAAAAGTGGTTTTGGATCAAACAAATTTTTGGCCATTTTTGACAAGATTTCAATACATTGGTCTATTTAGACCAAATTAATTTTCCCTTTAAAAGAAAAAGTAGCATACACAATCATTTTTAATATATTTAATTTAATACTAAATAAATAATCCATTATTGACAAAAATTCACAACAATTTATAATTTTAAGTAAAGAAAGCGTCCGCTTCGCTTAATATCCTCGGTTATACTAACATTTTTAATAATCTCTTTCGAAATCTTGTTAGTTTTTTATTCCTCTCTTCGTAATTTTCGTAATGGTTTCAAGAATACCAATTTATGATTTCACCATTACGATTACGAAAATATTGTGCATTACGAAAATTGTCGTAATGTTTGAAGACCGGTTATTTAAACTGATAAAACAAAATTGTTCCAAATGAACTTAATGAATGATAAAAATGACACTTTAAATTACACATTGCATTAATTAATTTCCAATCATTACAATTTTAACAAATAAATTTAAAAGTTAAATAGGCAATATGGCTTTAAATAACATATTTTTATTTCATATGCAAAAAATCTCATACCCTTACACGTATTGTTTAAAATTAAAAGGTGGTCAAGTATTAAAAAAAGTATCTCAAGGTTTAGGACGGCATGTAAATACAAAATATCCTTTTGTCTAGTTAGGTAGTAAACAAAACCGAATGCATATAGTTATGTACATCGTTATCTCGAAATAAATAATACATATTTTTAAGAACACGTGAAACAAAGAAAAAAAAGGTACACTTTTGTGTTCACTTTTTTATAAAATATTGAGAATAGAAAATATTGAGTTTTATGAACATCCTTATATAATTGACACAAAAATCCAAATGATTTCATTACGAAATGCAATGGGAAACGAAAAAACCATTACGAAAATTTTAGTAACGTTCCGTTGCGAAAATTTTCGTAATCCTATTTCAAGAATACGATATTAGTGTTTTCGTAATACTTTGACACTAACTCGCAATACGAAAGTTTTCGTAATGGTTCAAGAATAGCACCCCAGGTCCTAAAACATATCATTCTAGGTATAAATAACCGTAATCGGAGCACAATTGCAGATTTTAGATTTTTAGGGCTCTGAATCGGTTGATATATAGCAAGGTGATTTTTTCAAATCGAATTTTCTATGAAGGACATGGCTATCCGGACTAGGACTACGAGTAAATGTACATCGAGTAAGTGTTAGAGTACTTCAAACACATCTAAGAGTACGTCGTAATTTTCTATGAAATGTAAGGAAATAATCAACCAATTTAAATGCGGTTTGGCATAGCAAATACAGGCCCCGAGACCTATCATTCAAGGTATAAAGAAACGTAATCGGAGCACATTTGCAGATTTTAGATTTCTAGGGCTCGGAATCGGTTGATATATAGCAAGGTGATTTTTCAAATCGAATTTTCTATGAAGAACGTGGCTATCCGGACTAGGAGTACGTGTAAGAGTACATCGAGTACGTGTTAGAGTACGTCGAGCACATCTAAGAATACGTCGTAATTTCCTATGAAATGTGTGGAAATAATCAACCAATTTAAATGCGGTTTGGCATAGCAATTACAGGTCCCGAGACCTATCTTTCAAGGTATAAAGAACCGTAATCGGAGCACAATTGCAGATTTTAAATTTTTAGGTGTCTCAATCGGCTGATCAGCAAGATGATTTTTTCAAATCGAATTTTCTATGAAGGACGTGGCTATGCGGACTAGGAGTACGTGTAAGAGTACATCGAGTACGTGTTAGAGTACGTCGAGCACACCTAAGAATACGTCGTAATTTCCTATGAAATGTGTGGAAATAGTCAACCAATTTAAATGCGGTTTGGCATAGCAATTACAGGTCCCGAGACCTATCATTCAAGGTATTAAGAACCGTAATCGGAGCACAATTGTCGATTTTGAATTTTAAGGGCTCTGAATCGGCTGATCTATAGCAAGGTGATTATTTCAAATCGAATTTTTTATGAAATGTATGGAAATAATCAACCAATTTAAATGCGGTTTGCCATAGCAATTACAGGTCCCGAGACCTATCATTCGAGGTATAAAGAACCGTAATCGGAGCACAATTGCAGATTTTAGATTTTTGGACGCTCAGCGGGCCCGCGAAGTCCACTGCGGAATTAACAAATGGATTGACGTTTTTATAGTGAAGACGGTCGTTCGGCAAATTTCCCATAAACTTTGATATTATTTTGGGGCGTATTCGAAAGCACCAAACACACTTTCGAATAATGCTACAACACGCAATTAGTCCGGTTACAATCTAATATCGTGACCGGATGGCCGTAAGGACAGTCTGCGTTCCCGAATGCAAAGTTCTGTAACAATGAAAAAATTCAATTAATGCTTTGGAATAACGATGAATTTTGGGAAGAATAATTTGGTGTCGGGCATCGAATGATAAATCAACCTTTTTATTTCCACCACCGACTCGAAGAATTTCCTGGTCATCAATAAATGGTTCCAAACTTCTCAACTGCCAACTAGGCGAAATAACACGATCATTTGACAGCTTCGCATATTCAATAGGGTAGGCTGCCTGTTGTATGTTGCGTAGGGATCGATATTCAATGTCAACTTCTTCCGAATAAGTCACTGGCGGTATCATAGCGTAAACATGAGCAATTTTTCTTGTTGTTATAATAATAACTTGCGTTCTTTTTTCGTCAACGTCGGAGTGCAGCACCCTTTGTAGAACCGCATTACGAACACAAAACTTCGTCGAATATTCCTGAAGTTGTTAGAGAAGCTCATTGAATCGGTGATATCTGGCACATGCATTCCTAATAACGAAATTTTTAGGTTGCGATGTTCGTACTCGTACTCAATTGGTTTGTGTGTAGGTGGCCAATATGCTTCGCTTTTGAACAAGGACTCAGGACCGTTGAACCATATACTAGAACTTGACGGTTCATTCGGCATGGCACCACGTTTGCCGATGTCTGCAGGGTTTATGTTACCTGGGATGTGACGCCAACACTCTTTATTTGACATTTGTTGAGCAACAAATGTATTCCAATTATGGAGCTCCTTATTTAACCAGCAAAGACAAATTATTGAATCTGTCTAATAATATTCACCAATCACCGTGATGTCGTCCAAACCTCGCGTTTTATCCGACACACTAAATCAATCAGTAGTTTGGCAGCCAATAGTTCATGTCTAGCGATCGTAACGGTTTTAGTGGGTGCCACTTGCGATTTGGCACAAAGCAATCTAACAATTGGTGGGTGATCTTCAGACGATGTATGAAGGTATACACAGGTCGCATAAGCATTTTTACTCACATCTAAAAAGGCATGCAACTCGAAATCTCTCAATATTAATTGTCCCCAATAAGTCTAATTCAGCGCGAAATCGGCACCAACTCGCTGAAAGTTCCAAATTCAACTATTTGTCCATATTCAATTTCAGTTTCCAGAGATCTTGGTAGAAAATTTTTGCACGAGTAATAACTGGGCACACGAACCCTAATGGGTCGAACAAATTCGCCATTTCGGAAGGAACGACTCGTCGGATTTTGACAAAGGCAAACCGCCGGCCTTCAGTAACTCTGTTATTTGTTGTCGAATTTTTAAAATCTCCTCAATTGAATTTGCACCGACCATCATGTCATCCACATAGAAATTTCGGCGGAGAACTTGAGCGGCGATCGGGAAACGTTTTTCTTCATCTGTGGCTAATTGATGAAGTGTCCGTATTGTCAAATATGCCCCAGGTGCAGTCTCATACGTTACGGTGCACAACCGAAGAATTTTAACAAGATCATTTCGGTTGAACCGCCATTGGATTAGTTGAAAATTACGATCGGATTCAGCAACTTGGATTTGGCGATACATCTTTTGGATATTGCCAGTCAAAACGTCTCGGAACATTCTGAATCGCAAAAGTATTATGAAGATATCCTTTTGAATTTTTGGTCCTGAATGCAGTATATCGTTCAAAGACACGGATGATGATGTCTTGCAGGACCCATCAAACACTACCCTCAATTTAGTGCTTGAACTCGCCACTTTAAACTCACAGTAATGCGGTAAGAAATAATGAGGTGATGTGCAATCAAAATCGTGTAGACCTCCAAATGTTCAAGCGTCTGATACTCGTGAATGAAATCCGAACAGTTGGCTCTAATTTCGGGCGAACGATAAAGCCTTTTCTTCAAATTCTGAAAGCGACGCATTGCAATATGATATGATTCGCCTAAATACGATGAATCTTTCGAAAATGGTAATTGAACAATATAAGATCCAACACTAGCTCGGAGGGTATGAATAGCGTAATGGTCTTCGCATTCTCTTCGGCAATAGGGTATGATTCAATTTCCCAAAACGACCTCACGAGTTTGTCCAATTTTTTCAGTGAAAGTGCAACTGAATCCTCATCAGCTCCAGTCACGAGAGCAGTTTTTGTTGATTTAAGCGATGGACGGAGTGGGCCGCTGACTGTCCAGCCAGCCCAATTCGGTTTCCTGCAATATTGAAAAGTTGTTACCCAGCATCTTTTTACCAGGAAGCAACAAATTCCAAAATAGTCCGGCTGCAATCAGCAGATGGTCTGGGGCTGGAAATTTAACGGCTCAGCAAGTTGGACGTCAGCTTGAATCGAAACTCCCTTCAATGATATTGGATGAGGCGGTTGAGCATGGTTGAGCATCAGTGATCTTTGACAGAATAACTGCAGTAATGGGTAAATTTTCTGCTGTGCCAAATCGGGGCACAATGGTAATCCGGCAGAACCCCTTCGATGTAGTGTTCGATGATCCGATTCCTCCTATTGAAGTTATCAATTTATGTCGCTCCACATTCAATGTTTGTGAAAATCTTTCCGAAATAAAATTCGCAAATGCGCCACTATCCAGCAATGCGCGACACGGGATAGATGAACCTTTGTTGTCGAACGCATATAGGATGGCAGTGGCCAAAATAGCCGACTCATCTTGATACTCGCCCGAAATGACAAGAGAAGTTGAGTCTTTTGATGATTCTCCAGTAGATGATACAACTGCATTCGCTGATAATCTTAAAATAATGGACGGGTTTTCTTTCTCGAAATGGACCATAGTGTGGTGACATTTGCGGCACCGTTGACATGTAGAAACTCGACAATTTCTCGTAGAGTGCTCACCATCGGGGCACAATACACAAATTCTATTACTGTTTGCATATTGGTAGTGCTCAACGGGAGAGAGCGTTGTAAAGCTTGGACAAGTAGTCAATGCATGATCCTTTGAATCACATTTTATACATGTGGCTAGTTTAATCCGGTTTGTTGTAATTAATGCTGAGCGGCTTCGACGATTATAAGTTGTTGAACGCGGCACTGATGCCAGCACGGGAACTCGACCGGTTTGTTTTCTATTATAGTCGATTTTTTCTAGAG